>JAFBMS010000207.1:0-506850 GCA_019788955.1 Albula glossodonta
ACTTTAAATCGAAGTTAATGAACTGTACTATCTACCCATGGGAGTCAATGTTGTCAGAAATGATTAGAAAGGGAGTAAATGAGGTGTATATGTTCTCCTGAAAATCATGAAAAGACATAAGACTATAGGCTTACCTCCAAAAGTGAGAAAACTGGGTTGACAGAAAAATATTTGATTTTATTACTTTAAATCATAGTAAATGAACTGTACTATCTGCCCATGGGTGACAAAGTTGTCAGAAATGATTAGAAAGGGAGTAAATGAGATGTTTATGTTATCCTGAACATCGTGAAAAGACATAAGACTATAGCCTTACCTCCAAAAGTGAAAAAAATGGGTTGAGAGAAAAATTTTGGATTTTTTTACTTTAAATCGTAGTAAATGAACTGTAGTATCTGCCCATGGGTGACAAAGTTGTCAGAAATGATTACAAAGGGAGTAAATGAGATGTATATTTTCTCCTGAACATCGTGAAAAGACATAAGACTATAGCCTTACCTCCAAAAGTGAAAAAAATGAGTTGACAGAAAAATTTTGGATTTTTTTACTTTAAATCAAAGTTAATGAACTGTACTATCTACCCATGGGAGTCAATGTTGTCAGAAATGATTAGAAAGGGAGTAAATGAGATGTATATGTTCTCCTGAAAATCATGAAAAGACATAAGACTATAGCCTTACCTCCAAAAGTGAGAAAAATGGGTTGACAGAAAAACATTTGATTTTATTACTTTAAATCATAGTAAATGAACTGTACTATCTGCCCATGGGTGACAATGTTGTCAGAAATGATTAGAAAGGGAGTAAATGAGATGTATATGTTCTCCTGGAAATCATGAAAAGACATAAGACTATAGCCTTACCTCCAAAAGTGAGAAAAATGGGTTGACAGAAAAATATTTGATTTTTTTACTTTAAATCGTAGTAAATGAACTGTACTATCTGCCCATGGCTGACAAAGTTGTCAGAAATGATTAGAAAGGGAGTAAATGAGATGTATATGTTTTCCTGAACATCGTGAAAAGACATAAGACTATAGCCTTACCTCCAAAAGTGAAAAAAATGGGTTGATAGAAAAATTTTGGATTTTTTTACTTTAAATCGTAGTAAATGAACTGTACTATCTGCCCATGGGTGACAAAGTTGTCAGAAATGATAAGAAAGGGAGTAAATGAGATGTATATGTTCTCCTGCACATCGTCAAAAGACATAAGACTATAGCCTTACCTCCAAAAGTGAGAAAAATGGGTTGACAGAAAAATATTTGATTTTTTTACTTTAAATCGTAGTAAATGAACTGTACTATCTGCCCATGGGTGACAAAGTTGTCAGAAATGATTAGAAAGGGAGTAAATGAGATGTATATGTTCTCCTAAAAATCGTGAAAAGACATAAGACTATAGCCTTACCTCAAAAAGTGAAAAAAATGGGTTGACAGAAAAATTTTGGATTTTTTTACTTTAAATCGAAGTTAATAAACTGTACTATCTACCCATGGGAGTCAATGTTGTCAGAAATGATTAGAAAGGGAGTAAATGAGATGTATATGTTCTCCTGAACATCGTGAAAAGACATAAGACTATAGCCTTACCTCCAAAAGTGAAAAAAATGGGTTGACAGAAAAATTTTGGATTTTTTTACTTTAAATCAAAGTTAATGAACTGTACTATCTACCCATGGGAGTCAATGTTGTCAGAAATGATTAGAAAGGGAGTAAATGAGATGTATATGTTCTCCTGAAAATCATGAAAAGACATAAGACTATAGCCTTACCTCCAAAAGTGAGAAAAATGGGTTGATAGAAAAATTTTGGATTTTTTTTACTTTAAATCGTAGTAAATGAACTGTACTATCTGCCCATGGGTGACAAAGTTGTCAGAAATGATAAGAAAGGGAGTAAATGAGATGTATATGTTCTCCTGAACATCGTCAAAAGACATAAGACTATAGCCTTACCTCCAAAAGTGAGAAAAATGGGTTGATAGAAAAATTTTGGATTTTTTTACTTTAAATCGTAGTAAATGAACTGTACTATCTACCCATGGGTGACAAAGTTGTCAGAAATGATTAGAAAGGGAGTAAATGAGATGTATATGTTATCCTGAAAATCATGAAAAGACATAAGACTATAGCCTTACCTCCAAAAGTGAGAAAAATGGGTTGACAGAAAAATATTTGATTTTTTTACTTTAAATCGTAGTAAATGAACTGTACTATCTGCCCATGGGTGACAAAGTTGTCAGAAATGATTAGAAACGGAGTAAATGAGATGTATATGTTTTCCTGAACATCGTGAAAAGACATAAGACTATAGCCTTACCTCCAAAAGTGAAAAAAATGGGTTGACAGAAAAATTTTGGATTTTTTTACTTTAAATCAAAGGTAATGAACTGTACTATCTACCCATGGGAGTCAATGTTGTCAGAAATGATTAGAAAGGGAGTAAATGAGATGTATATGTTCTCCTGAAAATCATGAAAAGACATAAGACTATAGCCTTACCTCCAAAAGTGAGAAAAATGGGTTGATAGAAAAATTTTGGATTTTTTTTACTTTAAATCGTAGTAAATGAACTGTACTATCTGCCCATGGGTGACAAAGTTGTCAGAAATGATAAGAAAGGGAGTAAATGAGATGTATATGTTCTCCTGAACATCGTCAAAAGACATAAGACTATAGCCTTACCTCCAAAAGTGAGAAAAATGGGTTGACAGAAAAATATTTGATTTTTTTTACTTTAAATCGTAGGAAATGAACTGTACTATCTGCCCATGGGTGACAAAGTTGTCAGAAATGATAAGAAAGGGAGTAAATGAGATGTATATGTTCTCCTGAACATCGTCAAAAGACATAAGACTATAGCCTTACCTCCAAAAGTGAGAAAAATGGGTTGACCGAAAAATATTTGATTTTTTTACTTTAAATCATAGTAAATGAACTGTACTATCTGCCCATGGGTGACAAAGTTGTCAGAAATGATTACAAAGGGAGTAAATGAGATGTATATGTTCTCCTAAAAATCGTGAAAAGACATAAGACTATAGCCTTACCTCCAAAAGTGAAAAAAATGGGTTGACAGAAAAATTTTGGATTTTTTTACTTTAAATCGAAGTTAATGAACTGTACTATCTGCTCATGAGTGACAAAGTTGTCAGAAATGATTAGAAAGGGAGTAAATGAGATGTATATGTTCTCCTGAACATCGTGAAAAGACATAAGACTATAGCCTTACCTCCAAAAGTGAAAAAAATGGGTTGACAGAAAATTTTGGATTTTTTTACTTTAAATCGAAGTTAATGAACTGTACTATCTGCCCATGGGAGTCAATGTTGTCAGAAATGATTAGAAAGGGAGTTTATGAGATGTATATGTTCTCCTGAACATCGTCAAAAGACATAAGACTATAGCCTTACCTCCAAAAGTGAGAAAAATGGGTTGACAGAAAAATATTTGATTTTTTTACTTTAAATCGTAGTAAATGAACTGTACTATCTGCCCATGGGTGACAAAGTTGTCAGAAATGATTAGAAAGGGAGTAAATGAGATGTATATGTTCTCCTGAACATCGTGAAAAGACATAAGACTATAGCCTTACCTCCAAAAGTGAAAAAAATGGGTTGACAGAAAAATTTTGGATTTTTTTACTTTAAATCGAAGTTAATGAACTGTACTATCTACCCATGGGAGTCAATGTTGTCAGAAATGATTAGAAAGGGAGTAAATGAGATGTATATGTTCTCCTGAAAATCATGAAAAGACATAAGACTATAGCCTTACCTCCAAAAGTGAGAAAAATGGGTTGATAGAAAAATTTTGGATTTTTTTACTTTAAATCGTAGTAAATGAACTGTACTATCTGCCCATGGGTGACAAAGTTGTCAGAAATGATAAGAAAGGGAGTAAATGAGATGTATATGTTCTCCTGAACATCGTCAAAAGACATAAGACTATAGCCTTACCTCCAAAAGTGAGAAAAATGGGTTGACAGAAAAATATTTGATTTTTTTACTTTAAATCGTAGTAAATGAACTGTACTATCTGCCCATGGGTGACAAAGTTGTCAGAAATGATTAGAAAGGGAGTAAATGAGATGTATATGTTTTCCTGAACATCGTGAAAAGACATAAGACTATAGCCTTACCTCCAAAAGTGAGAAAAATGGGTTGACAGAAAAATTTTGGATTTTTTTACTTTAAATCGTAGTAAATGAACTGTACTATCTATCCATGGGTGACAAAGTTGTCAGAAATGATAAGAAAGGGAGTAAATGAGATGTATATGTTCTCCTGAACATCGTCAAAAGACATAAGACTATAGCCTTACCTCCAAAAGTGAGAAAAATGGGTTGAGAGAAAAATATTTGATTTTTTTACTTTAAATCGTAGTAAATGAACTGTACTATCTGCCCATGGGTGACAAAGTTGTCAGAAATGATTAGAAAGGGAGTAAATGAGATGTATATGTTCTCCTGAACATCATGAAAAGACATAAGACTATAGCCTTACCTCCAAAAGTGAAAAAAATGGGTTGACAGAAAAATATTTGATTTTTTTACTTTAAATCGTAGTAAATGAACTGTAGTATCTGCCCATGGGTGACAAAGTTGTCAGAAATGATTACAAAAGGAGTAAATGAGATGTATATTTTCTCCTCAACATCGTGAAAAGACATAAGACTATAGCCTTACCTCCAAAAGTGAAAAAAATGGGTTGACAGAAAAATTTTGTGTTTTTTTACTTTAAATCGAAGTTAATGAACTGTACTATCTGCCCATGGGTGACAAAGTTGTCAGAAATGATTAGAAAGGGAGTAAATGAGATGTATATGTTCTCCTGAACATCGTGAAAAGACATAAGACTATAGCCTTACCTCCAAAAGTGAACAAAATGGGTTGATAGAAAAATTTTGGATTTTTTTACTTTAAATCGTAGTAAATGAACTGTACTATCTGCCCATGGGTGACAAAGTTGTCAGAAATGATTACAAAGGCAGTAAATGAGATGTATATTTTCTCCTGAACATCGTGAAAAGACATAAGACTATAGCCTTACCTCCAAAAGTGAAAAAAATGGGTTGACAGAAAAATTTTGGATTTTTTTACTTTAAATCGAAGTTAATGAACTGTACTATCTACCCATGGGAGTCAATGTTGTCAGAAATGATTAGAAAGGGAGTAAATGAGATGTATATGTTCTCCTGAAAATCATGAAAAGACATAACACTATAGCCTTACCTCCAAAAGTGATAAAAATGGGTTGACAGAAAAATATTTGATTTTTTTACTTTAACTCGAAGTAAATGAACTGTACTATCTGGCCATGGGTGACAAAGTTGTCAGAAATGATTAGAAAGGGAGTAAATGAGATGTATATGCTCTCCTGAACATCGTGAAAAGACATAAGACTATAGCCTTACCTCCAAAAGTGAAAAAAATGGGTTGACAGAAAAATATTTGATTTTTTTACTTTAAATCATAGTAAATGAACTGTACTATCTGCTCATGAGTGACAAAGTTGTCAGAAATGATTAGAAAGGGAGTAAATGAGATGTATATGTTCTCCTGAACATCATGAAAAGACATAAGACTATAGCCTTACCTCCAAAAGTGAAAAAAATGGGTTGACAGAAAAATTTTGTATTTTTTTACTTTAAATCGAAGTTAATGAACTGTACTATCTACCCATGGGAGTCAATGTTGTCAGAAATGATTAGAAAGGGAGTAAATGAGATGTATATGTTCTCCTGAAAATCATGACAAGACATAAGACTATAGCCTTACCTCCAAAAGAGAGAAAAATGGGTTGATAGAAAAATATTTGATTTTTTTACTTTAAATTGTAGTAAATGAACTGTACTATCTGCCCATGGGTGACAAAGTTGTCAGAAATGATTAGAAAGGGAGTAAATGAGATGTATATGTTCTCCTGAACATCGTGAAAAGACATAAGACTATAGCCTTACCTCCAAAAGTGAAAAAAATGGGTTGACAGAAAAATTTTGGATTTTTTTACTTTAAATCGAAGTTAATGAACTGTACTATCTACCCATGGGAGTCAATGTTGTCAGAAATGATTAGAAAGGGAGTAAATGAGATGTATATGTTCTCCTGAAAATCATGAAAAGACATAAGACTATAGGCGTACCTCCAAAAGTGAGAAAAATGGGTTGACAGAAAAATATTTGATTTTATTACTTTAAATCATAGTAAATGAACTGTACTATCTACCCATGGGAGTCAATGTTGTCAGAAATGATTAGAAAGGGAGTAAATGAGATGTATATGTTCTCCTGAACATCATGAAAAGACATAAGACTATAGCCTTACCTCCAAAAGTGAAAAAAAATGGGTTGACAGAAAAATTTTGGATTTTTTTTACTTTAAATCGAAGTTAATGAACTGTACTATCTACCCATGGGAGTCAATGTTGTCAGAAATGATTAGAAAGGGAGTAAATGAGATGTATATGTTCTCCTGAAAATCATGAAAAGACATAAGACTATAGCCTTACCTCCAAAAGTGAGAAAAATGGGTTGACAGAAAAATATTTGATTTTTTTACTTTAAATCGTAGTAAATGAACTGTACTATCTGCCCATGGGTGACAAAGTTGTCAGAAATGATTAGAAAGGGAGTAAATGAGATGTATATGTTCTCCTGAACATCGTGAAAAGACATAAGACTATAGCCTTACCTCCAAAAGTGCAAAAAATGGGTTGATAGAAAAATTTTGGATTTTTTTACTTTAAATCGTAGGAAATGAACTGTACTATCTGCCCATGGGTGACAAAGTTGTCAGAAATAATTAGAAAGGGAGTAAATGAGATGTATATTTTCTCCTGAACATCGTGAAAAGACATAAGACTATAGCCTTACCTCCAAAAGTGAGAAAAATGGGTTGACAGAAAAATTTTGGATTTTTTTACTTTAAATCGAAGTAAATGAACTGTACTATCTACCCATGGGTGACAAAGTTGTCAGAAATGATTAGAAAGGGAGTAAATGAGATGTATATGTTATCCTGAAAATCATGAAAAGACATAAGACTATAGCCTTACCTCCAAAAGTGAAAAAAATGGGTTGACAGAAAAATTTTGGATTTTTTTACTTTAAATCGTAGTAAATGAACTGTACTATCTGCCCATGGGTGACAAAGTTGTCAGAAATAATTAGAAAGGGAGTAAATGAGATGTATATTTTCTCCTGAACATCATGAAAAGACATAAGACTATAGCCTTACCTCCAAAAGTGAAAAAAATGGGTTGACAGAAAAATTTTGGATTTTTTTTACTTTAAATCGAAGTTAATGAACTGTACTATCTACCCATGGGAGTCAATGTTGTCAGAAATGATTAGAAAGGGAGTAAATGAGATGTATATGTTCTCCTGAAAATCATGACAAGACATAAGACTATAGCCTTACCTCCAAAAGTAAAAAAAATGGGTTGACAGAAAAATATTTGATTTTTTTACTTTAAATTGTAGTAAATGAACTGTACTATCTGCCCATGGGTGACAAAGTTGTCAGAAATGATTAGAAAGGGAGTAAATGAGATGTATATGTTCTCCTGAACATCGTGAAAAGACATAAGACTATAGCCTTACCTCCAAAAGTGAAAAAAAATGGGTTGACAGAAAAATTTGGGATTTTTTTACTTTAAATCGAAGTTAATGAACTGTACTATCTACCCATGGGAGTCAATGTTGTCAGAAATGATTAGAAAGGGAGTAAATGAGATGTATATGTTCTCCTGAAAATCATGAAAAGACATAAGACTATAGGCTTACCTCCAAAAGTGAGAAAAATGGGTTGACAGAAAAACATTTGATTTTATTACTTTAAATCATAGTAAATGAACTGTACTATCTACCCATGGGAGTCAATGTTGTCAGAAATGATTAGAAAGGGAGTAAATGAGATGTATATGTTCTCCTGAACATCATGAAAAGACATAAGACTTTTCACTTTTGGCCTTACCTCCAAAAGTGAGAAAAATGGGTTGACAGAAAAAATTTGGATTTTTTTTACTTTAAATCGAAGTTAATGAACTGTACTATCTACCCATGGGAGTCAATGTTGTCAGAAATGATTAGAAAGGGAGTAAATGAGATGTATATGTTCTCCTGAAAATCATGAAAAGACATAAGACTATAGCCTTACCTCCAAAAGTGAGAAAAATGGGTTGACAGAAAAATATTTGATTTTTTTACTCTAAATCGTAGTAAATGAACTGTACTATCTGCCCATGGGTGACAAAGTTGTCAGAAATGATTAGAAAGGGAGTAAATGAGATGTATATGTTTTCCTGAACATCGTGAAAAGACATAAGACTATAGCCTTACCTCCAAAAGTGAAAAAAATGGGTTGACAGAAAAATATTTGATTTTTTTACTTTAAATCGTAGTAAATGAACTGTACTATCTGCCCATGGGTGACAAAGTTGTCAGAAATGATTACAAAGGGAGTAAATGAGATGTATATGTTCTCCTGAAAATCATGAAAAGACATAAGACTATAGCCTTACCTCCAAAAGTGAAAAAAATGGGTTGACAGAAAAATATTTGATTTTTTTACTTTAAATCGGAGTACATGAACTGTACTATCTGCTCATGAGTGACAAAGTTGTCAGAAATGATTAGAAAGGGAGTAAATGAGATGTATATGTTCTCCTGAACATCGTCAAAAGACATAAGACTATAGCCTTACCTCCAAAAGTGCAAAAAATGGGTTGACAGAAAAATATTTGATTTTTTTACTTTAAATGAACTGTACTATCTGCCCATGGGTGACAAAGTTGTCAGAAATGATTACAAAGGCAGTAAATGAGATGTATATTTTCTCCTGAAAATCGTGAAAAGACATAAGACTATAGCCTTACCTCCAAAAGTGAAAAAAATGGGTTGACAGAAAAATTTTGGATTTTTTTACTTTAAATCGAAGTTAATGAACTGTACTATCTACCCATGGGAGTCAATGTTGTCAGAAATGATTAGAAAGGGAGTAAATGAGATGTATATGTTCTCCTGAAAATCATGACAAGACATAAGACTATAGCCTTACCTCCAAAAGTGAGAAAAATGGGTTGACAGAAAAATATTTGATTTTTTTACTTTAAATTGTAGTAAATGAACTGTACTATCTGCCCATGGGTGACAAAGTTGTCAGAAATGATTAGAAAAGGAGTAAATGAGATGTATATGTTCTCCTGAACATCGTGAAAAGACATAAGACTATAGCCTTACCTCCAAAAGTGAAAAAAATGGGTTGACAGAAAAATTTTGGATTTTTTTACTTTACATCGAAGTTAATGAACTGTACTATCTACCCATGGGAGTCAATGTTGTCAGAAATGATTAGAAAGGGAGTAAATGAGATGTATATGTTCTCCTGAAAATCATGAAAAGACATAAGACTATAGGCTTACCTCCAAAAGTGAGAAAAATGGGTTGACAGAAAAACATTTGATTTTATTACTTTAAATCATAGTAAATGAACTGTACTATCTACCCATGGGAGTCAATGTTGTCAGAAATGATTAGAAAGGGAGTAAATGAGATGTATATGTTCTCCTGAACATCATGAAAAGACATAAGACTTTTCACTTTTGGCCTTACCTCCAAAAGTGAAAAAAATGGGTTGACAGAAAAAATTTGGATTTTTTTACTTTAAATCGAAGTTAATGAACTGTACTATCTACCCATGGGAGTCAATGTTGTCAGAAATGATTAGAAAGGGAGTAAATGAGATGTATATGTTCTCCTGAAAATCATGAAAAGACATAAGACTATAGGCTTACCTCCAAAAGTGAGAAAAATGGGTTGACAGAAAAACATTTGATTTTATTACTTTAAATCATAGTAAATGAACTGTACTATCTACCCATGGGAGTCAATGTTGTCAGAAATGATTAGAAAGGGAGTAAATGAGATGTATATGTTCTCCTGAAAATCATGAAAAGACATAAGACCATAGCCTTACCTCCAAAAGTGAGAAAAATGGGTTGACAGAAAAATATTTGATTTTTTTACTTTAAATCGTAGTAAATGAACTGTACTATCTGCCCATGGGTGACAAAGTTGTCAGAAATGATTAGAAAGGGAGTAAATGAGATGTATATGTTTTCCTGAACATCGTGAAAAGACATAAGACTATAGCCTTACCTCCAAAAGTGAAAAAAATGGGTTGACAGAAAAATATTTGATTTTTTTACTTTAAATCATAGTAAATGAACTGTACTATCTGCCCATGGGTGACAAAGTTGTCAGAAATGATTACAAAGGGAGTAAATGAGATGTATATTTTCTCCTGAACATCGTGAAAAGACATAAGACTATAGCCTTACCTCCAAAAGTGAAAAAAATGGGTTGACAGAAAAATTTGGGATTTTTTTACTTTAAATCAAAGTTAATGAACTGTACTATCTATCCATGGGAGTCAATGTTGTCAGAAATGATTAGAAAGGGAGTAAATGAGATGTATATGTTCTCCTGAAAATCATGAAAAGACATAAGACTATAGCCTTACCTCCAAAAGTGAGAAAAATGGGTTGACAGAAAAATATTTGATTTTTTTACTTTAAATCGTAGTAAATGAACTGTACTATCTGCCCATGGGTGACAAAGTTGTCAGAAATGATTAGAAAGGGAGTAAATGAGATGTATATCTTTTCCTGAACATCGTGAAAAGACATAAGACTATAGTGTAACAGACAGGCCATTTCCTGGTGCAATCCCCTGATAACCCTGAAAGAGTGCCAGGATGGACTAGGTAGCCTGTTGGAATTATTCATTATTTTTTTTATTGTTAATCATAATAATACATTTTATACTTAGTGGATCCCCAAGAACATTTCGGTTTGCTTGCATACAATTATGGTTGACGTTGTTTTAATGAGAATGGGTTGATCCAGTGACCCAGTGACGCGGCTGTGGTGACGGTATATCCGGTGTGGTTAGCGCGGCAAAAAGAAGCGCGCGTGTGTGTTTCTGGCTGGCTGGATGTACGCCACTGGAGCGGGACTTTGGAGTTCCTAGAGACCACGAAACCGGAATCTACGTTTCCCTTGTGTGATCAGCACCTCTACAACCAACCCATTTAACGCAACTAATCGAAAGGGGATCTTTTAGAAAACTAAAACCTGAACGAACTGATTGCTGGAGGGCAGCGACTGCACCTCGCAACAATCCGAAGACCGGGCTGTCCGTCGCCGAGCGACCAGGTAGAGCTGGCCGTTGCAGGAGAAGCTCCGGTGGGGAAACAGGTAACGTCAACCTTTCTTTTATGTTGTACGCAAGCAAACCGAGTGTCTTAGCTGCACGCCACCCTGGGGAGTGCGGAGATATAGTAAATACACAACCCTAGACAAAGCTAACAGTAACGGTGGGAGAAAAACTCGGTAAGGCTGAGCTTGCGGTATCTCTACCCAGGGAGGCCGTGACAGAGTGGGGGCTCGCCCGTGATCTGAACTGTATTCAACGGGGCTTGTTATTTGTACGCTTTAACATTTGTCGGTACATTAAGGTTGACTTATCTTTTCGTCTGTTTGCGATACCTATGGGATTAGCCGTTAAAATTAGTATAACTAAAATCAGGTTGGCTTTGTAGTAGGTTAGTTACGGATACTACAGTTCTTTGTGTTGGGAAAACGTACACGGGGCTATTTTGAGCCTGCTAAAGGGCTACACATTGCAAGGGTAGGTAGGTAGTTTAGTACGGGTGTGTAGACCCAAGCGCGAATTAGTTGTGCTGTACCGCTCCTAACATTAAAGAATTGTGTGTCCGGTAAATCTGATAGGTTGCATATCGCTTCGCCTGGATTAGCTATAGGATTATTGTTTTCCTAACTAGTGGAACGTAGTGGTGTTGGAAATTTTTGTGTTACACGTATGCTTGTGTCAGTTATAGCCACTTGATACGCTCGGTGAGAGCGGTACGACAGTGTTCTGTGGGCGGCACTCCAGAAACTGTCTTGCGGCGTTTCTAGCCTGCTGAATTGTGGGTTTTTTCCCCTTGTTGTGAACCTGGTAGTGCTCTTGTTGCACGTGTGGTTCTTTCTGTATTTTTGGAGAGTTGAATGCTCTCTTGTGGCTGCTGCACTTGTTATATGTGTTGAATAGTTTGTAGTTCCGGGAATTTTTGTGCTTCAGTGTTGCTGTAACGGTGTTGTCTTCGGCAATTGGTTTGTGAGACACGGTCATGACAAGTGGTAGTTCTGCGAGTGGGATAGTCACATCCCCTGACCTTGCTGGTGGGTTTGAGCTACCTACCGCTGCTCAGTTTAGGGCTCTTACAAGGCCACAGCTAGTTGCAATGGCTGAGCGGGATGGAATGGAAGTGCCATCCTCGGTGACGAAAAAAGAGCTGGTTGCGCTGGTGAAGGAGCTGTTCTGTTTGGAGGAACTTTGGGCAGAGCAGAAGGAGGAGAAGGAGCGGCAGGAGAGGTTAGCGAAAGAGGAAAGGGAACGTCAGTTTGAGCTTGAAAGGAGAGAGCGCGAGCAGAAATTCGAGCTGGAGAAAATGAAATTGGAGGTGGAAAAAGTAGCGAGGGAGAGAGGAGTGTTGCCAGAACCAAGTTTTAATCTGAGCTCTGCTGAAAAACTCCTACCTCAGTTCAATGAAGAGGAGGTAGACATTTTTTTTGACGCCTTTGAACGAGTGGCTACTGAGTTAGCCTGGCCTCGTTCAAAATGGCCACTGCTGGTGCAGCGGGCTCTTATTGGTAAGGCACAACACGCATATGCTGCGTTAGACCTCTCGCTTTCTCTCGATTACGACGCCGTAAAAGAGGCTGTGTTAACTGCCTATGGTAGCGTCCCAGATGAGTATCGCCGTAAATTTAGATCCCACAGGCGTAAGGGTGGTGAGTCTCACCTTGATCTATTCCGTAGACAACAGATACTTATGGGACGCTGGCTAACTGCATGCAAGGCAGACACTCTGGAGACTCTGACTGAGCTCATTTTAATGGAGCAGTTCAGGAGCTGTGTGTCACGAGAAATTGACGTGTACATTGCTGAGCGTGGGGTTCAAACTGTGAAGGAGGCAGCAGAGCTTGCAGACACCTGGGAGGTCATCCATCATGGTGGTATTGGGCGTGGTCATTATGACAAACGAAAGTCTTTTGGCAGCTTGAAGCCTGAGTTGAAGCGGCCTGGTAGCGACCAGCCTGGACAGGGTGGAGGCTTGGATGGTGGGAAGGCTCACCGAAGTGGTGCTCAACAGGGAGGCGGTGGCCAGCGGCTCCCTGAGCGCTTTGTCCGAAATGGACGAAGTGGACCTGGCTCTCGCCAAGACATTATCTGTCATAATTGTCGGCGGCCAGGGCATATTCGCAGTAGTTGCCCAGCCCTTAGAGACAGAGCAACCCGTGAGCAGGTCGTTGCTCTGGTGTCAGCTAGGACCCAGAGTTCTGAAGCTGAAAAACAGGTGCACGGTAACAATGTGGAAAAGCTGTTGGTGAATAATGCTTGTTTTGTGTCACCTGGCTCTGTAGCTCTGGATTGTGAGAGCCCTGGGGTTCCAATACAGATTCTGCGAGACACTGGGGCTAGTCAGTCCCTGCTGGTTGCTGGTGTATTGGACTTGCCATCCCCAGTGCCAGGAAGTCCTGTTGTACTTCTGGCTGGCTTAGGAGGAGAGTTTGGGCCGTATCCACTAATAGAGGTGTACCTGCGCTCTGAGTTGGTTAATGGTCCCGTGAGGGTGGCTGTTATTGACTCGCTCCCTGTGCCGGGTGTGTCATTATTGTTAGGTAATGACCTGGCAGGTAATAGAGTTACGGAACCTCCTGTTCTCTCCCCTGAACCACTTAATGTTGTGGACACAGAGAAGCTGGCTAAGGAGTTTCCTGAGGTGTTCACTGCATGTGTAGTGACGCGTGCTCAGGCAAAAGCCCGTGTTCATTCCACTCCATGTGAGGAACAAGATGCCACAGTAGATTTGTGTGACACATTTATGGCCCACCTGAAACAGACACAGGAGGACCCACACCTGAGTAGGGAGGCCCTGGTTGAAGCTCAGCTTGCAGATGCTGATCTAGCTCCCTTTTTCCGTATGGTGGAGGAACCCACCGGGGATGCTGTGCTGTCTGAGGGTTATTACTTACAGGACAATGTCTTGATGAGACGTTGGCGACCTCCAAGGGATGCCGCTGAGGAATGGAACGTGTTGCAACAGGTAGTGTTGCCTGGAGGATATCGGGAAGGGGTGCTTAAAATGGGTCACGCTGGACCCATGGCTGGTCATGTGGGAGTAAATCGTACTCTAGAAAGAATCAGACGCCATTTCTGGTGGCCAGGTATGAAGAAAAGAGTTCTTGGGTACTGCAGATCTTGTGAGCCATGCCAGCGTGCGGGTAAGGCTCAGCACAGGCCGCCACCCGTGCCTCTTAAGCCACTTCCACTTTTCTCTATTCCCTTCACAAGAGTGATGGTTGATTGTGTTGGGCCCCTTCCAAAGACAAAGAAGGGTAACGAGTATCTCCTTACCATACTGGACGTTACCACACGGTTCCCTGAAGCGGTTCCCCTCAGGAACATTAGGGCCCAAACCATAATTGAGAGCCTCATTCAGTTCTTTTCCAGGTACGGTCTTCCGCGGGAGGTTCAGTCTGACCGGGGATCGAACTTTACTTCTACGGTTTTCCAGGGTGTTCTGAATCAGCTAGGCATTAAACAGGTTTTGTCCTCAGCTTATCATCCTCAGTCTCAGGGAGCAATTGAACGCTTCCACCGGACTTTGAAGGAGATGGTGAGAGCATGCAGCGATCAGTTCCCTGGGGAATGGGATGCTGCCATGCCTTTTCTAATGTTCGCAGTTCGGGATAGTGTTAATGAATCCACTGGCTTTACACCTTTTCAGCTAGTCTATGGTCATGAGGTGCGTGGACCTTTGGGCCTACTAAAAGAGCGTTTAGTAGGTGATAGTGTTCCAGAGGATTCGCTCGCATATGTTGCTCGATTTACTGATCGGCTGCAGGTTGCTTGTGAGGTGGCCCGGCAGAAGCTTGCGGGTTCAAAAGCTAGAAT
This sequence comes from Albula glossodonta, assembly GCA_019788955.1. NCBI lineage: Eukaryota > Metazoa > Chordata > Actinopteri > Albuliformes > Albulidae > Albula > Albula glossodonta. The sequence goes on from JAFBMS010000207.1 coordinate 15,024, forward strand.
GAAGCACCACTATGACAAACGGGCTCAGCCACGTAGCTTTTCGGCTGGGGATAAGGTGCTTGTTCTGTTGCCAGCAGGGGGTGACAAGCTTGGTGTTCGGTTCGAAGGGCCTTATTCAATTGTAAAGCAGGCTGGACCCTGTGCTTATGTCATCAGCACTCCTGATCGCCGTGTCAAGACACGCTTGTGTCATGTGAATTTGCTTAAACCGTTTGTAGGGCGGGAGGCTGCGGCTCCAGTGTGTTTTAATGTGGTGCAGGACCCTGAGGACTGTGATGAAGAGGTAGGCTTCACTCCTCGTGAGCCAGTCAGTGCTCGCCTTAAGAATACGGAAGCACGGCAAAACCTCCGGATGAGCTTGACTCACTTGACAGCATCCCAAGTTGAGGACATTGTGGGCTTGGTTGAATCTTTCCCAGAGTTGTTCAAAGACACACCGGGTTTGACGAAGCTGGCGGTTCACGATGTTGACACTGGGACAGCTGCCCCAATAAAACAGCATGCTTATCGTTTAGCTCCTCAGAAGCGTGCCCTGGTACAGCAAGAGCTTGACTATATGCTCGAAATTGGTGCAATAGAGCCCACGGTGAGTGAGTGGAGCTCCCCAGTCGTTTTAGTGGTGAGGGAAGGTGCTGCACCTCGCCTGTGCATTGACTACAGGAAGGTTAATGCTGTGACACGATCAGATGCATATCCTATCCCGCGAATGGAGGATTGTATCGACCGCATTGGTCAGGCTAAGTGGGTGTCAAAATTCGACCTCTTGAAAGGGTATTGGCAGGTGCCTCTTACAGACCATGCCAAGGAGGTATCAGCCTTTACTACTCATGACTCCTTGTATGCCTGCAGGGTCTTACCATTTGGCATGAAAAATGCTCCTGCTTGTTTTCAGAGGCTGATGAATCAGGTGACCAGGGGTCTAGGCAATGTAGTTACTTACATTGATGATGTGGTTGTGTTCAGTGACTCATGGGAGAGCCACATTGGGCACATTCATGCACTCTTTACTCGACTTTCTGAGGCTTCTTTAGTTGTGAATTTACCTAAATGTGAGTTTGGGCAAGGTCAGGTCACTTACTTGGGTCATCGCGTGGGCCGTGGTGAGGTACTTCCACGTTCTGCCAAGGTTAAGGCTATCATGGATCTCCCAGCTCCGCGGAATCGTCGACAGCTCATGAGAATTTTGGGCATGTGCGGGTTCTACCGCAAGTTTGTCCCTAATTTTGCCACTGTGACTGCTCCACTTACTGACCTGCTGCAGAAGGGGGTCAAGTGGGTGTGGTCTCTAGAGTGTCAGTCTGCTCTGGACGCTGTGAAGGCGATTCTTGTATGTGAACCCGTGTTGGCTGCACCGGACTTCTCACAGCCTTTCTGCCTCGCAGTAGATGCCTCCGATGTAGGAGTAGGAGGTGTCCTCCTTCAGGCTGGAAATGATGGTGTTGAGAGGCCGGTAGCATATTTTTCCAAAAAACTGAATCGCCACCAAAAGAACTACTCCACCATTGAGAAGGAGGCTTTGGCCTTAGTACTAGCCGTGCTACACTTTGAGATATACGTGTCCAGTGTAGTGGGTGACGTTGTGGTCTATTCGGATCACAATCCGCTCACGTTCCTAGCCAGGTTTCAGAGTTCAAATGCACGTGTCTTTAGATGGAGCTTAATTTTGCAGCCATATGGTCTGAAGGTGAAATACATTGCTGGTAGGGATAACGTCATTGCTGATGCCCTCTCCAGGAGTGGCACTTGAAATAGAATGGCAGTGTTTCTAGTTTTTTTTTTGTGGTTGTGCTGGTCATTGGGAGTTCTTGATGGGAACTCTGTAGATGTAGCATTGGCCAGGAGCCCTTTGTGTTGATGAGTGCGGATCTAGTGTCTGCATATTTTCTCCATTTTTGATGTTTCCTAGATGTGATTTTTCTAAGTAGATGTGTGATGTTAGTCTGTCAGGTGGTGGCAGGCGGAAATGTCTGTCCGTTGTTTTTACCAAAAATTAAAAAAATTAAAAGGAAAAAAAGGATAAAACATGGGAAAGGTTAGAAAAAAAAAAAAAGTGAAACTGTGTGATTTCTTCAATTTTTGGCTTATGGGGGGGGTACTGTAACAGACAGGCCATTTCCTGGTGCAATCCCCTGATAACCCTGAAAGAGTGCCAGGATGGACTAGGTAGCCTGTTGGAATTATTCATTATTTTTTTTATTGTTAATCATAATAATACATTTTATACTTAGTGGATCCCCAAGAACATTTCGGTTTGCTTGCATACAATTATGGTTGACGTTGTTTTAATGAGAATGGGTTGATCCAGTGACCCAGTGACGCGGCTGTGGTGACGGTATATCCGGTGTGGTTAGCGCGGCAAAAAGAAGCGCGCGTGTGTGTTTCTGGCTGGCTGGATGTACGCCACTGGAGCGGGACTTTGGAGTTCCTAGAGACCACGAAACCGGAATCTACGTTTCCCTTGTGTGATCAGCACCTCTACAACCAACCCATTTAACGCAACTAATCGAAAGGGGATCTTTTAGAAAACTAAAACCTGAACGAACTGATTGCTGGAGGGCAGCGACTGCACCTCGCAACAATCCGAAGACCGGGCTGTCCGTCGCCGAGCGACCAGGTAGAGCTGGCCGTTGCAGGAGAAGCTCCGGTGGGGAAACAGGTAACGTCAACCTTTCTTTTATGTTGTACGCAAGCAAACCGAGTGTCTTAGCTGCACGCCACCCTGGGGAGTGCGGAGATATAGTAAATACACAACCCTAGACAAAGCTAACAGTAACGGTGGGAGAAAAACTCGGTAAGGCTGAGCTTGCGGTATCTCTACCCAGGGAGGCCGTGACAATAGCCTTACCTCCAAAAGTGAGAAAAATGGGTTGACAGAAAAATATTTGATTTTTTTACTTTAAATCGTACTAAATGAACTGTACTATCTGCCCATGGGTGACAAAGTTGTCAGAAATGATTAGAAAGGGAGTAAATGAGATGTATATTTTCTCCTGAACATCGTGAAAAGACATAAGACTATAGCCTTACCTCCAAAAGTGAGAAAAATGGGTTGACAGAAAAATATTTGATTTTTTTACTTTAAATCGTAGTAAATGAACTGTACTATCTGCCCATGGCAGTCAATGTTGTCAGAAATGATTAGAAAGGGAGTAAATGAGATGTATATGTTCTCCTGAAAATCATGAAAAGACATAAGACTATAGCCTTACCTCCAAAAGTGAAAAAAATGGGTTGACAGAAAAATATTTGATTTTTTTACTTTAAATCGTAGTAAAGGAACTGTACTATCTGCCCATGGCTGACAAAGTTGTCAGAAATGATTAGAAAGGGAGTAAATGAGATGTATATTTTCTCCTGAACATCGTGAAAAGACATAAGACTATAGCCTTACCTCCAAAAGTGAACAAAATGGGTTGATAGAAAAATTTTGGATTTTTTTACTTTAAATCGTAGTAAATGAACTGTACTATCTGCCCATGGGTGACAAAGTTGTCAGAAATGATTACAAAGGCAGTAAATGAGATGTATATTTTCTCCTGAACATCGTGAAAAGACATAAGACTATAGCCTTACCTCCAAAAGTGAAAATAATTGGTTGACAGAAAAATTTTGGATTTTTTTACTTTAAATCGAAGTTAATGAACTGTACTATCTACCCATGGGAGTCAATGTTGTCAGAAATGATTAGAAAGGGAGTAAATGAGATGTATATGTTCTCCTGAAAATCATGAAAAGACATAACACTATAGCCTTACCTCCAAAAGTGAAAAAAATGGGTTGACAGAAAAATATTTGATTTTTGTACTTTAAATCGTAGTAAATGAACTGTACTATCTGCCCATGGGTGACAAAGTTGTCAGAAATGATTACAAAGGGAGTTAATGAGATGTATATGCTCTCCTGAACATCGTGAAAAGACATAAGACTATAGCCTTACCTCCAAAAGTGAGAAAAATGGGTTGACAGAAAAATATTTGATTTTTTTACTTTAAATCGTAGTAAATGAACTGTACTATCTGCCCATGGGAGTCAATGTTGTCAGAAATGATTAGAAAGGGAGTAAATGAGATGTATATGTTCTCCTGAAAATCACGAAAAGACATAAGACTATAGCCTTACCTCCAAAAGTGAGAAAAATGGGTTGACAGAAAAATATTTGATTTTTTTACTTTAAATCGTAGTAAATGAACTGTACTATCTGCCCATGGCTGACAAAGTTGTCAGAAATGATTAGAAAGGGAGTAAATGAGATGTATATTTTCTCCTGAACATCGTGAAAAGACATAAGACTATAGCCTTACCTCCAAAAGTGAAAAAAATGGGTTGACAGAAAAATTTTGGGTTTTTTTACTTTAAATCGAAGTAAATGAACTGTACTATCTGCCCATGGGTGACAAAGTTGTCAGAAATGATTAGAAAGGGAGTAAATGAGATGTATATGTTCTCCTGAACATCGTGAAAAGACATAAGACTATAGCCTTACCTCCAAAAGTGAACAAAATGGGTTGATAGAAAAAATTTGGATTTTTTTACTTTAAATCGTAGTAAATGAACTGTACTATCTGCCCATGGGTGACAAAGTTGTCAGAAATGATTACAAAGGCAGTAAATGAGATGTATATTTTCTCCTGAACATCGTGAAAAGACATAAGACTATAGCCTTACCTCCAAAAGTGAAAATAATGGGTTGACAGAAAAATTTTGGATTTTTTTTACTTTAAATCGAAGTTAATGAACTGTACTATCTACCCATGGGAGTCAATGTTGTCAGAAATGATTAGAAAGGGAGTAAATGAGATGTATATGTTCTCCTGAAAATCATGAAAAGACATAACACTATAGCCTTACCTCCAAAAGTGATAAAAATGGGTTGACAGAAAAATATTTGATTTTTGTACTTTAAATCGTAGTAAATGAACTGTACTATCTGCCCATGGGTGACAAAGTTGTCAGAAATGATTAGAAAGGGAGTAAATGAGATGTATATGCTCTCCTGAACATCGTGAAAAGACATAAGACTATAGCCTTACCTCCAAAAGTGAAAAAAATGGGTTGACAGAAAAATATTTGATTTTTTTACTTTAAATCGTAGTAAATGAACTGTACTATCTACCCATGGGAGTCAATGTTGTCAGAAATGATTAGAAAGGGAGTAAATGAGATGTATATGTTCTCCTGAAAATCATGACAAGACATAAGACTATAGCCTTACCTCCAAAAGTGAGAAAAATGGGTTGACAGAAAAATATTTGATTTTTTTACTTTAAATTGTAGTAAATGAACTGTACTATCTGCCCATGGGTGACAAAGTTGTCAGAAATGATTAGAAAGGGAGTAAATGAGATGTATATGTTCTCCTGAACATCGTGAAAAGACATAAGACTATAGCCTTACCTCCAAAAGTGAAAAAAATGGGTTGACAGAAAAATTTTGGATTTTTTTACTTTAAATCGAAGTTAATGAACTGTACTATCTACCCATGGGAGTCAATGTTGTGAGAAATGATTAGAAAGGGAGTAAATGAGATGTATATGTTCTCGTGAAAATCATGAAAAGACATAAGACTATAGGCTTACCTCCAAAAGTGAGAAAAATTGGTTGACAGAAAAACATTTGATTTTATTACTTTAAATCATAGTAAATGAACTGTACTATCTGCTCATGAGTGACAAAGTTGTCAGAAATGATTAGAAAGGGAGTAAATGAGATGTATATGTTCTCCTGAACATCGTGAAAAGACATAAGACTATAGCCTTACCTCCAAAAGTGCAAAAAATGGGTTGACAGAAAAATATTTGATTTTTTTACTTTAAATCGTAGTAAATGAACTGTACTATCTGCCCATGGGTGACAAAGTTGTCAGAAATGATTACAAAGGCAGTAAATGAGATGTATATTTTCTCCTGAACATCGTGAAAAGACATAAGACTTTTCACTTTTGGCCTTACCTCCAAAAGTGAGAAAAATGGGTTGACAGAAAAATATTTGATTTTTTTACTTTAAATCGTATTAAATGAACTGTACTATCTGCCCATGGGTGACAAAGTTGTCAGAAATGATTAGAAAGGGAGTAAATGAGATGTATATGTTCTCCTGAAAATCATGAAAAGACATAAGACTATAGGCTTACCTCCAAAAGTGAGAAAAATGGGTTGACAGAAAAATATTTGATTTTTTTACTTTAAATCATAGTAAATGAACTGTACTATCTGCCCATGGGTGACAAAGTTGTCAGAAATGATTAGAAAGGGAGTAAATGAGATGTATATGTTCTCCTGAACATCGTGAAAAGACATAAGACTGTAGCCTTACCTCCAGAAGTGAAAAAAATGGGTTGACAGAAAAATATTTGATTTTTTTACTTTAAATCATAGTAAATGAACTGTACTATCTGCCCATGGGTGACAAAGTTGTCAGAATTAATTAGAAAGGGAGTAAATGAGATGTATATGTTCTCCTGAACATCATGAAAAGACATAAGACTATAGCCTTACCTCCAAAAGTAAAAAAAATGGGTTGACAGAAAAATATTTGATTTTTTTACTTTAAATCGTAGTAAAGGAACTGTACTATCTGCCCATGGGTGACAAAGTTGTCAGAAATGATTAGAAAGGGAGTAAATGAGATGTATATGTTCTCCTGAAAATCATAAAAAGACATAAGACTATAGCCTTACCTCCAAAAGTGAGAAAATTGGGTTGACAGAAAATTTTTGGATTTTTTTACTTTAAATCGAAGTTAATGAACTGTACTATCTACCCATGGGAGTCAATGTTGTCAGAAATGATTAGAAAGGGAGTAAATGAGATGTATATGTTCTCCTGAAAATCATGAAAAGACATAAGACTATAGGCTTACCTCCAAAAGTGAAAAAAATGGGTTGACAGAAAAATATTTGATTTTATTACTTTAAATCATAGTAAATGAACTGTACTATCTACCCATGGGAGTCAATGTTGTCAGAAATGATTAGAAAGGGAGTAAATGAGATGTATATGTTCTCCTGAACATCATGAAAAGACATAAGACTTTTCACTTTTGGCCTTACCTCCAAAAGTGAAAAAAATGGGTTGATAGAAAAATTTTGGATTTTTTTACTTTAAATCATAGTAAATGAACTGTACTATCTGCCCATGGATGACAAAGTTGTCACAAATGATTAGAAAGGGAGTAAATGAGATTTATATGGTCTCCTGAAAATCATGAAAAGACATAAGACTATAGCCTTACCTCCAAAAGTGAGAAAAATGGGTTGACAGAAAAATATTTGATTTTTTTACTTTAAATCGTAGTAAATGAACTGTACTATCTGCCCATGGGTGACAAAGTTGTCAGAAATGATTAGAAAGGGAGTAAATGAGATGTATATTTTCTCCTTAACATCGTGAAAAGACATAAGACTATAGGCTTACCTCCAAAAGTGAGAAAAATGGGTTGACAGAAAAACATTTGATTTTTTTACTTTAAATCGTAGTAAATGAACTGTACTATCTACCCATGGGAGTCAATGTTGTCAGAAATGATTAGAAAGGGAGTAAATGAGATGTATATGTTCTCCTGAACATCATGAAAAGACATAAGACTATAGCCTTACCTCCAAAAGTGAGAAAAATGGGTTGACAGAAAAATATTTGATTTTTTTACTTTAAATCGTACTAAATGAACTGTACTATCTGCCCATGGGTGACAAAGTTGTCAGAAATGATTAGAAAGGGAGTAAATGAGATGTATATGTTCTCCTGAACATCGTGAAAAGACATAAGACTATAGCCTTACCTCCAAAAGTGAAAAAAAATGGGTTGACAGAAAAATATTTGATTTTTTTACTTTAAATCGTAGTAAATGAACTGTACTATCTACCCATGGGAGTCAATGTTGTCAGAAATGATTAGAAAGGGAGTAAATGAGATGTATATGTTCTCCTGAACATCATGAAAAGACATAAGACTATAGCCTTACCTCCAAAAGTGAGAAAAATGGGTTGACAGAAAAATATTTGATTTTTTTTACTTTAAATCGAAGTTAATGAACTGTACTATCTACCCATGGGAGTCAATGTTGTCAGAAATGATTAGAAAGGGAGTAAATGAGATGTATATTTTCTCCTGAACATCGTGAAAAGACATAAGACTATAGCCTTACCTCCAAAAGTGAAAAAAATGGGTTGACAGAAAAATTTTGGATTTTTTTACTTTAAATCGTAGTTAAATGAACTGTACTATCTGCCCATGGGTGACAAAGTTGTCAGAAATGATTAGAAAGGGAGTAAATGAGATGTATATGTTCTCCTGAACATCGTGAAAAGACATAAGACTATAGCCTTACCTCCAAAAGTGAGAAAAATGGGTTGACAGAAAAATATTTGATTTTTTTACTTTAAATCGTAGTAAATGAACTGTACTATCTGCCCATGGGTGACAAAGTTGTCAGAAATGATTAGAAAGGGAGTAAATGAGATGTATATGTTCTCCTGAACATCGTGAAAAGACATAAGACTATAGCCTTACCTCCAAAAGTGAAAAAAATGGGTTGACAGAAAAATTTTGGATTTTTTTACTTTAAATCGTAGTAAATGAACTGTACTATCTGCCCATGGGTGACAAAGTTGTCAGAAATAATTAGAAAGGGACTAAATGAGATGTATATTTTCTCCTGAACATCGTGAAAAGACATAAGACTATAGCCTTACCTCCAAAAGTAAAAAAAATGGGTTGACAGAAAAATATTTGATTTTTTTACTTTAAATCGTAGTAAAGGAACTGTACTATCTGCCCATGGGTGACAAAGTTGTCAGAAATGATTAGAAAGGGAGTAAATGAGATGTATATGTTCTCCTGAAAATCATGAAAAGACATAAGACTATAGCCTTACCTCCAAAAGTGAGAAAAATGGGTTGACAGAAAAATTTTGGATTTTTTTACTTTAAATCGAAGTTAATGAACTGTACTATCTACCCATGGGAGTCAATGTTGTCAGAAATGATTAGAAAAGGAGTAAATGAGATGTATATGTTCTCCTGAAAATCATGAAAAGACATAAGACTATAGGCTTACCTCCAAAAGTGAGAAAAATGGGTTGACAGAAAAATATTTGATTTTATTACTTTAAATCATAGTAAATGAACTGTACTATCTACCCATGGGAGTCAATGTTGTCAGAAATGATTAGAAAGGGAGTAAATGAGATGTATATGTTCTCCTGAACATCATGAAAAGACATAAGACTTTTCACTTTTGGCCTTACCTCCAAAAGTGAAAAAAATGGGTTGACAGAAAAAATTTGGATTTTTTTACTTTAAATCGAAGTTAATGAACTGTACTATCTACCCATGGGAGTCAATGTTGTCAGAAATGATTAGAAAGGGAGAAACTGAGATGTATATTTTCTCCTGAACATCGTGAAAAGACATAAGACTATAGCCTTACCTCCAAAAGTGAAAAAAATGGGTTGACAGAAAAATTTTGGATTTTTTTACTTTAAATCGAAGTTAATGAACTGTACTATCTACCCATGGGAGTCAATGTTGTCAGAAATGATTAGAAAGGGAGTTTATGAGATGTATATGTTCTCCTGAACATCGTCAAAAGACATAAGACTATAGCCTTACCTCCAAAAGTGAAAAAAATGGGTTGATAGAAAAATTTTGGATTTTTTTACTTTAAATCATAGTAAATGAACTGTACTATCTGCCCATGGGTGACAATGTTGTCAGAAATGATTAGAAAGGGAGTAAATGAGATGTATATGTTCTCCTGGAAATCATGAAAAGACATAAGACTATAGCCTTACCTCCAAAAGTGAGAAAAATGGGTTGACAGAAAAATATTTGATTTTTTTACTTTAAATCGTAGTAAATGAACTGTACTATCTGCCCATGGGTAACAAAGTTGTCAGAAATGATTAGAAAGGGAGTAAATGAGATGTATATTTTCTCCTTAACATCGTGAAAAGACATAAGACTATAGGCTTACCTCCAAAAGTGAGAAAAATGGGTTGACAGAAAAACATTTGATTTTATTACTTTAAATCATAGTAAATGAACTGTACTATCTACCCATGGGAGTCAATGTTGTCAGAAATGATTAGAAAGGGAGTAAATGAGATGTAAATGTTCTCCTGAAAATCATGAAAAGACATAAGACTATAGCCTAACCTCCAAAAGTGAAAAAAATGGGTTGACAGAAAAATATTTGATTTTTTTACTTTAAATTGTAGTAAAGGAACTGTACTATCTGCCCATGGCTGACAAAGTTGTCAGAAATGATTACAAAGGGAGTAAATGAGATGTATATTTTCTCCTGAACATCGTCAAAAGACATAAGACTATAGCCTTACCTCCAAAAGTGAAAAAAATGGGTTGACAGAAAAATATTTGATTTTTTTACTTTAAATCGAAGTTAATGAACTGTACTATCTACCCATGGGAGTCAATGTTGTCAGAAATGATTAGAAAGGGAGTAAATGAGATGTATATTTTCTCCTGAACATCGTGAAAAGACATAAGACTTTTCACTTTTGGCCTTACCTCCAAAAGTGAAAAAAATGGGTTGATAGAAAAATTTTGGATTTTTTTACTTTAAATCAGGGGTGTCAAACTCCACTGTACTATCGCAGTGTCTGCGGGTTTTTGTTCTTTCCTTTCGATTGGAAGCCATTTTAGGCCTTGGCAACCAGGTGTCTGGACTCTTTAGCCAACCAGTGATTTTAATTAATCAATTAAGTGCTAAAACACACCAAAAACCAGCTACCACTGCGGCCCTCCAGGACTGCAGTTTGATTTTTTTACTTTAAATCATAGTAAATGAACTGTACTATCTGCCCATGGGTGACAAAGTTGTCAGAAATTATTAGAAAGGGAGTAAATGAGATGTATATGTTCTCCTGGAAATCATGAAAAGACATAAGACTATAGCCTTACCTCCAAAAGTGAGAAAAATGGGTTGATAGAAAAATTTTGGATTTTTTTACTTTAAATCGTAGTAAATGAACTGTACTATCTGCCCATGGGTGACAAAGTTGTCAGAAATGATTAGAAAGGGAGTAAATGAGATGTATATGTTCTCCTGAACATCATGAAAAGACATAAGACTATAGCCTTACCTCCAAAAGTGAGAAAAATGGGTTGACAGAAAAATATTTGATTTTTTTACTTTAAATCGTAGTAAATGAACTGTACTATCTGCCCATGGGTGACAAAGTTGTCAGAAATGATTAGAAAGGGAGTAAATGAGATGTATATGTTCTCCTGAACATCGTGAAAAGACATAAGACTATAGCCTTACCTCCAAAAGTGAGAAAAATGGGTTGACAGAAAAATTTTGGATTTTTTTACTTTAAATCGTAGTAAATGAACTGTACTATCTGCCCATGGGTGACAAAGTTGTCAGAAATGATTAGAAAGGGAGTAAATGAGATGTATATGTTCTCCTGAACATCGTGAAAAGACATAAGACTATAGCCTTACCTCCAAAAGTGAGAAAAATGGGTTGACAGAAAAATATTTGATTTTTTTACTTTAAATCGTAGTAAATGAACTGTACTATCTGCCCATGGGTGACAAAGTTGTCAGAAATGATTAGAAAGGGAGTAAATGAGATGTATATGTTCTCCTGAACATCGTGAAAAGACATAAGACTATAGCCTTACCTCCAAAAGTGAAAAAAATGGGTTGACAGAAAAATTTTTGATTTTTTTACTTTAAATCGAAGTTAATGAACTGTACTATCTACCCATGGGAGTCAATGTTGTCAGAAATGATTAGAAAGGGAGTAAATGAGATGTATATGTTCTCCTGAACATCATGAAAAGACATAAGACTATAGGCTTACCTCCAAAAGTGAGAAAAATGGGTTGACAGAAAAATATTTGATTTTTTTTACTTTAAATCGAAGTTAATGAACTGTACTATCTACCCATGGGAGTCAATGTTGTCAGAAATGATTGGAAAGGGAGTAAATGAGATGTATATTTTCTCCTGAACATCGTGAAAAGACATAAGACTATAGCCTTACCTCCAAAAGTGAAAAAAATGGGTTGACAGAAAAATTTTGGATTTTTTTACTTTAAATCATAGTTAAAGAACTGTACTATCTGCCCATGGGTGACAAAGTTGTCAGAAATGATTAGAAAGGGAGTAAATGAGATGTATATGTTCTCCTGAACATCGTGAAAAGACATAAGACTATAGCCTTACCTCCAAAAGTGAGAAAAATGGGTTGACAGAAAAATATTTGATTTTTTTTTCTTTAAATCGTAGTAAATGAACTGTACTATCTGCCCATGGGTGACAAAGTTGTCAGAAATGATTAGAAAGGGAGTAAATGAGATGTATATGTTCTCCTGAACATCGTGAAAAGACATAAGACTATAGCCTTACTTTCAAAAGTGAGAAAAATGGGTTGATAGAAAAATTTTGGATTTTTTTACTTTAAATCGTAGTAAATGAACTGTACTATCTGCCCATGGGTGACAAAGTTGTCAGAAATGATAAGAAAGGGAGTAAATGAGATGTATATGTTCTCCTGAACATCGTCAAAAGACATGACTATAGCCTTACCTCCAAAAGTGAGAAAAATGGGTTGACAGAAAAATATTTGATTTTTTTACTTTAAATCGTACTAAATGAACTGTACTATCTGCCCATGGGTGACAAAGTTGTCAGAAATGATTAGAAAGGGAGTAAATGAGATGTATATGTTCTCCTGAACATCGTGAAAAGACATAAGACTATAGCCTTACCTCCAAAAGTGAGAAAAATGGGTTGACAGAAAAATATTTGATTTTTTTTACTTTAAATCGTAGTAAATGAACTGTACTATCTGCCCATGGGTGACAAAGTTGTCAGAAATGATTAGAAAGGGAGTAAATGAGATGTATATGTTCTCCTGAACATCGTGAAAAGACATAAGACTATAGCCTTACTTTCAAAAGTGAGAAAAATGGGTTGATAGAAAAATTTTGGATTTTTTTACTTTAAATCATAGTAAATGAACTGTACTATCTGCCCATGGGTGACAAAGTTGTCAGAAATGATTAGAAAGGGAGAAAATGAGATGTATATGTTCTCCTGAAAATCATGAAAAGACATAAGACTATAGCCTTACCTCCAAAAGTGAGAAAAATGGGTTGACAGAAAAATATTTGATTTTTTTACTTTAAATCGTAGTAAATGAACTGTACTATCTGCCCATGGGTGACAAAGTTGTCAGAAATGATTACAAAGGGAGTAAATGAGATGTATATTTTCTCCTGAACATCGTCAAAAGACATAAGACTATAGCCTTACCTCCAAAAGTGAAAAAAATGGGTTGACAGAAAAATTTTGGATTTTTTTACTTTAAATCGAAGTTAATGAACTGTACTATCTACCCATGGGAGTCAATGTTGTCAGAAATGATTAGAAAGGGAGTAAATGAGATGTATATTTTCTCCTGAACATCGTCAAAAGACATAAGACTTTTCACTTTTGGCCTTACCTCCAAAAGTGAAAAAAATGGGTTGATAGAAAAATTTTGGATTTTTTTACTTTAAATCAGGGGTGTCAAACTCCAGTCCTGGAGGGCCGCAGTGTCTGCGGGTTTTTGTTCTTTCCTTTCGATTGGCAGCCATTTTAGGCCTTGGAAACCAGGTGTCTGGACTCTTTAGCCAACCAGTGATTTTAATTAATCAATTAAGTGCTAAAACACACCAAAAACCAGCTACCACTGCGGCCCTCCAGGACTGCAGTTTGACACCCCTGCTTTAAATCATAGTAAATGAACTGTACTATCTGCCCATGGGTGACAAAGTTGTCAGAAATTATTAGAAAGGGAGTAAATGAGATGTATATGTTCTCCTGGAAATCATGAAAAGACACAAGACTATAGCCTTACCTCCAAAAGTGAAAAAAATGGGTTGACAGAAAAATTTTGGATTTTTTTACTTTAAATTGTAGTAAATGAACTGTACTATCTGCCCATGGGTGACAAAGTTGTCAGAAATAATTAGAAAGGGAGTAAATGAGATGTATATTTTCTCCTGAAAATCATGAAAAGACATAAGACTATAGCCTTACCTCCAAAAGTGAGAAAAATGGGTTGACAGAAAAATATTTGATTTTATTACTTTAAATCATAGTAAATGAACTGTACTATCTGCCCATGGGTGACAAAGTTGTCAGAAATGATTAGAAAGGGAGTAAATGAGATGTATATGTTCTCCTGAACATCGTGAAAAGACATAAGACTATAGCCTTACTTTCAAAAGTGAGAAAAATGGGTTGATAGAAAAATTTTGGATTTTTTTACTTTAAATCGTAGTAAATGAACTGTACTATCTGCCCATGGGTGACAAAGTTGTCAGAAATGATAAGAAAGGGAGTAAATGAGATGTATATGTTCTCCTGAACATCGTCAAAAGACATAAGACTATAGCCTTACCTCCAAAAGTGAGAAAAATGGGTTGACAGAAAAATATTTGATTTTTTTACTTTAAATCGTACTAAATGAACTGTACTATCTGCCCATGGGTGACAAAGTTGTCAGAAATGATTAGAAAGGGAGTAAATGAGATGTATATGTTCTCCTGAACATCGTGAAAAGACATAAGACTATAGCCTTACCTCCAAAAGTGAAAAAAATGGGTTGCAGGAAAATTTTTGATTTTTTTTACTTTAAATCGAAGTTAATGAACTGTACTATCTACCCATGGGAGTCAATGTTGTCAGAAATGATTAGAAAGGGAGTAAATGAGATGTATATGTTCTCCTGAACATCATGAAAAGACATAAGACTATAGGCTTACCTCCAAAAGTGAGAAAAATGGGTTGACAGAAAAATATTTGATTTTTTTTACTTTAAATCGAAGTTAATGAACTGTACTATCTACCCATGGGAGTCAATGTTGTCAGAAATGATTAGAAAGGGAGTAAATGAGATGTATATTTTCTCCTGAACATCGTGAAAAGACATAAGACTATAGCCTTACCTCCAAAAGTGAAAAAAATGGGTTGACAGAAAAATTTTGGATTTTTTTACTTTAAATCGTAGTTAAAGAACTGTACTATCTGCCCATGGGTGACAAAGTTGTCAGAAATGATTAGAAAGGGAGTAAATGAGATGTATATGTTCTCCTGAACATCGTGAAAAGACATAAGACTATAGCCTTACTTTCAAAAGTGAGAAAAATGGGTTGATAGAAAAATTTTGGATTTTTTTACTTTAAATCGTAGTAAATGAACTGTACTATCTGCCCATGGGTGACAAAGTTGTCAGAAATGATAAGAAAGGGAGTAAATGAGATGTATATGTTCTCCTGAACATCGTCAAAAGACATAAGACTATAGCCTTACCTCCAAAAGTGAGAAAAATGGGTTGACAGAAAAATATTTGATTTTTTTACTTTAAATCGTACTAAATGAACTGTACTATCTGCCCATGGGTGACAAAGTTGTCAGAAATGATTAGAAAGGGAGTAAATGAGATGTATATGTTCTCCTGAACATCGTGAAAAGACATAAGACTATAGCCTTACCTCCAAAAGTGAGAAAAATGGGTTGACAGAAAAATTTTGGATTTTTTTACTTTAAATCGAACTTAATGAACTGTACTATCTACCCATGGGAGTCAATGTTGTCAGAAATGATTAGAAAGGGAGTAAATGAGATGTATATGTTCTCCTGAACATCGTGAAAAGACATAAGACTTTTCACTTTTGGCCTTACCTCCAAAAGTGAAAAAAATGGGTTGATAGAAAAATTTTGGATTTTTTTACTTTAAATCGTAGTAAATGAACTGTACTATCTGCCCATGGGTGACAAAGTTGTCAGAAATGATTAGAAAGGGAGTAAATGAGATGTATATGTTCTCCTGGAAATCATGAAAAGACATAAGACTATAGCCGTACCTCCAAAAGTGAAAAAAATGGGTTGACTTCAAAAGATTTGATTTTTTTACTTGACATCATAGTTAATGAACTGTACTATCTGCCCATGGGTGAAAAGTCGTCAGAAATGATAAGACAGGGAGTAAATGAGATGTATATGTTCTCCTGAAAATCGTGAAAAGACATAAGACTATAGCCTTACCTCCAAAAGTGAGAAAAATGGGTTGACAGAAATATATTTGATGTTCATGCTTTTAATCATAGTAAATGAACTGTACTATCTAGCCATGGGTGACAAAGTTGTCAGAAATGATTAGAAAGGGAGTAAATGAGATGTATATGTTCTCCTGAAAATGATGAAAAGACATAGACATATTTCCAAAAGTGAGAAAAATGGCTTGACAGAAAAATATTTGATTTTTTTACTTTAAATCATAGTAAATGAACTGTACTTTCTGTCCATGGGTGACAAAGTTGTCAGAAATGATTACAAAGGGAGTAAATGAGATGTATATGTTCTCCTGAAAATCAAGAAAAGACATAAGACTATAGCCTTACCTCCAAAAGTGAGAAAAATGGGTGGACAGAAAAATATCTGATTTTTTTACTTTAAATCGTAGTAAATGAACTGTACTATCTGCCCATGGGTGACAAAGTTGTCAGAAATGATTAGAAAGGGAGTAAATGAGATGTATATGTTCTCCTGAACATCGTGAAAAGACATAAGACTATAGCCTTACCTCCAAAAGTGAGAAAAATGGGTTGACAGAAAAATTTTGGATTTTTTTACTTTAAATCGAACTTAATGAACTGTACTATCTACCCATGGGAGTCAATGTTGTCAGAAATGATTAGAAAGGGAGTAAATGAGATGTATATGTTCTCCTGAACATCGTGAAAAGACATAAGACTTTTCACTTTTGGCCTTACCTCCAAAAGTGAAAAAAATGGGTTGATAGAAAAATTTTGGATTTTTTTACTTTAAATCGTAGTAAATGAACTGTACTATCTGCCCATGGGTGACAAAGTTGTCAGAAATGATTAGAAAGGGAGTAAATGAGATGTATATGTTCTCCTGGAAATCATGAAAAGACATAAGACTATAGCCGTACCTCCAAAAGTGAAAAAAATGGGTTGACTTCAAAAGATTTGATTTTTTTACTTGACATCATAGTTAATGAACTGTACTATCTGCCCATGGGTGAAAAGTCGTCAGAAATGATAAGACAGGGAGTAAATGAGATGTATATGTTCTCCTGAAAATCGTGAAAAGACATAAGACTATAGCCTTACCTCCAAAAGTGAGAAAAATGGGTTGACAGAAATATATTTGATGTTCATGCTTTTAATCATAGTAAATGAACTGTACTATCTAGCCATGGGTGACAAAGTTGTCAGAAATGATTAGAAAGGGAGTAAATGAGATGTATATGTTCTCCTGAAAATGATGAAAAGACATAGACATATTTCCAAAAGTGAGAAAAATGGCTTGACAGAAAAATATTTGATTTTTTTACTTTAAATCATAGTAAATGAACTGTACTTTCTGTCCATG
Organism: Albula glossodonta; assembly: GCA_019788955.1. Taxonomy (NCBI): domain Eukaryota; kingdom Metazoa; phylum Chordata; class Actinopteri; order Albuliformes; family Albulidae; genus Albula; species Albula glossodonta. The sequence continues at coordinate 32,440 of JAFBMS010000207.1, forward strand.
GGTGACAAAGTTGTCAGAAATGATTACAAAGGGAGTAAATGAGATGTATATGTTCTCCTGAAAATCAAGAAAAGACATAAGACTATAGCCTTACCTCCAAAAGTGAGAAAAATGGGTGGACAGAAAAATATCTGATTTTTTTACTTTAAATCGTAGTAAATGAACTGTACTATCTGCCCATGGGTGACAAAGTTGTCAGAAATTATGACAAAGGGAGTAAATGAGATGTATATGTTCTCCTGAACATCGTGAAAAGACATAAGACTATAGCCTTACCTCCAAAAGTGAGAAAAATGGGTGGACAGAAAAATATCTGATTTTTTTACTTTAAGTCGTAGTAAATGAACTGTACTATCTGCCCATGGGTGACAAAGTTGTCAGAAATTATGACAAAGGGAGTAAATGAGATATATATGTTCTCCTGAAAATCATGAATATACATAAGACAATAGCCTTACTTCCAAAAGTGAGAAAAATGGGTTGACAGAAAAATATTTGAATTTTTTACGCTAAATCGTAGTAAATTAACTGTACTGTCTGCCCATGGGTTACAAAGTTGCCCGAAATTATGACAAAGGGAGTAAATGAGATGTATATGTTCTCCTGAAAATCAAGAAAAGACATAAGACTATAGCCTTACCTCCAAAACTGAGAAAAATGGTTGACCAAAAATATTTCTTTTTTTTTTTACTTTAAATCATAGTAAATGAGCTGTACTATCTGCCCATGGGTGACAAAGTTGTCAGAAATGATTAGAAAGGGAGTAAATGAGATGTGTATGTTGTCCTGAATATCTTGAAAAAACAAAAGACGATAGCCTAACCTCCAGAAGTGAGAAAAAGGGGTTGACATAAAAATATTCAATTTTTTTACTTTTAATCACAGTAAATTGCCCATATTATCCACCCAGAGGAGACAAATTTTTCCAAAATGATCAGAAAGGCACAAAATGTGATGTATATGTTCTGCTGAAAATGTTGAAAAGACATAAGACTGTCGCCTAGCCTCCAAAAGTGAAAAAAAGTTGTTGACTGAAAAATATTTAATTTTATTACTTTAAATTGTAGTACATTCGCTATAGTATCCACCCACAAGGGACAAGGTTGTCAGGAGTAATTATTTGCATTCCTATGTACATGAAGTATTTTGACAACTGGGTAAACAACTTACTTTTTGCATGACTCCAAAGAGACAGTTGAATCTAGTCCATGGGTTTATGGCTAAGCAAGTGTGAAACTGGAAATAAACACAAAAGGGTACAGTCACTTCAACTGCATAGTTCTGACAAAAGGCTGTTACATACCTGGCTATTACATGAATGAAATGATTATGCTCATCAACTACATATCTTCACAAATAACACAGAACATAAACAGTTAAAAATGAAATGGAGAAATACATACGGACGATGCTGCCATATGCCTGAAATACACGTAGATGATAGCTGATTTTACTGCAAGCACATGTACACAAACAATGCTCCATTAAACTGAATACACTTCCTATTTCCTGCTGGACATCACATGACAGGAACATGGCACGGCTAGGGGAAAATACAATCAAGGACCACTAGATGGTGCAAAAACTACACAACAATTTAACTAACATTTAACATACACAAGTGTACCAGAACACTCCCCGCCTGGCGTGATTGAATGCCACAACACAAGAGTCTTAAACACAATTCTTATCTCTTGGGAGTGAGAAGGAGGACAGTCTCTGTGACAGGCCTAAGGAACAGCATACTCCCATCTTTTCTGGAGACTTTGATTTCTGCTTTACACACTTTACCATCCTTGCTGGGGAATACTTGAGTGACCAGCCCCAAGGGACATTCATTTCTTTTCAACTGGTCATCCTTGAGGAGCACAATGCCTCCAGGTACAAGGTCGGGCTGGCTGGACTGCCACTTCCTTTGTGGCTGGAGTGAAGAAAGGTAATAATGTTCCTTCCGCTTGTCCCAGAAAGCTTGAGCCAGGTGCTGGACTTGGTGCCACTGACATTTGAAAAGGTCCTTGACCCCAAAATCACCAGCAGGGGCAGAAGGAAGACTCACTGTCTGAGTTAGGAGTGTGGCAGGTGTGAGTATGAATGGGTCATCTGGGTCAGCTGAAAGTGGGACGAGTGGTCTAGCATTGATGATGGCCACCACTTCTGCCATTAAGGTTAGTGAGTGCCTCATGGGTCAGCTTAGAGTGTCCAAGCTGGGGAAACATAGAGTCAAGGATCTTCCTTGCTATACCATTTTATCCTCTCCCAAGAGCCACCCATATGAGAGGCATGAGTAGGATTGAATGTCCAGGTACAGCCCTGCTCCAGAAGATACCTCTCCACAGAAATATTGTCAATGTTGGAGGGAATCTTAAAATCTTTCCTGGCACTAATGAAGTTTGTCCCTCTATCTGAACGAATGTGCTTCACCGGGCCTCCGAGCGTTGATGAAACTTGAGGTGTTGAGAGACTCAATTACCTCGATGTGAATTGCTCTCACATTGATACAGGTATATATCGCAGCCCACTGTTTACTGTATGCAAGGCTGCCTTTTGTACGCCGTCTGGAAACCTTCCATGGGCCGAAAACATCCAGGCCGACATTCATGAACGGGGGGTCCATTTGCTGGGAGGTTGACCATCTTCTGCGACTGGAGGGACCCATGGAGCATGCGGCATGTGACACACTGATTTATGATGCTGCTCACACACCTCTTTCCGCCAACAATCCAGTAACCAGCAGCACGTATCGCCCCTTCAGTGAACAGGCGTTCCAGGTATTGGGTATGCTGGTGGTTATGCATGACCAGAAGGATCGCGACATGGTGCTTGCCAGGTAAAATTAGGGGATTCTTTTCATCTTGCTGAAGTCCTGCTTCTGCAATGTGACCACTGATCTCTCCTGAGTAGGTGATGTACAGTCGTGCTGTCATTACACCTGTCACGCAGTGAGCACAACAGGCAGGTTAGCATTGGCTTGCAAATACGACCGAATTCCTTCGGTTTCTTGAGAAATCTTTACATTATATGGGCAAACCTTTAAACAGTCCCACTGAAGCACAGAAATGGAATGGTAATTATAGATAAGGACAACATTAGTATGTTATTCCAGATTGCCAGTTAAAGTATCTTAGATATAGATATCCTAGAAAACCATGTTGCTAATTAGCTAGCGATATCTGGTCAGCTGTTTAACTGCAGCGATAGCACTATGCACCTCCCCGGCAAGAAGTTTGTTGTCCCACTGTTATTTTGTTAAACCAATTTAACATTAGAGGACTGTTTACAAAAAGTAGATAGAACAACTACATAAATACAGCTACGTATAGATGAAGTGGTAAATACATTTACGTTATGTTAATTACGTTTATGACCCTGGCAGTTCCTCTTGTAACCGTTGCTTGGTGTAACCGATCTACTGATCCGAAACCGATCAGTGTTTCGTAAATTAAGTCAGTTTCCTTTTATTGTTTAGAGTGTAAACCGTATATAAAAAAGAACAGTAATGTTTGCGTCCTGGCCAAGTGAACTGATAAAGTTATAATGCTCAATTCGAAGAAGTAATCCATCGCTGTAATTTTTTGCATGCTGCAATTTTTTGCAATTACCATGTTTACATAAAAAGCAAACTTACATTCTCGGATCAGCTATCTGAGCTTGCTAACTGAATGTCATTCACCGGTGCTGAGAAGTGCTCAGCTTTAGCTAAAGAAATCACATAGCAATACTTACCAATAGATTGTCCCTCAAAAAAACTGAATACAATTCAACAGTACAATCCAATACGCCAAAGTTCGTAGATGAAAAAGCAGTCCAAACTACCCCTGTGACAGAGCGTAACGTGAACTGGATCGTTAACCGCTTCGGTTTTTGCAAACCTACACACGGACTAACCGACAAGGTGAGAGACACAAGTCAATATATAGAATAAGCAATCAGCTTCACTGTGACGTAAATTAAGTTGTGTGATGTCATAAAGTCAGCTCCATGCATCATGGTCATGTCAAGTAATACTCTAGGGTTGTGCTTAACCTAATGAACAGCTGAAATTAATGTGCTTATGGCAGGTTAATCCTTTGGTTTTTATTTTTGCTCTTGGCACATCAGCCACTTTGCCTCACCGCAATGCACGATGCCTTCTTCCACTCAGAAGTTGCCATTTTAGCACATTGCACCTCTGCCTTTTAAATAGCATATGATGTTGTGCCCACGAGGGCGAGGCGAGGTGTGGTCTGGTACAATGACAATGTATCAGCATATGATCTGAAAATGATCCTTGCCCTAAAGACCAGCAAAACCACATCGTATGTCTTATCGCAAGTGTTATTACTATTTCCAGGGTGCTATATCTTATAGACAGTGATGTGTGCCTACAGGTACACAAACTCACACACCCTGCTTGTTACACACATTGGGTAAGCATGACTAAAAATCTAAATATTACAACCTATAAGATTATTGTTGTGTATATCAAGTTATGTAAAACATACATCACAATGTCTGGGGTTTCTTAATTTATTGAAACACATCTTTTCCTGGCATTGTTGTCAAACTCTTGAGAGTGAGTGAAATTTCACGGTAAAGCGCATCGTGCATGACTGTTCAAATAGGGATCTTATAAGCCTATATTCTTTATTTGAATGTATTCATGTAGTAACAGTGGCTTTTTCTCAAACTGCAGTTTAAAAACCTATTTGTGGAACCAATCTGTTGAAATCTGGAGTTATCATTGTCACATGAACACTTCAATGACATCGTAAATGCCAATAAGCCAAACCTGCATTGTGTTAAAATAATTTTAAGGACACAATTATTTTAGAACTTTAAAACATGGAGTCAACAACCTTAGTTGATCAAGACGTTTGCTTTAACATCAGCCAGCATACATGGTGGGTCTCAAGGAGGTTGAGAAAAGTTGAGAGGAATTTTCATGTTGCTCTCCAGGGTCCTGAAGCTGGGGAATCCTTGCACTGTACTGGGTCCTGAATGGTAAGCCAGGTCATGGGGTTATGGTGTGAAAGTTTAGTTCATGAAAACATGACCCTCCACAAGTCACACAGTGAGCCATGAAAAAAGGAACAGTTAGTTTCCACAACAATGTTATGCTTAATTATGAATACTAATATTATGCACACAATTACTCTTAATTTATCTCTTTTTAATGACATACTGTTTGCTTTTCTCCAACTTTATAATCTAATAATGGTTTTGATTACATTAATAAAACAACAAAAGATCATCATAAAATGGAGATAAAGATATAAAACTGTGATTAATAGATCATATGATTCTGTGCAAAGGGTAAGGCAGGCAAAAGCAATCAATGTGACTGATAGCAGTAAATACGGTGTGGCTGATAACCCCACCATCATTCTGGGCACACACTGTTCAAATGCCTTTTGAAGTGTTTGGAGGTATTCAGATACAATTTACAGTATTAGATTGGCATTAAATTGTGCCCTATCTTTGTAACTACGGGAGTGACAGCGTAGCTAAGAAGTTTTCTTATCTTCCTTCATGTACTTCACATATTATGTTCTGTTAATTTTACATGCTCGTGAATAGGTCAGTGATGAAAGAAGTAAATGTTTACAGAATGGTTTTGACATGTCACATTGACATATCAAGCTTGAGAAACTTCAGATATTCTTCTTATTCGAGCCACTGCAGTTTTACTTGTTTGTGAGCTGATTGTCGTAATGTCTTTTACACAGACAATCCGCTTCTCTAAGAGAGACAGTAAGGATGAAACAAAAGAGGATTCTTCATCAAAATGATCCCCCAGGAGAAAAGGAGATATTTATCCTCACAACACTGTGCTCAGTCATTATCTATGTATGTGATCAAATAAATAATGGCATGACATTGAAAGACTTATCTCCCTTCATTTGCACCTGTTCACTTTTATCTAGAGGTACAAGTGTAAGTGTAAATTCAATGGGAAAACTATGGTTTAGGACACAAATCACAGATACCACCAGATGGCACTCTAACTTTCAGTGCTTACGCTTTGGCCCCTTGGTAGAATATAAAATTGTTTGTCCATCCCTCAATGTGCCCCTGACTGATACAAACCCCACCACTCTCCTATAAAGATGAATGGCAGCACAGTGCACATCTGGAAGCATCTCCCACAGAAGATATAACAATTTACCAGTGTTGGAAACTGTATTCACACTCATCTTTTACCCACAGTGCCCAAGCAGAATGCATCGCCTTTCTGAAAGCCCTGCCTGCGACTATGAATGAGTCATTGTCACACTATATCAGTCTACATGTCGCACGCACAGTGGGCAGGCTGCTTTATCATGCCAACACGACAGCTATGTCTTACATGCACACAAAGGACTGAGGCATAATCTGCAGTCATTCAAAACTCAGCCAACACAAACCTAAGTAATCTATTTCTCTAAAAGACATAAAAAAGGTCACCTGAGTACTGACATTCACATCACAAAATGAAATAACATGTTGTTGTACAACAGTGAACTGGTGCTATGACATCCATATGTATATGTGTGCACTCGGAGGTAGACAAGTAATGGATACCAAACAATATATATATATACATACTCCAAGTAATATATGAATATGAATCAACATATATGGTGCTGGTCCACCTTTTGCCCAGACAAACAACTTAAATCTTCATTGGAATGCTGGTTATCAAGTCCTGACCTCTCATCAAGAAGGTCTCCAGGTCTTTGCTGTGACGGAATATGTAGAAGTCTGATCACAAATGTATCAGTTTCAAACTGATAGAGATGAAGGCCATCATTAAACCAAAACACTGTCACACTGTTCCTTGACTGTAATAATTACACAAAGAGTTATACATTTTTTCTATTTGGCAAAATTACCAGAATGGCTTACAAACATTAACTTCAAAATTGTCAATATTAAAATATTTATCCAAAACATTCAAACTAGTTTGGCAATTCTCTTTAGATAAGGTATAGTACTGGCTTGCCAGCACATTTTTAAGCACTTTTGAACTTGGTTAATAGCTTTCAGAATATCCCAAAAAGAACAATGTCTGTTAAAGACTTTTACCATTTCAACTCACAACTCGCAACGTTTTCGTTTTTTAGAGTGAAAGACGTTGCAAGTGCAGGTATGTAGGGTGTGTGCCTTCTTTATATTCCTTCTTTATTTACACATTAAAGTCGCATATTTAAATAAGGCGACAGTAGGCGGAAGTTAGCTTAAAGATTCACATACTTTACATTGTATTTTGGCCTTTCTTTCCGGATTTTAACATTTAGGAATCTCAACAAATTTTTCACTGTCTGCGAGAGTGTGGATATTTAGCGGACAAGCCCACCTGTTGCTTTTAACTCTGGATAAATGAAATACATTTCAATGACCTTCAATTTAGACAAAATGGTTTTAGGCCATCCTTCCGTTGTAGTCTGCCCTTTTTTATCCACTGCAAAGCTTAGACATTATAATCAGGGTTTTTATTAATTTCGTTTCGTTTATCTGTTGCTCTTTTTAATGTAATACAGATTACATAAAAATCCATTTTAAGGAGGGGGAGCGCAAACTGGAGTGTATCGAATGAAAGACACGTCACAAACGGCTCTTTTACAAAGTGACAAATGAATACACAATTGTTCTGTGGTCAGCGAACGCGCACACAACTTTAATTTGAATGCAAAAAATGTATGTGATGGGGGAAGATTGGAATTTTACGGACTATATACGCTGACGCCCGGCACATTGCGAGGTAAACCTTGTGTGTTATCATTTTGGTATGTTTTTATAGTCATGTAAAGTTTTAATTCGGAGGGATATCACACCAGTTTGACAGAGCTAACCAACCAAACAAACGTGTTAGGATATGGTAAAACAAGTAAGCGTGTATGCTAGTATTCAAGCTCGCATTTTGGATGGAATTTTTGTCTCTTAGACGTTGAAGTTTCAGACACTTAAGAACTGTTTCTTTCATTAGTCCTCATGGTCCACGGACCGGAACGGCACAACAAAATTAACAATACTACTATTCTCAGGCCACTATTGTTATGATAATGATAATAAAGCTACAGAAATAATAGTAACACAACTACTACTATTCATAATAGTAATAATAAAAATATTTGCCACTATTTACTATTATTATTATGATTATTATTGTTGTTGTTGTTATTAATAATAATAATAATAATAATAATAATAATAGGAAGGGGAGCTGAGTAACCTGTAAAATATTTGGCACTCCTGAGTATTAATTGTAATCCATTTCAATTCCTCTTCTAACTTAGGTTAGCCTGTCAAATGAGAGGATCAAAATCAGTATAATATTAATTATCTTTAAAATGAATGGATGCTGGAGCCTTCTCGAAAATTACCGGGAAACGTGGTGAGTAGATTTGATTCATATCCAGTAATACATGCAGTGTTCAGGGGATAGCAATGGAAATCATGAATGATGATGACGAGACTTCATTCAAGCAGTAACAAGACTGATTACAGAAAGATCAGCCTAGAACACTGTGAATGAAGTTCTGTTTTTACCGTTTTAAATTGTGACATGTTAAACATATTGTCTGTTGTTCACTTTTGGCTAATCTAGTATCAACGAGCTGGGTATACTTGGCAGGAGCTGTTACTGAGGTTATGATATGCAGTCTGAACTTTATGCCTTTATTTATAGGCTAGCTGTCTACTCGTTGTGCTTGAGAACATTGCTAACAGTCCAGACTTCCCCTCTTTGATGGATTCTTTGCACTGGGTGATTGGGTCTTGATAAGTAGTTGGAACTGAATGAGGCAGTTATACCATTTTGAACTTATATAGTATGTGCCACATTACGGGGGTCATTCCACATTCCCTGCCTAAACAGACCATGCCTTACCTGCACATTTCAGGATCAAACAAAATCCGAAACAAACTAAATCAGTAGATGCCATTGTGCTGAAACTGGCACTGAAAAATTGTAAATGTTGTGTGAATAAAATGTAATATAAAAATAATTGATATATAAAATATAAATTATCTTCATTCTATAAACTCAATCACCAATGTGTACACTTAAGCTTGAACCTGTAATTTTGTTCTTATTCTCAAAAATTAAATTCTTACTCATCCTGATCATTAATGTGCCAGTATACTTTTAAATTATGGGCTTTGTTCTGGTTAATATGCACAATATAAAAAGTTGCAACTTAATATTGTCAAATTGTAAAAGTGTCTGACCCTCCTCTTCAGGGTGAAAATCTAAAATCTATTGGCTGATTCCTATCTCTCCTGAATTAAAATCAATTCAGTAGAAACACTCTCAGACAACGGGAGGAATGGAATGATTAATTAAATGGTTAGGCAAGGAAATTGAATACTGGTTTTGGGCTTGGAGTCCTAAGGGGGAGAGGAGTGAGGATGTTCTCGTAGGATAAGAGGACCCCCCTATAGGAAAAAACATAATTAGGGAAAGTGGTGATGGGGAGGAGGTGGGATGCCAGAGATGCGAAGCACGATGGGAGCTAGGTACGTGGTGTTTATATACTTGTGTGGAGACCGGAAGAATGATTCTCCCGAACTTTGTTTTAACAAACTCCATTAACATTTACCTGACTTTTCTAGATTTTCCAGAACAGAATTTTACAGAGAGGTTTTCATTTGACTCTGCTGAGTATCCCTGTTTTTCACCTGCTAATGTTTAATAGATCAAGAATGGCTTCAGTGTTGCTGAAGTACTGTTCCATTTACTTATATCTTTGTGCTTTTAAAATACTCTCCACTTGTTTCAGAGCCATAATGGTGCAGAAATATCAGTCTCCGGTCAGGGTGCACAAGTACCCTTTTGAAATGGTGATGGCGGTGAGTACCTTGTCTTTGACATCTTGTGGTCTTAAGGAAAGGCTCTGATATGTGTCAAATACAATGCCATCTCTGTGGGGTCATAAGTTCAACAGTCTAAACCAGAGCGCCTTTTAAAAAACTGAACCACAGGATTTGCTTATTGGACATAAACAGCTGTATATGTGCACATATGCACATGTGCACACACACACACACACACACACATCCATATACACTTGTCAAACCTCACACACAGCAGAGAGAGTTGCATGTGTATTTGTAAGTACTATGTGTTTGTGTGTGTATGTGTGTGTGTGTGTGTATTTTTGTACCCCAGTACTTGCTTAATAAAACACATCACATCTGAAAAAAAAAAATCATTAAGCTGTATACCTTTATATCAGTAATGGAGTAGAGTACTGACAAGATGCCATCTCAACACAGACACACATTACTGTGAAACAAAGTGGGCGCTCTAGCCCGTAATGGGTCTTCCGTCTTCTTCAGCATTCACAGTTCTGTGAATGAATCCTTTTCACACCTATGCTGCCGATAAGTACCCAGCTCGAAGACCTAAGAGCACCCATTAGGAAAACCAAGTTTGCAGGCACATGCTTGTTTGGCATGTGAGAATCCTATAATAACAGCCCAGCAAAGACAGGCTTCAGCATAAGGCTTTCTGAATATAGTCTACAGTACACCGATGGTAATAAAAGGAGACATAAGTACGACCACAACCCTCACTCTTACAATTTGAGTGTACCATCCCATTATAATGCTGAAGCACCATTTTATGATAAGCATAAAAAACAATATGACGCGCCAACTATGGCTGTCAGGCTGCTTTTACCCGGAAGTGGCATGAACGATCATTAAATGTGCATCTTTTTTCATTTTCATTTTCTGCATAGTGGAACTAATGGAGCTTGCCTGCTGTTTAGGTCCGTGGGTCCTGTTAACCTGTCTGCAGCTATTTGCACTGATGTGTCTCTTTGGCAGGGTTCGCTCCCAAACAACATTAAGCATTGTATGACTCAACCCCAGTGGATGTCGGTTCCCTTCGAGTGTTGCTTGCCCCAAGAAGTGACGGGAGGGGTCATTAAAACTGTATTTGCTGCATAAACAAGCGAGCTGTCTGTGGCAGTGGGGTGTAAGGTTTCTTCCTGTTGAAATGTCCCCGCGAGTATGTACTTTCTCAAAAGCATTCACGTTGATTATGTTCTGACCAGATCCAACCTTTCCACCCACTAATCTGTGAATTATCTGGACAAATTTGCATCCCACTGGCTACAAAAGCTTCCAGAATGTGGAATACAGAGTGGGTCAAAGCTAATTCTCCACAGGGTTTACAGCCAAATCATGTTTAGTTTCTCTTGGTCTTTTAGAATGGCCACCACAGTCACTGGATCTACAGCTCTAGATTATGCCTCTGAGGCCAGCCAAAGTCTGTTGCTCACACTGACTGACCTTGAACATTTCAGGAATTGTAGGTGAAGGTGTGGTCTGAGTGTATAAAATCTCTGTGCACATGCTGCAGCAGGTGGAAACAGCTGTTACTTTCCGTGTCAATAACTGTATCGATAATAGTGGCCAGCAATTTGAACATTTTCTCTAGTAAGATGAAACTAAGCATGATTCAGCTGTAAACCAGTTGGGGCGTGACTTCTGACCCAATCCATGACCCATTTGGCCAATTACTTTTTGCTTGTCTATTTAAGTTTATTTCCTGTTTATTCTTGCAAAGCCATGGTGATAAATAAATCTTTAATCTTGAATCTTAAATGAACCTGTATGAACGCATGTATGTGCGTTCCATGGTTTATTTCTTTCCCCAAGTTTGATGGTCACTGAATTGATTATGGCAAGAGTTGTACTCCTCCTCTGCTATCCTCTGTGAAGTGTTACAGTGATGATCATTCAACCCCACAACCCCCTACAACCCCCCCCAACCCCCACCCCCCTGCAGAAGCAGCGGGGTACTTTCAGCTGTCTTGTCGAAAGATTGGACGTCTATTCCAGGCCCGCATGGCATCCCGTAGGCCGCGCAGTTACGTATGACAAATATTTGTCCGGACTCTTGTTCGCGGCCAGCTCGCCCACGCCTACTGATGCCGAGCAGTTACAGACGGGCATTGTTGCGGGGATGCCAGCTGCCTGAGAGCTGAATGAGAGTGAGGGCTGATTGTCCTCCTGGAGCTCCCAGGGCCCGAGCAGAGGGGGCGATGGAAGGGGCGGAGCCTGTGCATCGCTCGTCTGGGGGCGGCGGTGACCAGTTCTGCATGAAATCTCTCAAAATCATCAACCCCCCTGGATCTTTCACTGTGTCCTCCAGTGTTTACATGATGATTCATCTCATATCACAGTAAGAAAAGATCAAAGGCTCAAACAAGGTGAATTACAAAAGATTTTTAATGCTAAGTTCAGAATGGGAAGCAAGGGGGATTAGATGGAAACAAGTAAGAAGTACATTCCGTCGTGATATCAGGAAGTATTATTTTACACAAAGAGCTGTTAATACCTTAAATATTTTCCGGTCATATAGTTGAGGCAGAGACCCTTGATGTGTTCGAGTCCAGACTTGACACAGTAGCAGATACTCTGTATACTCTTGGTAGAAAGTGAGGCTACCTGGGCTGAATGGCGTGTTCTCATCACTGTTTGTTCACTCGTTCTTGACAAGAGCAACATCCTGTTTAACCAGGTAGGCAAGGAGAAAAGCCTTGTTGTTTTGGCATTTGTCCATATCCACACAACCCTCCTTAGAGGCCAATAGAGGATCAACAGCTCTTCCAAGACTGCTGGTTCTAGTACAGTATCCTTAACTCTGTATGAAACACTTTCTACTGACCGTTTTAAAAGTACAACCAGCAAATTCTTTGTCCTTTTCTTGCTATATTAATCATCCCACAAGCTTGTTTCACTTGATAGGTTTGATAGGTTTTCACTTGGTTAATTAGTTGGTTTTAAAATCAGACCAGTGTTCTCCTGGCAAAAGTCATGTGAAGTTTCCAGAGAAAGAACCTTTGTTCATTTTACTGTCTATTTCTGAGATCACCTGCCTCAAACCTTTCGCTGACTGGGCAGGAGTGCATCGATGCACAATTTTTGGGCTGACGTGGGCATGTCCTCTCTCAGGCGTACGAGAGGCGCTTCCCCACCTGCCCCCTGATCCCTGTCTTCCTGGGCAGTGAGGTCCTGAGTGATGTCACCAGCGAGGACGGCTCCATGCGTGTCATCCAGCGTAGCTGCAAGCTCCACGTGGACGCGCCGCGGCTGCTCAAAAAGGTGAGGTCTTAGGGGTCCCCGCGCAGAAAAACACTGTTCTCTTCCCTGCTTCAGGGTATAGCTCCAGTGGTCCAATCCTAGCTTCTGGTTCGGCCCTCCTGCCTGTTCAGCTCTCCCACTGGTTCATCCAGACACCGGACTTCCCTGGCAGCCATTCTTACCAAACATTTACCACTAATTATACTCTGCTATCATACTCATTAAACCACCCGGTGCCGGCCAGAAGCAGATCGGCTACCCCCTGAGTTGGGTTCTGCTCAAAGTTTCTTCCTTTTCGTCTTGGAGTTTTTCCTTGCCTTTGTCACCTTTGTCTTGCTTGCTCAATGGGAGTCTTATCTAAGAAAATAATGAACAAAATTAATACTTTGCAGGCATGACAATTGTCCTTGAGTCAAATACATACTGGAGGGAATTTCTGGCTGTAGCATATTTCTCTTTGTTTCTGTTATGCATTTTGAATATATTACCTGCATTACTTAATCAATTTGTCATCATGTTTTAATTCAAATGGGTCATCAGTATCAAGTGTTACATCAGTGAAATCTTTGATGTGCAAAGTGCCGGCTGCAATTGCCACTGTTGAATATTCAAAAGCCGAGTTAACAGCCCTGAATCATTTTGAAATGTGTATTAATTTATCTCAAACAGATTAATATCTTTAGCTTGTAATTCACTGAAAGTTGATCTATGAACGCAGTCAAACTGTGGTATCCTATAAGGCCAGTGTTGGTGAATTCAGAGCAATCAGCATCTTTATATTGTGGAGCTGGAGACAGTGGTTAGTTGTTTCACCGGAATAAGTGGGTGTTTGTTTCCAGCAGGTCTCTGTGCTGTCCTGTCAGTTATGCCACAGGACTGGCCTACTTTCATATGCCTGTCATTGGGCCTCAGGTAAAACTCTGTGACAGTGAGCCGTTGAGCGCTGTTGGTGTATGCTGACGCTCACTGATGCTCGGCTTGGCTGTGGCAGAAAGGCTGGACCCCCCCCCGCCTAATCCTCTCTGAGCTCTGATTATGGGCCAAACGTTGCTGCCAGGCAAGTTGTCAGTACCTCTGCTGAGAATGGCCTGTCATTGGACCTCAGAAGTTTGGCCTCATGCAGTCCCAGCTCTGCCTTTACTAGCCATGGCCACAGGTCCACATTGGGGAAGCAGCAGTTGGCCCAGACTTGACATGGAAAGATAGGGGTTAAGCCAATTAAGGTAATTTACATTTACAACTCTCTAGCACCCACTCCTGGTCAGCCCAGGTGCCTGCAGGTGCACAAATATATAGGTGTTCTGACCAAATAGAGGCAATGCTAATTTCTAATTTCTCCCTTATCCAATACATACAATAATTTCGAATTAGTGTCATTTTTAGCAGTTATTATTAAATATAATAATTATCAATTAAATCACTGAAATCATGGACAGGAATCAGCAGTCTGGTGGATCAGATTTTGTCAGAAGTATATGACTTACAATTTAATTAAACTTAGAAATTAGAAAAAAGGTTCATTTAGAAGTCTCAACATTAAGATAAAGACAAGCAACAGTGCAAGACAAGCTACAGGCAAAAAATTAAATCAAATTAAATTTGCAAAATGGAAACTGGATGGAAGTATGTTCAGATCCTGAATTGTTTATTGTTCTTCTTTAAGATAAAAATATAAGTGAAATAAAACATATGCTTAAAATGTTGACAGTCTAAGAGATGAAAACATAAGCTAAACAGGGACACTATTTAAGTGGAAAGATGAGTGGAAATGACAGCATGTCAGTTCTCCGTGATTTGCGACAGCGTCTCCTGTCAGTCTGCATGACTCAGCGTAAATGAACTGCTACCAGCATGCCCCCCTGCGGAGCACGTCACTGCGAGACTCAGCATAAACGAACAGCTGCCATCACGACCCCCTTCAGAGCGGGTCAGGCCTGCTGTGTGACACTGTCTGCCCCTGACATCATCATCCTCAGACAGCTACAGCAGCCATGCCCTATCAAAGACTTAAATAAGGCTACGAGCTGACAGCTGCAAATGGGATGAACATCAATGTGACACTTAAACGGCTACATAGGAAAATAGGCAAATTACATCAACCTCATTGTATATCAGTAAAAATACAGGACTGAAAATGTGTTTAACCAACAACAATATCATAACCATATTAGAATATATAACCAACAATGTAGTACTGGAAATGAATTTACCTATACTTGTATTATACAGACACCTGTATTATTATATCATACTAGAGATTTGTAGAATGATATAAAACTGTATGATACAAATATGTAAGGACAATGTTAAACTGAGTGCCCCTTAGCAAAAAAAAAAAAAAAATTGACAATGCCACTTAGAGGGAAAGTGTTCAGTCACTTTTATATACCCTTCTACTGTTATTGGTAGTGTATTAGTCATTTCTGGTATGTATAGATTGCAGGGGTGGAGCACGTCTACTTCATTCAGAAGAACATTTACAACTGGAAGGACAGAACTCTGACCATCGAAGCCCACAATGAAACGTTTGAGAGCAGGGTGACGGTCACAGAAACCTGCCGCTACAGTGTGAGTCTCTTTATATACGTGTGTGAAGGGTTTGTGTGTGAAACATGGGGTGATTCAGTGATCCTGACAACCAGGTATCTGCAATGCTAGTTTATGTTTGACTGAGCATGCTCCATGTGATGGAATGATATTGATGGTGATTGTAGTCCTTAGAAATGCCTTCGTCTGTGCTGTTTATGGAGAATGTAGTCTTTTGAACTGCCTATGTCTGTGATAACTGGCCCGGCAGGTCCATACTGAAAATGAAGAGTGGACGTGTTTTGAGCAGTCTGCTTCTCTGGACATCAAATCTTTCTTTGGATTTGAGAGCACCGTGGAGAAGATTGCCATGAAACAGTATACTGCCAACATTAAACGGGTAACCCCTGCAATGATACAATTCATATATTCCAGTCATAAAAGATATCGGAAATGACTTTCATACGTTAGGTTGTTTTGCAACAAACCGATGCAAGTCTTACCTGAACACACATTGTTCAATATAGATGAATGGGTTTAAATGCCCAGAAAGAAAGTGGCAGTTGTTAACATTTAATGAGCTCTGATTGGCTGATCAGTGCTTGCTGCTGTGGCTTATTTATAGATGAACCAATAGTAAGGGCTGACCAAGTAGGATAGCAATTACATGCATACATGGAAGTAGTAATATGTTAAAGTATAAATACTCATATGTGGAATCCGGTTAATGCTGGCATGTATTGTCCAACCCCCCAGGGTAAGGAAGTGATTGAGTATTATGTGAAGCAGCTGATGGAAGAAGGGGTCTGTCACATTCCGCGTTGGGTCCCACCAGAGAGGGGCGTCCCGATCGAGCCCAGAGCCACGCACCGTGCTCTATCTCTACGCCCATCACTGGACTCTGGGCTGGACCTGGACTCCGTCTCACAGGGCAGTGCGAAAGACAGCCCCACGGAGCCGACCACGCCCGACGGTGAGTGGGGCGGAGGGATCCATGGACAGCCTTTCTACTGGAAGGAATGAAAGTAGAAAGTAACTCCAACTTAATTACTCACTAGCGTCCCCTCTGGTTCAACGAACATCTGAACACCAATAAACTGACTGCACAAAGTCCATCCTACTTCCCTGCTCAGTTCAAATAATGACAGCAGTTCTGCGGGATAATTCAGCTGAACGTAATATCACCAGGGTAACAGGGCTTTCCCTGAGCAGAGAAACCCACACTTAATTACTCACTAGTGCCCCTCTGGTTCAACAAACATCTTAACACCAACAAACTGACTGCATGAGCACAGCAGCATGGTTAGCTAGTGTGCCTAATCTGGCAGATTGCAGAGTTGGAAAGTATGCAGTTGGCTGGCTGTGGGCATTTCAGAAGATTCAGCTCAGTTGAAATAAATAAGGACGTCCTTAATAGCTAGTTCAGTAATGGAGCTGTGATCGTGTGTCCCTGTAATCTCTCAGCAGACAAGTTAGACGCCGACTACATCCAGCGCTACCTGGGGAAGCTCACACCCATGCAGGAGAGCTGTCTGATTCAGCTGAGACAGTGGCTGCAGGAGACACATAAAGGGAAGGTACAGTACACCTCCTCAAAGTGTTCTTTTGGTCAGTATTGAATTACTATTTGTCTTCATCAACGTCTTCCTTTTTAACCTGTCTCCAGTGCTTTACGATTATTATTGAAACATATTATCATACATACTATCATACATCAAATGGCTGGGTGGACATATCAGGGATTCGTCTTCGGACAGGAAGAAAAAGTGCTTTGCTAATCATATAATCGCAATTTACGCTTAATACACATAAAAATGCCTTTAACGAAAGTAAGTCCTCTGCATTGACATACCATTTATACAGTTACCATAAACATGACCCTCTGTAATACTGAGAGTATCAGATGTCTACTCCCTTGACATGGTTTGTACTGTCATAACATTGACAGTAAAGGGACAATAGCTTTAGCATTTTAAAGCTCTTGAAGCAACAGGTGGTTGCTGTAATGTTAGTGGCTTAATTCTTGTTTCTCTCCTGTAGTCTGAGGCTGGGGAGTGGAAAGCAGAGAAGGTAGAGTAACACATACTGTGTTAAGTGTGCTGATAACCTGCTTAGGTCTGTATTGACAAGCATGAGACTAGAGCTGTCTTTGCTCACACAGTCCAGATCCACATCAGTAGTTATATGATGTACATCTGGGGGTCTGTTGGTACTAATGACCGTGAGCATTTAAGTTGTTCCAAGCTAGTTCAATTTCAATTGCTTGATTTGCCTCAGAAGCACTAGGGCCGGGCCCACTCACTTGGCACTGAGACCCACCCAATAATAGCTACCTGGGTGCTCAAAAGTATTGCTTGTTATGACATCTAAAAATATAGTACATAGAGGTATAAAGTAATATAATATTTACATTTTTCCAAAGCTTGAAAGGAATACCTTTGGATTTCTTGTGGATTAATGCCTTATAGTGATATTATTGTGTATCTGAAGTGAAAGTTTATTTACTGAAACAAACATAATGAAGTGCAAACATTACAAACAAGTTTGTATCACAACTGTTTATATACCCACAAGTAGTTCAGCATGAGGGTCCGGTATCTGATCTTGTAACTCAGGTGAGGCCAAAATACAGTTGAACAAGGCACTAACCTGAATTTCTTCAATAACTATCTAGTTGTATGACTGAATTGTATATTTGCATATATTTTAAAAGAATAGCTTGTAGAATTTGCTCTGTGCTACTTCTGTTCAATAGCTGAAGGTAAATATGTTTAAAGTGAAATAGAAATTTGGTACGAGAAGAATATAGCAAATGCACAATACATTTGCAGTTTATTAAGTGTTTTTGGCAGTCTAAGTGCATACTGCAGGGAGCACAGTAATTATTCACTTCTGAGAGAATGGATGGAACGGCAGTTGTTCATCAAGTACCTGTCATTACCTCCTTATAAATTACAGTTTCACTTAAAACGTCAGGCCTGTTATAATATTTGGCAAACTGTCAGTCACACCTGTGCTTATCAAAGCAACCAGAGGATTAGCTTGTCACATTTAACAGCGTGTCCTCTAGTGCATTTAACAAAACTAAAAGGCTGCAGCTGCAATTTCTCAGAAAAACATGACTTGCCATCAGTTTTTTCACAAACTGAAACAAGCTCTCGCAGTTTCTTAAATTCAAAATTAACGAAAAACTGATGGCTTGTATCATGGCTCAGACCGTTGTTTTAACTTTTTTTTGTGAGTTGGCATTCCGTCAGTGTAGCTCTGACTCACAGCTGTGGTCTAACTTATTACCAGTTAAATTTCACGATAACCAGTCCTATGTTACACCAAGCAGAGCTGAAGACTTAACCTTTTTAACATCAAGTAAAAAAAATTTCAACCAAACCGATTGCAGTTAGTTGCTAATATTTGCTGTGGTTTGCTTTACTTATTCGGGCCCGTTGACTGAATCGCTTTTTCAAAGCCCGCTCTGCTCTGAGGCCTTTACTGTCTCGCAGATTCCGAAAGACGAGCACATTCTCCGCTTCCTGCGGGCACGGGACTTCAGCCTGGACAAGGCGCGGGACATGCTGTGCCAGTCGCTGGCCTGGAGGAAGCAGCACCAGATCGACTACATCCTGGAGGCGTGGAGGCCCCCTGCCTTCCTGGAGGAGTACTACGCCGGAGGCTGGCACTTTCATGACAGCAGCGGGAGGCCGCTCTATATCCTGCGCCTGGGACAGATGGACACTAAGGGCCTAGTGAAGGCGCTAGGAGAGGAGGCTCTGCTCAGACATGTTAGTCTTCCACCATCTTAATGACAGGCTTCACACAGTATGAGAATACCATGGAATAGAACGGAATTACTTTTCTTTAGGACACTTTAGGACATAGTGTAATAGAGAAATTAAAATGTTACAGAGGGATGCCAGGGTACTTCATGTCACGATGACTGCACCATGACGTCATCATGAAATGTTGAATTATGTGGTCGTGTGATGTCTGCAGTTACTGACGTGGTTGATCCCTGCCTATTTTTACCAAATCATGATCACTTACTCACTCAAAAACTGACTGACTGCAGCCAAAAAGTGTATTTTTTGACTTTATTTTAATACAGACATTCCAAGGGTAAGGTTGTTTTATTTATGGACGTTGTTTCTCTTTGAAATTGAGAAGATATGTGAGTGTTTTTTATTTTGCATTGTTTCTCATTTTGGTTTGATCACCTGACTTTGGCCTTTCTTGTACAAAGATACAATAAATAATCATATGAAAGAGGAGATACTGTATTATGGACTACTCATCCAGTGCTTTACAGATTGATTCATTTTGCCCGATCTGAATCAGAAATTAGAACTATTTTGGGACACAGAAAGCTGAAATGAAACGCAGTTTGACATACGGGTGGGATGTTCACAGGTGCTGTCAATCAATGAAGAAGGACAGAAAAGGTGTGAAGAGAACACCAAAATATTTGGCAGACCAATCTCGTGAGTACATTTGCCAGTGTCTTCTCACAGAAATCGAATTAACCAATCACGGCCTTCCTTCATAAAAAGCTAAATGTTGTCTTTGTGTGTCTATCCGCACCATCTCTGAATCCAGTCAAACTGGTTTTTGGGAGCTCCTTATTCATTTATACAGTATAGGCTGTGTCTCGTGGTCAGCTCAATTGTAATTTCGTGAATTGGACATTGACTGTATTATTGTAATAATGAAACAACGTTGCTCTTCACGGAGGTCTTGGACGTGTGTACTTGACCTGGAGGGCTTGAACATGAGGCACCTGTGGAGGCCAGGGGTGAAGGCCCTGCTTCGCATCATCGAGGTGGTGGAGGCCAACTACCCAGAAACCCTGGGCAGGCTTCTGATCGTCCGCGCTCCACGTGTCTTTCCTGTACTCTGGACACTGGTAAGTCAGGCCTTCGCTGCACAGCCATGTAGGAGATGTAATGCATAAAGTTCATGTATTTATCTATAAGAACATAAGAGCATACAATGACAAGAACAACCATTCAGCCCAACTAGGCCTTCCGTTTCTCCACCAAGTATCCAGTACTCCATCAAGCCTGGACACACAGTCCCTGCCTCAGCTGTATGACCTGGCAACATAATCTAAGTTTTGAAAATTGTTTGTGTAAAATAATACTTCCTGATATCAGTACAGAATTTATTCATAACTACTTTCCATCCATGCCCCCTTCAACAGACCGAACTCAATCAAAAAAAATCAGTGTTAGGTTTATTTTTTTAGATGAATATAAAGTACATGAATGAGATTTAAGCTTTCACAAGATTCTAAATATAAACAAATAGCTGTTAAACTGCTGTAACATATGAGTTTACGCTAATGCGCATTTTTAAAATAATACAACATATTGGTTTAGCGTATTGTATGTTAGTAGTGTATGTGGTTTGTGTTTGAGTCGGGTAACTGAAGTGTCTGCTCTTTGTCTGTCTCTGGTCAGGTGAGCCCTTTCATAAATGAGAACACGCGCCAGAAGTTCCTCGTCTACAGCGACGCCAGTTACCAGGGAGAGAGAGGACTGGCGGAGTACATCACCAAGGAGATCATCCCTGACTTCCTCGGTGGGGATTGTCTCGTAAGCCACTTCACTTCCATCATCCGTTTTTGGCATGGGAAAAAAATACTTCTGTGCACAAGCTCACATTCGCGTTCAAGATTCAAAGCACTCAAATTATATACAGATGAAATATAAGACAGAATATAAGAATATAAGAACGTACAATGACTAGAAGAGGCTGTTCAGACCAACAAAGTTTGTCATTTACCTACAGTCTGCATTGAAGCCTTGAAATGAACACTCTAAGGGTTTTCTGTCTCTACATGACCTGGCAAGCTGTTCCAGGCATTGAGTACTCTGTATACAAAATTGCACTTACTGATGTCATGGATTGTATCTAAATGCATCAAAAACCTATTTCTGTATTTGAAATACAGACACAATATGCTATGCTGTCGCTGTTGTTTTTTAAATAAGTGGACTATGTTTATGACTTTAGCTTCAGACAATGTGGTTGAGGGAAAATTTTAAATCAATTAAAGAAATCTAAGAAATATTCATAAAACATCTAAATAATGTGGGTTCATTTATAATAAAACAGATTATTCCTGCATTCCTGTTTCTTAAATCTCACTTTTTCCATATGCTGCAACATCAGTGTAACATCAGCCAGAAAGTCAAACATTACAAGAGAGTGACACTAACCAATAACATTGCATGCAGATGTAGAGTCGTTTTACTTGCGTGTTCCTTTCAGAGGATCCCTTCTATCGCAACTGTGTCTGAGGAATAATGTGCGCTGTGCTTGTTTTGAACCTTCAGCAAAGCTGAACTTTTTGACTTTGGCAGTGCACTGTGCCAGAAGGCGGCCTGGTTCCAAAATCTCTCTATCAGACAGAGGAAGCGCTGGAGAACACAAGCCACATCCGACTGCTGGCGGAGACCATCTACCAGACTGCTTACGTCTTCAAAGGAGCGCCTCATGAGGTTACACCAGCACGGAAAAACCATTCATCCTCTATCCATTCTGTTCTTCAATTAACCGTCATTGTCATCGGTTTTATTGTTGCAGTAATTTCTTGTCTTTTTGCATGTACACTTACCCAGGGGGATTTGCAGTAACAACAGAACACAACACTGAATATAGACTGGAATTCATCATGAATCACATCTTAAACAACATATCTTCAGTGCAAGTTTTGATGCAATCTTTCAGGCCACACGCATGTGATGTCACAGTAATGCTTAAATGAGTGCCTTCATAGCACCTTTATGAAAAATATGAGCGTGACGTGATTGGTGAGATGGCCGACTTTTCAGAAGGCCTTCATTAGCTTTCTTCATGTCTTTTGTCCTCCTCCAAGTTCTTAATAGAAATCCCGGAGAGCTCCTCCGTTATCACATGGGATTTCGACATCCTGAGAGGGGACCTTGTGTTCAACATCTTCCGCTCTAAAAGGGTCCCCCATGCGGCTGACGGGGGCTCGTCGGCTTCCGCGCCCGGCATCCACAACGTCCAGCTGATAGAGAGGAGCTGGGTGCTGGGCGTGGACTACACCATCGTGGAGTCGCCCCTCGTGTGTCGGGAGGGGGAGAGCATTCAGGTGTGCGACTAAATTTCATTGTGTATCACAAGCTGTATTTGTGTCTCAATTGTGTGTGCATGTATGTATAAAATCAGAGGCTAGACAAAAGGAAGAAGGACTTGGAATTGACTAAACTAAGAAGGGATACACAAATTCCCTTTTCTATGATGTGAAATTTAGGTTGCCTTGGGTTTCTGCATCAAAAAACACTTAATCCGGACAGTCTTGACAAACATCAAGCTCATACACTGTTTTAATTTGCAGTTTGAATTGCATAAGTACTGTGTATGTCAAAAGAGTGTGAGGGATAGTTGAGAGAGAGAAAGATAAACAAAACAGATAGAGAAAAGGCTCTAGGGGATTGTGGGAGAAATGCAGCAGATGTTGAAGAGAAGGAAGATGGTTTGTCATTGGACGGGTGTTTTTGGTGGTTGCAGGGCTCCCACATCACCCGCTGGCCCGGTTACTACATCCTGCAATGGAGGGCGACCAGTCGTCCTTCCAGGTCTGGCTCCTCCCTGCGCGGTGTGGATGACGTCCTGGCCTCTCTGCAGGTCTCCTCCCAAAAGTGCAAGGTCATGTTCTACACCGAGGTGCTGGCTTCCCAAGACTTCAGGTACAGCTGAAATATTCTCTAGCCTTTTTTCCCGCTCTCAGAAGCAGTGATCATGTGATTCCTGCGACACACGTGATGACTAGTTCTTGCTTCTTCCCACATTTACATGCTGTTAATGTTGTGGGCGGATGACAAAACTTGCAGGTGCTCAATTGGCCTGTAGTGGCCGCTAAAGAGCAATGAGGCTAACACCCATCATTTCCTGGTGAGGCAAGGGCCAATTGTTGCAATGCTAATGTTGACCCTCAGACATAGCTGTTAATGGTGCAGCTGAGACTCAAACACCCAGTCATAGAGCTAACGCCTGCTTCATGATGGTGCGCGTTACTGCATGAAACATCCAGAAGCCCATAAACATAAACATATCATATTAGTGTGACATTTGAATAAGGAGGATCTGGACTTCCTGTGGACTGTGTGTCATTGTGTTTTTGCACAGGGGTTCCATGAGCAGTCTGGAGTCATGCCAGAGCGGGTTCTCTCAGCTCAGCGCCGCCACCACGTCCTCTGCCCAATCACAGAGCAGCTCCCTCACCTCTAGATAGACCCTCAGGAGCACAAGCCAGATGCTTACAGACACCATGTACACACACACACACACACACACACACACAGGTACCATGTACAGACACAGGTACATAAACGCAACAGATACCTACTGTATGCATACATGTTCACAAAAACACACAAGTACGCATTAGAGACACATAGACCGCATATGCAGGCTTATAAACATAACCAATGTATAAGCAAAGACACAAACTACAACAGATAATAACAAACCCAATATTATTTACTTGTACATACAAGGACATAAATGTTCAAAATCACAGATGATGTGCACTTACACACATCCACACACACATGGTCTTACACACAGTACGGATAAAATGATGAAAAGCAATGTCACTTTATAGAGCAGGTCAGATTTTTCCAGATGGTATTTGAACGTTCATTTTTAAACATGAATGAAATATGAAGTTCCTATGTCTTCATCATAGGTGAGATTCTTATCTGTGCCAGATCTGTTTTTAAAACATGATTACTGATGATTTAGTGCCATGGAATTAAAATGTTCAGCAACGCTACTCTAAGAAGCTACTTGTTCAAGCACGATACGTATCATTTAGCACTGCTGAAGAGAGAGATATTCGTGGCTTAAAGTATGTACTGTAAGCCTTTGAAGCTCAGAACTTAACCCTGTTTCTTTTGTTTTAGAATGAAACAAGTCATGAGCTCACTTGAAAAGCATCTCATTCAGTGTTTGTATAATAAAATGCTACTCTCATTTGCTCTTTCAAAAAGAATAAAGTGACCTCGCAGGACCGAAAACGGCACAAAAACATCACATCTGTTCTGCAAAGAGCCGTGTAATTGTAATTCAGCGCTGTACTGGCAGATAAAATAGATTAACTAATGTGTTCTCTGTAATTCAAAAGCCATATGAACTTATGCAGTGTGGTGTTTGCCAAATGAGGACACTAATTAGCTTTGAAATAACAAACCCTTAAATGATAACAAGTGTTTTTATGTTAGCGGTATTTACAAAGCCCATTTGATGGATCTGAACGCTTTTTCTTAAGTCTTTCATTTCATCGACTGCAGTAGTTTTGCTTTTTAAATGATAACAACCCTATGCTGCAAATTATGACTTACCGGGAAAGTAGAAGTTTGTTGTCATGAATGTGTAATGTCTTATTTGTTAAGCTACTATCAGACTAGACCAGGGGAAGGAACTGAACTTTGAGTTGGAAAAACAACTTTGAATGTCTATATTTTTTTGAATGTTTAGACCTTCTAAATGTAAATATTTTGATACATATATCAATTAAAGATAATTATAATTATGCTGTATGGGTAATTATATTTGTGTAGACATTAACAATTATAAACTAAACTGTTTTTGTACATAACATATATGAACAACTTAATGGAGTATTTAAGGTTTTATGTTGTGACACTCATTTAACATTTAATGTACTGTAAGAAGATTTTTTTTTTTTTTAGTTAAGGTATATAAATACTATTCTGATTCTAAATAAAGCAACAAATTGACTGCCTAGCATGTCTTATTTTATTAACAAAAACTATTTGGTAAGTTATTTCGAAGGTTATATTGTCATGCGTTATAAACTCTCCTCAATAATACTAGTCAGTAGCAACTAATGACAAGGGGGCAACTTAAATTCAGAAACGTAAAATTTTAAAGGCAATGCACAACCTGCAGTCTTTAATGAAACAACAGAGCTTACAGCCATTGACCTGGAAGCAGCAAAACCTTTCCTTCAGCAAATGGGTCGGAACAACTCTGTTATGGAGCGGTTTTTTTAAGAGGGATGATCACATCCCGGAGACGGCATTCACAACAGCAGCCAGGGGAAAAGTCCAAAATCTAAAAAGGCCTTGTCCTTTTACCTCCCGCTCTTAAGACATAGGTTACACCTGGAAGCTTTGAGCATTGACGTTAGCGTGACTCAAGAACATGCGATTATCACGCTTCCCATGGAGCTTTCGCTGATAAACACTCGTCTCAACTCCTCCGAAACCCCAGCCGCCACCTCCACCTCCCCATAGGAGGATTTTTTTTTTTTTCGAGCATCAACGGGGGATATCAAAGTCACGGACACCCCGAGCAGAGCTGTGGGGCCCACACTGGTTAGGAGGTGGGCTCTTTGAACTCAGCGGCACCCACCTGCAGCGCCAAACGAGGATTAATCCATCAACGCTTCTGATGTTTTTACAGGAGCCCCATACCGCGATGAAGGAGAACGGCGAATAAGCTGATAAAGATCACTCATCCGCTTTTCATCTGTTGACGGCGTAAAAAAAAAATTCGCCCGGTGTCACCTTTCACAGCCACATAGATGAGTCTAATCCATGTTAACACCGGTTAATGACAGCATTACATAAGAATTTGTATTCATGTTGTAGATGACCTTATCAGTGGGCAACTTACAAAGCTGGATATGAGCGTGCACGATTCAGGTAAAGCACAGTGAATGGGGTCAAGGACTATACTCCAACTGGGACTCAATAATATTTAAAAAGTTTCAGCGTCTCAATCGCAATGACCCATCGACTTGGGTTATGTTTAAACAGCCAACTTGAAATGACTCATCTTTTTTCGCCTCAAAACAGGGTTTATGTTGAACCAGTATCTTTTATGCAAGCCAGAAGAGATATTGAATCGGGACAGAAAATGTAAATATCCCTGATCTGTTGGGCAAGGCAAAGGTGCACACCATCAGTTTCCATCTCTCCACCATCCCACTATTTTGGACAAATTATGAACGCGCTTTTACGGCAACTCAGCTTTAGACATTGACACAATTGCCTTGCAGCTGGAATTTTCTAGATTCACCAACTAGTGTCCCCTTCCACAAAGCTTTTCTTTTTAAATAGGGTACCTTCAGCACACAAATCCCAAATACATAACTGAAAAAAATCAAGCGAAGCAAGTTACCCTGGATTCTGGATTCAGGGTTCTGCAAAACTAATGTTACACTTGTGGCAGTACCAATCCCTCAAGCTTCAACTGATCAGGAAGAAGCCTGAGAACCAGTTCCCAACCACAAAAATAAAAAAAAAAAATTTAAGGGAGTGTGTTGACTTTGACCTTCCCAATAAGTAATAATGAAAACATGCCTCTTCAATATATAAGGAAACTGAATTAGGAATATGTGAAAATAAAACAAATGAATTCCACAGCCATTAGGCCAACGTAAAGCAAAGAGGTCTTGCACAAGTGGCTCTAACTGCCTTAATGCAGGTGAGCACAACAAAATGAAATCTCCTCTAAAACAAGGCTAGAGATTCTTCAAAAATAAGCCTAAATCAGCCAAACAAATGACAGCAAATACTCAGAATAAGCCCTAAGACTAAGTTGGAGAGATTTGCTATGACACAACCAGGGTGTGCAATTTCCTACCTCTTTTAAGCCCAAAAGAAAGGGCGTCGTCACAACCTGATTGGCCGAGAGGGGAAATGCACTAAGCTGGTTCCGATTATCAATAAGGAGCCAATCTCCATACCTTGAGCATCAGGTGCTCCTAATAACCCTCCAATCAACTGAGGGAAAGGAATTTTGACATGCTGCACAATGAAATCGAGGGAAAAAAAACCCCAAAACAAGCCAAAATGAAAATACCACACTAAAGCGCATCGACAGCTACACGGTGGTGTTTGAGGGTATTCCGGATTTCTCTATGCCTGTCAACTGTGTTCCTATGACAGTCTGTGATGCTCATTTCAGAACAAAAACTTGTAGGCATCTCATTGGCATGGTGTAGGTGTCACTCACAAACCTGGACGCCACTGTCCTGTGGGCTGCTTTAAGATGAATATGTCACTCTTGCTGCTTGACAGTGGCTACGGTTGAGATGAAGTTTTGTGAACCCCGATAAGGTGGAGCTATGCACTTCACTGTCCGTCATTGACTTTGAACTGATCGGAAATGTTTCTCTCCCCACAGTCAATGTGATAATTGGAGACACCGATACTACCATAGGGTAGCTTCTCCCATTTTTAGTTCAGTGAATCCTCATCACCACTCCGCAGACCTGAAAAGACCTACATCAGTGCTTCTCAAATCAGTGTAGGGACCAGCCATGGTCAATGACAGTCCCCAAAGCAGAGCAGGTTAGTTGAAACTTGTCAAACATTCATTTTGCTTAGAAGTTTAGGTGATCTGCCAAGGGTGGTCCATGGGGAAAGAAAACCACAAATCTAGACCAAGAACTATCTCAGTCACAACACTATAGCCAATGAACTTCATAGCAGGGTTTTCAAGGCTTAAACACGAAAGAGAGAAATCACACAAGAACTCAACAAGCAATTCAATATCAAAAACACATTTAAAAATGCACAATATATTTTTATTGCATTTCTTTATTGTCCAAGTACCTTTAAAAGAGGACTGTACAGACCGGCACAATAAAGTATGGTGACGCATACAAAATGTGCGGCTGGTTAAAGACACATAGGAAAATGTACATATTTACAAAGGAAAGGTATGTCCAGACTGACGGGGAAAAAATGTACTGTCGCGTAAGGGAAAAATAACTAACTTTCCTAAATACAATGCAAAATAAAAACATAACGCTAGCCCCTGGATAGAAACAAACCCACAGACATAAGGGGAATCACATGCTAGACATGAGGACAGAAGATAAAGGCACTCTGTGATATTTACATTATACCTAGCTTAAGTTAGGAGACTTTGCTTTTGGACTTTCACAGTAATTATATAATTTTCCATCAACTGTTACTAAAACCAACAGCATGTTGAAAAATACAATCTAATAGAGATACAGCATACTGCACTTGGCAGTGATGCCACCATTGTTTGTCTTTTATTATTTCGGTACCAATATTGTTCAAGTTTCTAGTGGAGACATTGCAGTTCATAATACAAAAAAAACTGTTTTTTTTTTTTGTTTTTTTTTTTTTGTTTTTTACATTTTACAGATGTAGAAAATCATTCACTAGATATGTTAACTTTGTACGGAACTGCAGATTAGAAAAATTCTGTCTAAATAAATACAAAAATAGCATTTGGAGAAAATGAAAAATGTTCTTACATATGATGCAGACACAGCATTATGCCTAGAAATGTGGAACTCCAAAGAGTTCCAGAACATTCCTACATGTAATTTCCATTCCAAAAAAAAAATGCGCAAAACATTCAGCTTCCAACTTACAGGCAAGATGAAATAAATCAGTTATTCACTCTTGCCCTATGAGAGATTCAGATTGTGCATGTTTTTGTTCATCAGCTAACCAATGAAAATAACTGACTTCAGTTACCTCATATTTTCATGGATCTAACTTGGTTGCAGATTTTAAGGTGAAAAACAAGAGCCAAAACACTCTGTGACTTTCCTGAGGGCAAGACAGAATACTACTGATATAAATTTAACAAAATTTTGTGCAGCCATTTTGAGCTGACCATTGACGAGAGAAAATTTAAAGTAAAATTACCAAAAAATGTGAAATTGAAGTAGCAAAATAAAAATTTTCAAATGAATTCATTACAAACATTGAACCACTAATGTATATGGTGCTCTTTGGTGTCTTAGGATCCTGCAAAAGGTAGATAATTTATTTCATACTAATATACAATTAAAAAAAAAAAAAGAACAATACAACACTACCAGGCACCTGGATTTAGCCATCCGAAGCTTAAAAGGCTAGAACTGTATTTTCTCAGTTCGTCTCAGTAATACATTAAGGTTTGCGTAAACATGAATTTTGGAGATCTCAATTTTATTTTAATGGCCTAATGACACGCCATTGGAACAATGGCTCCTTGCTCCAATGTGTACGCACTCACCTCTAAGAATCGAGATGTTCATATGACCCTCTACCACAAACTTCAAATACTTTACTTTCACATTCTGCCAACGTTCTACATACCTGCTCAAAATTACCCAGCGGAAACTCCGCAAACACTTAGCCGATTTCATTCCCAAAACACTGACACCACAGCGTCTCTTATATACGACTTATTTTCATTTTAAACACCGATTCCCTCAAAACAAAAGATTGTGGTGATGTTTCTTGTTATCTGAACGGATATTGGCCATTTCTTTTTGCGGTACATGTGACAATTTGTTTAATTACCGAGAGACCATTCTGGCCAGCAAATGCATCGAAGCGTACCCTGTTAGGGTACCTTTCACATACGTATCCCATAGCTGTCAATATCCAACTATTTCCCTGGCACGGTTGTGAACATAACAAGGCCTAAAAAGAACCGGAGCGTACAGTGAATATCGCTGCCACTACGAAAGGACAATATTCACTGCATGGGCCATTCTGCCATAGACAAACGCACAATGCCTGAAGGCTTCAGCGTTAACACCGTATTTCAACAGGAATTTTCCTTTTTTCCTTTACATATGAAAGTATAACGCAGTAGTGCATGGTTGTGTGTTTACGGACACTGAATTTTAGCAGCGGACATTGCGTTTTGTTTGAGAATGGAATTTCAGGTTGACATGCATTTGACAAAACCACGGCAAGTACATGGACGACACAGCCTGGGAAATGGCCTGTAATGCACAACATCCTTGATAGTTTTGGGGGGAAAAAAAATGCAAACCTATCAACAACTTTGATCTTGAGATATGGAGTTGTTGGCCATCCAATGAATGAATGGGTTCAAAACAACAGCTTGTTTTTAAATAATAATATGTGTGTTCTCTTTTAAAGCAAAATGGCCTTTACACAGCTGGCCAATTTAGAAGTACCTGTACATATCAAAATTACAAGAAAGCGTTGTTACATAAGAAAGAATACCTTCCTTCTATTCCGTTATATCAAAAATATGCAACTTTAGTAAACAGATTCATAGTACAATTTCTCTAGTACAACATTACAATGCTACATTACATTTAAGAGTTAAAAATCGACCAAAGAAAATATAATGCTGCCGCATTCCACGTTTTTTTTCTTGAATAATTGTGATGTCATGAGCCAGTGCTGCAAACAAATGCAGTTTCCACTGGAACTGAACAGCTGGCAGAACCCCCCGTGGAGAAGTGGAAGCCTTGAGTCAATATCGGATTTCCCCACAGTGAGCTTCGTTCCACACTCTTGTCCTTGCAAAATGCTGCCTCCCGTAGACTGACATTCTCTGTACCATTTTTTTTAACACCGGCTTCTTCTCGACCTTCCTCTGGACCGCCGCTTCCCTTTCGTCACGCAGAATGGCTCGTCCACCGCCTTTTCGTGGGTGGAGTCTTCCCGACGCCTCTCTTGTTCTCTGCTCCTTCCCTTCCCGGGCTTCAGTCGATCTTCTCTACTTTCCCGATGATCTTCTCCTCGAAAATGGGCAGGATGGCATCGTCTTCGCGGACCTCCTCGAACACCACCCCGCAGTCAAACTCATCGCTCACCTTCTTGAAGTAATACCTGGGAAGGGCAGACAGCAGCAACTACCATGAACACACAGTCATCGTGATATCCAATATTAGCTAAATTAACATAAATGAACTAAATTACATATTATCACTTGTCAAAACTCCAACACGTAATTCTCTGGAACAACAGATGTTTTCCCAGCTTAGTCACAACAGTTTTCAACCAGCTTTGTCACTCATTTTTTCAGTATAACTACATAGCTGGATAAGAACTTTCCTTGTCATTCCCATGAACATAATAGACCAGGTTCCAAAATCTTTAGGTCTTCAGGTTACCTGTAGATCTAGTGTGTTATAGCATGATAATAATATTAACATGCCTTTTTTTTATTGTTATCACTGAAATGCCGCTCATGTAAACAAAAATGTTGCATTAAAATGAACAAACACTTTCGTAAAGGAATTGGTCACTATTCAAGTGGAAAGAAGCCACAATGAATTCAAGGTGAGTTCGCCATTTAGGTTCACCGAGGCGGAACAGGAAGTGACCTCACCTGTAGCTCCCTTTCTTGGTCAGCAGCTCCTTGAACTGGCCGAGTGTGATGATCCTCCCTTTGACAGAGGTCCGGTACGGTATGGGCTCCCCGCAGAAGTAGTACGCCACCACCACGTTCTCGCAGGGTTGCCTCTTCGCACTTTTATGCCTGGAGGACCAAAAAAAAGCCACATATTATGCCACATATTAAACAACGGTCAATAAGACCGCGACCACTAGTGTCAATAAACAGACACCGAGTACCATGTCATCGTTTCCTCTTTGATATTAAATCAATCGAGTCTTTCAAAACCGCCCTCCACAAAAAAAAAAAAAAAAAACCTCTCTGCTTCTGTCCAGGGATGGAATTACATCCCTTGGCACGAAAGCCATGGACCCTATCCAATGAATTCAATCGCTCTGAGAAATACTATCCGAAAATCTCCGGAAGGGGTGATCACGGTTCACTTAATCTGTCTGCACCTCTGTTCGGCTACGGTTTGCCAGAACGTAAATGGTGTTACAAAGCGTTGATTCATTTACCACTGCTTTACGGGCCATTTTTTATAAACCGCCGACACCTTGCAGATAACCGGAGCTCGCAAAGAAAATCTATGGAGGTCTGTCTGTGGCCGTGCTCTTCAGAGGAAATTCCAGCTCCAGCAAGAGAGTGAACCATTTCATATAGTTCCCACAAAACAGAGACTTCACTCAAGTGTCTTTACTGAGGTTAAACAAAGCTTTGTCTTCTTTGTCAAGAATTTCTAGCAAGTATTACCTTTCAACTTTTTCATGTCTTTATATCCACTGTAAAACTTGACGCTGTACAAGTACTCCTTGAAAAAGTGACACCTGTTTGATTTCCTTATTCAGTATCAAGGACATGGCACGCTGTAGAAGTCTCTTTGGCAAAAACCACCTCTGAGCCCTTCGCAATGTGCTGCTGTCGATGCTGGCTTTTTCATTGAGCAGACCACACACAAGAGCAGAAGGGGGTGATTGGTTGTGACTGTATCTCACTGATCAGCTGAGTACCTGGCCAGCCAATAGGGCTCCCCTCTGGGATAGATAGGGAACCACCTCTGCAAATCAAACTGTGACCACACCCAATCAGCGAAGCCCTAGCCAATCAACTGACATGTACCTGTGGATGTGGCCATAATTTGGAGACAAATTATGATTTCTCCTACAGAAGACCCACATTAATGCTTCACTCTCAACAAAGACACAACACAGAACTACAGCTACAACTGAAATAAAAGGTTACAACTAGGTTTACGTATATACATTGCACATATTAGTAGCCAAAAGTGTCCCAATAAAATACACTGTATGTACTGATATAGATTATGTACAGTACAGCACAAACACATACATACATTTGTAATTAGTGCGCTATACTAGTGAAGAAGTAGTTTCCAGGTTTTTGGGAGGAGTATATACAGAACATTGGTTGTACAGTGATGGACAGGGACAGGGGTAGGGTTGCTGTTTTCACACAGCACTGGTGTAGCGCTAACGGGAGCAGGGGAGAGTTATTGTTATCACACAGTACTGGTGTAGCACTAACGGGAGCAGGGGAGAGTTACTGTTATCACACAATACTGGTGTAGTGCTAACAGGAGCAGGGGAGTTATTGCGATCACACAGCACTGGTGTAGCGCTAAGGGGAGCAGGGGAGAGTTACTGTTATCACACAGTGCTGGTGTAGTGCTAACGGGAGCAGGGGAGAGTTACTGTTATCACACAGTACTGGTGTAGTGCTAACGGGAGCAGGGGAGAGTTACTGTTATCACACAGTCCTGGTGTAGTGCTAACAGGAGCAGGGGAGAGTTATTGTTATCACACAGTACTGGTGTAGCGCTAACGGGAGCAGGGGAGAGTTACTGTTATCACACAGCACTGGTGTAGCGCTAACGGGAGCAGGGAAGAGTCACTGTTACCACACAGTACTGGTGTAGCGCTAACGGGAGCAGGGGAGAGTCACTGTTACCACACAGTACTGGTGTAGTGCTAACGGGAGCAGGGGAGAGTCACTGTTACCACACAGTACTGGTGTAGCGCTAACGGGAGCAGGGGAGAGTCACTGTTACCACACAGTACTGGTGTAGCGCTAACGGGAGCAGGGGAGAGTTACTGTTACCACACAGTACTGGTGTAGCGCTAAGGGGAGCAGGGGAGAGTTACTGTTACCACACAGTACTGGTGTAACACTAACGGGAGCAGGGGAGAGTTACTGTTACCACACAGTACTGGTGTAGCGCTAACGGGAGCAGGGGAGAGTTACTGTTACCACACAGTACTGGTGTAGCGCTAACGGGAGCTTGGTGGGCAGGGTTGGGGAGGGCTACAGTAAGAGCTGGACATACTCGCACTCGGAGAGGTCAATGTCGGAGACGGCGGGCACCACGCTGAGCGGTGGGAACAGGGCGGGCCTGACGGCGGCGCGACCCCGCTGGATCACCTCCATCACATACCTGAGGAACAACCCCGGGGGTTAGATGCGGTCCGAGGAGTGGCACGCCGCTATCGGGCCTCGACAGGCACACGTCATGGGGACATCACGGATGATCGTGCTCACGCACACGCTTACGCACACGCAGTCATTTGTACGGACCATTCACAGGAATTCACATGAATGATTACAGGCGGTCACTCACCCACAAACACTGATATTGGCAGATATTCACTCACACATGCCAGAACAAACAGCAATCACAAAAACATACATGCACACATAAGTAAGCACAAGACTTACATCGCACACTTACATTAACACATGCGCATGCACACACAAACACACACACAAACAAACAAACTGGGTCATGACTCCATGTCACTGCTTCCAGCAAACTGTGTTAATTGCCCAAAAACAAATCCGACCAGCCTTAACCCTCTTTCATACACGAGCCCCCCTTTATCTCAAAGCTACGGATGTGTCCCATTATCCACATAAATTTGAGAATCAGAAACACTTCAAAGAACACTGACATGGTATGACACCAAGAATGTGTCTCATGTCCTGGTTATAGATGAAAAGAACCTTAGTAAGCTTTTTAAGACAGTCCAATACATGGAAACCGTATTTCGAGCACAATTTAATTATATATGAGTGAGGCTTGACTTCATTAAACATTTGACTGTAGAATTTCCAACAGTGCAGTCAATCTATGGGGGCTAGAGTCACTGTGACCTCAAAGAGACTGACTCCAGTCCAGCACATTGGCAGATGGAACGTGCGCTGATCATTTGGTTTCCGTGACAACAAGAACAGAGGACACAGTGGCGAATGCGGTGACGCATGCAAGGGTGGAATGGGAGGGTTTTGATCTGGATGGTTTTCGATGAGGGTGAGGTGCGTAGCAGCAGGTGGGGCGGGGGTCTGCTCTCACCTCTGTTTGGTCTGCAGGGTCCCGGACTTCTTCTTCTCCTCCTCCAGCCGCCTGCGGGCCTCCTCCAGCTGGGTGAGGGGGTTGGGCGCGGGGTTGGGCGGCATGGTGGGGTCCTGGATGAAGGGGTGCGAGGGCTGCACCGTGTTGCGGAGCTGCGCGCTGATCCAGGGGTGCACGGCGCCCGGCCGCTCCACCGAGCTAGGCCGGGAACCCTCGTGGCACAGGGTCTTCTTGGACCCGGCTGGCCCACTGAGGGAGGAGAGCAACAACGGGTTCAATAACAGGACCTCCTCTGAATCGAGCTTCACTGGAACCAATGTAATCAGCACTTATAGCTGTAGCCTCCTGAAGAAGGCTTCCCTTTACCATTATGGGAACACCACTTTGCAAAACATGCATTGCATTTGGTGATGAGCCAAGTCATATGTATGGCTAAAACTAGGAGTCAAAGAGGAAAGCGGAAACACTTCAAAGCAGTGACCTGTATTACGCTTTCAGACAAGTGTTCCAAGTATGATCTCCCGCTCACTTCAAGCACATATTAGAAGTTACTAAAGCTTCAACATCAATGCTTAAGCAGGCCTTGGTTGAGGCGTGGTAAAA
Organism: Albula glossodonta; assembly: GCA_019788955.1. Lineage (NCBI taxonomy): Eukaryota > Metazoa > Chordata > Actinopteri > Albuliformes > Albulidae > Albula > Albula glossodonta. The sequence goes on from JAFBMS010000207.1 coordinate 68,126, forward strand.
ATAGTCGAACTGTAGGACTGAGCTCACCCGTAGGGCGCCTTCTTGTGGCGGCCCGCCTCCTTCTCCCCCTCCATCATCCACTGGATGATCTTCTGGTTCCTCTCCAGGTCCTCGGAGGGCAGGGACATCTCGAAGGCCCGGCCGTCCTCGCCCTTCGCCGCGTCGCCCTTCTTCAGGGTCCGCTTGGATAGCGTGCTGCCTTTGCTGCTGTGTGAACGAACAGAGCCGTCAGCGCGCAGACCATCATTCCCGTCAAACACCAGACGGTGAAGCGCTAGCACCTCAAAGCTCAGAAGCCAATGACGTTAAGCCACACTCCTTAGGTAGCCCACATTTAAAAGCTTTTTATATTCTTCCAAGAATAAACACTGTGCACGGAAAGGGGCCGAATGGCAGAAAAAAGTACTTAATGAAGCGTTTAAAATATCAACCATGATCACTGACTTGATGTAAGTTTCATACATCTAAACCCTTTCACATGGGTATAATATCAGTTTAAGAACTTCATTGACGGGATATGTGTGTTCAGAAAAACCGTGTTTAGACATACAGGCTTGGGGTGGCACTATAGTGATCCAGTTAGGCAGCTGGAGGTTGCCAGCTCAATTCCCAGCAAGGGCACTGCTGTTGTACCCTGCGCCTGAATAGTTTCAGAATAACATCCAGCCAAATATCCGGACAGTGTGTACAGATTTAAGGTGTGTGAGCTGCTGTGAGTACGAAGCAGCTCTGCTGTATGTTTGTAATGTAATGTTGAGCCATGCTGGTTTTTGACGGGACAGCGTTACGCGTCGGAAACTCACCCGTATCCTAGCGCGTCCATGGGATTAAGCCCCATGTTGTCGGCGTAGCTCCGCGACTTCCCGCCGTAGTGATGCGCCTCGCCGCCCCAGGCGTAGCTGTTCTGGGCCCTCTGCAGCGCCTCGGCATCCATCCCCTCTTTGGGGGGTTTGAGGCCGGCGGCGTGGTGCGGGTGGGCGTGGCCGTGGTGCCCGTGCTTGTGGTGGTACGCGGCGCCCGTTTCGGCTTTGGCGCCCGTCTTGCCCGGGTGCCTGCCGGAGGGGAGCCCGTCGGGGGACCGCGACTTCGGGGACTGGCAGCCGGGCGTCTTCATGACGCGCTGCACGTGCTCGTCCAGGATGCTCTCGGGGTTCTCCTCGTGGGCGTCGCGCCCTGCCTGCAGCCCGTTGTAGCTCAGGTCCGGGTAGCGGCCGCCGTAGTGCTGGGGGTAGAGCGCTGGGGAGAACTTGTGGCTCGCCAAGGAGGGCGCCGAAGAGACGTCAGCGTCGTCCCCTTCCTCTTCCTGTCGGAGACAGAGAAACGTCACCCTACTATACCTCCATATTAACCTACAGTGCCTCCACACATACACTCCCTGTTAAAAGTCGGGGACACCGTGCCTCCTAAAATTCCCAAGTAATGCTTGATTTTCTCTGTCACTTTTCAATTAAATGAGAAACACGGCTGCAAGGTTTTGTCGACACAAAACAAGTTATTTACCAATCTCTATGCAACAGTCAGCTTCATGTTCATCAAACTGTCTTCCTTTGTACCGAGAGTAGGTTTTGCCTACACAGTGAGTCGACGGTTTTCTTTTGCCAAATTTTTGCTGAGAGCACATTTTGAAAATCTTTTGCTCCAAAGACGGTTTAAAACACCTGAAAGGTAGCCCACTGATGACTGTTGTGTGAGGCATATCATTATTCACAATAAAGTGCTTTCGTCAGTTATTCCTTCAGTTTTGCAGTTTCTGCAAAGAAAAAGTGACAAGACCTATGCCGCTTTCTATTGAAACAAGCCAAACCTGTTGTAAAAAAAAAAAAATTTCAGAAGTTAGGTTTCCCCAAACTTTTGACGGGCAGGGGAGATTCAACAGTAACCAGAAGTCATCCAACCAAAGACCTGAAATACAGCGTCAGCACTACAGTGGACCGCAATTACTCCTGGAGATGGATGCAGCCGAACAAGAAGTCAAAAGTGTGAGCATAATAAATTATCTTGATGAACTTCTTCAGTGAGCATAGCAAAACATCTAGCATTAAATAAGACTGCTATTACAAATAAGTTGCGAAATGAAGCTGAAACATAATTGCACACCAACTTTTAATTCCTTTTAAATTACCCCAAGGTAAATTCCTTAATGGATTTCTAAATTGCATCTCTTAATGCTAGGCTAAACACAATGAGGAAACCCAAGAGCGACATGCAACAAAAACAAATAGAAAAAGAAATTGTTAGCAAATAGAAATCCCTTCGGCATTTAAAATGAGGAAGTTGAGTAACTAAAGTTCCAAAGTACGCAGAGAAGTAACTACAGTGTATCTAAATGGAGATATGAGGGGCTTAAATCCTCTTTAATTAATACCATTTAACCTTTTAAAATGTCAGACTGCAACAAATGAGCAACATGCTTCCTTTCTGTGTGCAAGCTAATCTGCATCGATATCAGTCAATATCATGGCTGGATGGAATATGCTGGAGGCAAACAAATTTCCATTCAATCATGTTATTGATACAGAGTTAAAGTCCACCAGCAGATGGCGCTCTTTTACATTATTTATAACCTGGTTATAAAACAGCACCAGATTCCATGACCCCTGCTACAGACCAGGTACAAGAAACACGATAATTAAATTAAGATAATGAGCTATCCCAATTAAAATAAAGATATTTCATCAAGTTTTTTTTTAATTAAAAAAAAAAAAAAAAAAGGAAAACATACATGCTGACATACACCTTCTGTCTCCATGGTACAGAGATCCCTGGGTATTTTTCTCACTCTGCTACAAATCAATTAGGGGTCACACTGAGGCCAAAATGTGATCAGAGAAAAAGACTTGTAACCAGGTCAAAGGTTATAATGCTGGGATTACACATATACAAGACATCTACTGGATTCTCTTACCAAGTGCCCATATACGAAGCACGGTGTCATTCTTATCCTATAAAATACTGCAAGATATGCAACTCGCCACGATGGCGCTTGGGGCCGCCAGAAAATTGAGGAGGGATTACAATCATGTTTTTTCTGGGATTCAAATTCTAGGTCTCGGTTTCTGTCTTATCGTCCTTCCTTGCACATAGGAGCAGGACTCCGACGATGGTTTCACCTGCCCGCCCGCTTTCTTAATACGATTCCACACGGGGGTAATTTTCACCCGTGAGCGTTTTTGATCCGGCCTCCAGGTAGGGGAGGTCTGGTGTTGGCCCGGAGAACGCTTGAATTTTCCTCCTGCGAGCAGCTGGCCTGGTCATTTATCAGCTCTCTGCCATTCCTCAAGTCATGATGACAAGAGAGAGGGGGTGGGGGGGACACTAAATCCAGACTCCTGTTTTCGCATGTGTGGGGTCCCGGCTGAATTGAGCCAAACCGCACTAAATGGGTGGGTGGATGTGATGCGTTTTCGGGTGGCTATTTTTAAACGCGCGGAAGAGAGACGCGATTAGCTCCCGGGTTCCTTGTAACCGGGGGGGGGCGCGGATCCAAGCGGCTGGCTTGGTTCTGGGCGGGTGGGGTTACTGTCTTTAGAGGCTCGTCTGTAATGCGCTTCGTTCCATTAATGGTTTCCTCCTCCAGACGCCTAACCGCTGCTGGCCAATCGGTCTGCAGCATCTGAGTCACAGCACCAATGGAACCTGTGGGACACCGGACCTGCAGTCTTTGCAATTTCACACCAAGTAACCGACTAAACGAAGCTCAATTCACTGCACAGGACACACTTCCCTCTTGCTTACCGTCTACGGCACATCCTTATATACACCAGCTACACTTTCCCAAGTTACCATCTGGACTGCTGATTACCAGTAATACTTATCTTCCTGTAGTGGCCACAGACTGCTTTTCAGTAAAAGCACTGAGCTTTCAGCTTGAAGATCAGAGTAATCAGCTTAGGTTGCTGATCTCAGACCAGTCGGCTTAGTGAGCCTCTCACTTTCTCTCTCCTTTCCAAAGCATCAGCACAGAGGAGAAATTCTGGTAGGTGAGCTCTTGGAGGCTCAAATAACTGGCCACGGCCTCCATGGTCCATTATCACACAACCTTACTCAAGAAGGGGGTCGAGGAAGCAGCTCTGTCAGTCTAAGACGCCATCGATTCTATCAGCTCTCCTCTCCTTCGGATAAGACTAACAGGAATAATGACTAATTGCATCATCGATCAACTTTCGAAATCACAGGTTCTGCTCAGGCTCCGAATCGATTTAATCTGAATCAAACTCCCAAAATCACAAAAGGTTCTACTTAGGCTCTGAAACGCTGCATGTAGATCCAGCTCCCGAATTACAGCTGGAGCTGAGGTGGGTAGCAATAGGCCCGATAAAGCATTATGCTAGCAATGGAAATCAACCGCAGAAATGTTTACAGAAAATTCCCTCGACAACGTCTTTGAAACAGGCGGCAAAATGTACAATGAAAAGCAGCGGGCCCGTAAGGACGGAAGGTTGGAAACGTCTTCTTTGTTTGAGCGGTGCAATCGCCCTGAAATTCCGCTAGCCTGTGACGCTGAACTCCACTTTACCGGGAGGAGGAGGAGGGGGGCTTAACGGTATCGTTTATCCAGGGCTCGAGACTTTTAACCGCCCGGCTCTCAGGATTGCAAATGATCTATTTGTGGAGCTCTGCTGCCGATTTACGCACACTCCGGTGGACTTCAAACAAAGTCATTACACTGCGGCGTGAGCTGACGAGTGCCTCGGTCTGCAGGTGTTCCACTCCGCACCACAGACAAAGGGTACAAACGCACATGAGCGCACCCTTTATCTCCGGCCTGGAATTCCCTGCCACACGCTCGGCGGAGGGGAATGTTTACCTTGTTAAAATAGCCGAGCACTGCTGACAGAGCAAGTGCCCGGGAGACGAATCCACTAAGGTGTTTGCGCGCGGCGCGCTACACGGGTAGAGATTCAGCTAAACAAACAGACATATCTGCATATGCGCACACGTGGGTCATCATGAACTAAGTGCTGCTGCATGTAATATCTCATCCCGTTCCATGCGGTAGTGGCTACGTCAGATTAGCATTGCACTACGAAGGAGTAGGCTACCTTGATCCTGGAGTTATTTCTGGTTTGTGTCCCATCCACTGATTATCGTCTGAGCAAATTCAGCCAGGCACATGATCACCCGAGTTCATTAAGCAAAAAAATTCATGAGATTATGTAGTAATGGGCAAAAACCAGACATGCGTGACGCACCAGAACCAGGGCTTCCTACCTCTTCACCGGAGTTACTGCCTACTTGCTTTAGGTACTTTTAATCTGTTTGCACTTGCTGTGTGCATCTGCTTCTGAGCCATAATGTCGTCATAAGTCAGTTTGTACATAAGCATCTGCCAAGTAAAAAAAAATTCCATTTGTGTTCTCGTGCACAAAAACACAGGTAAGGGTCAACACAGACAGCAGTTCATACGAGCACACGGATAAACACATACATGGATACAAACACGGAGAGGCACGCGGTCTCTCACACACGCATGCATGCACGCAAGTACAGGTGCGCCACCATATAAACATGGGCGTACCAGTCGGACTCTCTTCAGCCGCTCCTCCAGCTTCTCCTGGGCTTCCCTCTCCCGCAGGACCCCCTCCAGCCGGCTGATCAGCTCCGCTGCAAACTTCTCCGGCTCCACGTGAATATCCTTTGGCATCCGGTGCGTGCGCTGTGGAGACAGAAGGGGGTTACACCAAACCGGGCTCGCAGCGCTGCATCTAGGGGGTCTGTATGAGCGACTATAGAATAATTACACAAAATTATGAGCTAGTCTGAAGACCCAAAAAGATAACGCATTAGCTAATTTAATATAATGTAAAATATTTGTAAATCTGATTGATAATGGTCATTTACTTGGGCCTCCAATTAATAACCATCACAACAGCTTTCAAACATAAATTTTTCTGAAAGAGATGAAAAACGACCACCTGTAGGATCCAGATGAAAACTCTAAGGGGTATTCCATAATTTTCTTTCAAAACTGATTATTGACTTCTCCGGACAGGTTTTGCACATTTTCCTATTATTTGGTGAGATATAGACTACAACAAGTTACTTGCATTTCTATTGGTCATGTGAATAAGTGAGTGAGTGAATAAGAATACATAGAAAGTGTTAATGTGGTATTCAAAAAAAAAAAAAAAAAAACTTTGAAAATGTCTGCCAGCAAAATCTTTTTTTTTTTTCCAAATTTTTTTAAAATGTTTAAATTGCGGTTATTGATCATTGTTTTCACAATTAATAGAATCAATACCGCTGTTGAAATGTGTTTTTGTTAGCTTTCCTGCTGGGACTCACTGCCTTTTCACAGATAAGTTTGCCTGTAGGCTTGTACTGCTCATAGTGGAAGCACACAGACTGCACTGCAGAGAACCGGACTGGCTTAGAAGATAAAGGCTTTACAATTAAAATGAATTCATTACCCCATACTGAACGCAAAGGCAAAACTAAAGAATAAATACTGCTGCTATTCAGATTGCTCTGGAGTTGGTTGGGGGACACTGCCATGCTTTTAGAAGTACTTTGCGAACAGTCTTGATCCTCAACCCTGTATTTTGGTAACAACAGCTAATGCTAAAGGGAAAAAAAACTAGCAGTATATCTAACCATACAATGGGAATAGGTGATCAACCAAATTGTGGGGAAGTTGAAAATACATTTTTATAAGTTCTAGAACATTCCTTTAAACATGGCCTGGCTCCCTCTATGGTTTAGGCAGGGAGTACCCCCACATTAAAGCCGAACGCTTTCCACCGCAGCCCAGGGAAGAGGCGGCCAAATGTGATTCATAATGATTCTCATACTCGGTGAAACATTAAACCGCCAGCTTCAAGGTGACTGGCAGACAAAACCATCACACTAGTTATCGGTGTGGATTAAATCAAAGTAGCCACTATATTTAGCACAAAGGGGGGATTGTGATACTCTCAAGCTCTCACACCAGCGGGACTCCACGCACAATCCAAGCCCTTCAAACGCATTTCTCCGGTAACAGCTTTAAGGTGAAGAAAGCACGCATTCTGAAAAATAAATAACGTAGAAACAGCAGTGGAGCCTGCCAGAAAGACTCGAGACGCCTCTCTCAGGTCCATTACAAAGCCCAGGATTCCTCGATTCCTCTTAACTAACTCTTGTGTGGATTTCAGCTGGAATTAAATTAACTCAACACAGCTCAAACACTCTCTTCGCATACAGACACAGATAACCATACAGGTACAAAACGCATACATACGTGCACCATCCATGACCGTATCAAGATTCTTATGTTGCCTGAACACTACAACAACATCGAGACGTGATGTGCGCTGGTTGAATGCTTCCTTTTCTTTCTACGCCCAAGATAAAACTTTTTCCTCATTCCACAACACAATTAACATCTACAAACATATTCTGACCACACAGCGCCACAGGTGAGCGAAACTCTGCAAACAGGCCACATAAGTTTTACTGAATAAGTTTTGCTAATGCAAAGCCACTTTTCAGTCAATGGTCTTACACTTTTTGTTTGGAAACAGGACTCAATCGTGCCAATCAAATGAATCCAAGAGATGACCCATATATGCACATGTTTTTGATTTTCTGTTAATCAACTATTTATTTTCCAGACTGTATATTACAGTGGTAGCTTTTTCAACTGACAGATACTTCAAATACACTTCTTTAAAATAGCACTCGATTGTTTGTTTTGTTTTTTTTGCTTACAATTATTATCGCTAACCTATGGACAATGGAATATCAGTACTATCTCTGGTCATCAATGGAATGAATGGAAGGACAGTACACATCCGATGCACTATAGCAGTATAGAAGATCTAGCTCTCAGCTAACGATTTTAAATCTTAGAAAGACTCATTTGAATTCTGCCTCTTGTAAGTTGCCGCATAAAACTTATGAGAGCTTCAGATTTTGCTCTTCCCGGTTGTTGTAGAATCAAACCAGCACCATTTCTCCCATATTGTATTTTTGGCTAAGTCATGACAGTTTAATACACTTGGAAGAGGCTGGGAGGTTGCAACATCTGTGTTCTCCTCGAGTTCATACGAAAGGAAATATCGCCAAAATATCATCATCATCAAAATGGCTGGGAAAAATAAAACAGGATATTATTTTCAGGCGGCATCGCCCACCCCTAACACACAAACAAACACAAACACGCGCTAGCGCATGCGCGGCCGCCGTTCCGACGCTGTGATTGTCGGAGATGCCACAACGCTCGGGGCCACCTGTTTAGAATGGAGGAATTATTTCTTTTTGTTTTCGGAGCTGACAGGATCCTCCTGCTCGAATGAATAATGTGGACTCATTTTGACAGCGACGCTTCACAACATGGTGAGGGCTGAGGAGGAGGCCGTTCCAGTAAAAAAAAATAAAAAATAAAATAAAAAAACTCACTGTCAAAAAACCCAAAGAAGCCTTTAAAGCAATCTACAGCGGGTGGAAAAAAACCTTTTTCCCATTACTTAAAAATAAAAAAAACAACTTTCGGGTCTGAATGCTGATGCCAAATAAAAGTTCACTTCCTGAACCTTGTGTATACAAACACTCCTATGATCTCCGCCATCAATCTCATCTCTGTGAGAGACGCCCAATGTGGGGGTATGTGGTTTTCACAAATTTATTTATTTAAAAAAGAAAAAAAATACAGAACAACAAAGACAAATCAGGCAACAGTGGGCATGGATTTCTCTGTCTCCTTCTCTCTTTCTTTTTGTTTTTTTTTTTTCTTTCACTCCGGATCGGAGACTGGAAGACCTAATTAGGCGGGATCTCTCACCGAGGGGAAACAAACAAGGCGTCGTGGCAGTCAGAAATGACTGCTGGAATCTGTCGGGCTTCGGGGTGGGGGGGGGAGCGAGTGGGGGCTCGCTTCAGACACCTCGCTCCCTGAGTCAGCTACGCTGCGCGCAGGAGGGAGAGGGAGCGAGAGAGAGAGAGAGACTGATGATCAAAGGACCAGAGCTACCAGCCGCACATCTTAGGAATGCAAAAATCTCATTTCAAGGTCTCGCAAAAGGGGAGAGAGGGCTATCTTTGTTTGAGCTGCGGCTCTACAAGAGGGGATGGAGACGGAGTGGCCGGGACCTGCTGGAGGAAAATGAACTTCCCGCCTCCTCCTCTTAGCATATTCATGAGCTGAAAGGAAGGGGGAGGGGCAAGAGGAGGGGGGTGGGGTTAGTTTAGAATGCTTATTTGTTTAATAGTCTCAACAGTCCAGCTCTTCAGGTTATGGTACTCTTCCAGAGCTCTGGAGTATGGCCAACCATACTTTGAGACCATTTTTCTTGGTGGTGCCTCTATAATTGCCTTATAATTGGTCTCAATGGTGCGAGTGGAACAGATTTTTTTTTTACTCCACTTTTCACTAAATGTCATGCACTCGATGACCTAGCAAAAACAGGCTAGATAAAAGAGATGAAAGAACACATTTTCTCTTCTACCTCTTACAAAAATAGTTGAGGAGACACAGCGGATAAGTGATTTAATTGTAAGTTTCAGTGTGATTATGGGAATACACAAGCTATTAGGTACTCCTAACTTGACAATACTCTATACTAGTGCACAGTGCTTATGTTAGAATAGCTAACATAGCTAACTTTATCCAGCAAAGTGAGAAGTTATGTAGGTTTAACTTCTCAGTACAAAAGTATAAAAATTATTCAAACGAAAACAATTATAATGGTTTGAATTTACTGAACACTGTAGCTAGCTAGCTATTCAGAAACTGTTGGCAAAACATACAACTTCATCGACAGCATTCCTGCACTATTCAGGAGATCATTATACACAAGTGATAGCTGCCTGTCAGCAATTTTTTCCTCACACAACTCTTGATACATCAGTCTTGCCAGCACGACAGCACATGCAACTCAGTCAGCACTATGACATAAATGTGTAACCTGATTCACAAAGACCATAGCAACAACATTTGCGAGAGATAAAAAACACTAAATTCCAGCTAGGGAACCACTGAATCCTTGGCTTAACAAAGCTGAAACTCTGATGTACTACCCTATGTGGCTCCCGAGGACTAGGGCTCACAAGCGCTGGGTTAGACCATGCAACCGTCTGGTTCCAAGCCAGGTTGTTGCCCTTTCACTTAATGCGCTTTAATGCCCAGGGCTAGGGCGGGCGGACATGTCGCCATGGCATCCAAAAGACCGCCCCCGCCCACCCCAGTGCTGATCGTGCGTTGGGACTTACAGGAATATGAGGTAGTGGCACTCGCCCGTTTGCTTTGGCACTTTCATGCATCTCCCGCCGATGCTGTTTCCGATACCTGTAGGGCGGAATCCCATCTCTGCAAAAAAAAAAAAAAGAGGAGAATATTTTAAGCCATATTTCATATGCACTAAAAATATCAGGGCACGAAATTACATCTGGATCATACTAGTGGCAAACAGACCAATGTTATAAGATTGAAACTAGGGCTTGAGTTTCGTGCATCTTATTCCAATACAACATTTTGATGACAGTGCTCTTGAAGAGTTCCTCGGGCAGCTTTCAGAAAAATATTGTACCCTGCAAATATGCATATCTAATGGGACACTGACATTACAGCTTTCTGGAAGTCAATTAATATTTGAAAATGTACATTTAAAATATTAATTTCAGATATAATATTAACGTTAATTTGGGACATGTGAGGACGCCACAAGTCGGAGGCCTTGTTAAGGTTTAGTAAATGTCCAAGTGAATGGTGAGGAGTGTCACTTGATGAAGGTGAGTCTCTACATCAAATGGAGACTCCTGTATGTGGCGTGAGAGGTTGTCGTATGGCGAAGCATCACAGAAGAGGAGGGTCCTGCTCTGCACGGTCTGGCTGTGTGGCCGAAAGGTACCCCGCCACCCGCCCCCCAATAACTGCGGGCAGCCAAGCCGCGTTCTAATTCCCCTAACGGTGCTGTCCCGCCGGGGCCAGCGCCTTCCCTTTGTCTGCGGCTCGGCGGCAAACAGCTGACGCTGGCCTCTAATCTATCCCGCTTCAAACGCGGCGCTTCCGTCCCGCTGCGCCGCCTTTGATGTTCCTCTAACGCGATTCCCCCGTGTCGTCTCAGAACTTAGCAAACGCCCGTTTTTTTTTTTTTCTCTTCCCTCCCCACTCGATTCTCCCTGCCAGCTCATCCTGGTTGCTCTCATTCAAAGGAAACACACTTCCTGTTAAGTTTAAAAAAAAAGGCTGTTGTGGCAGAGGAGTGCAACACTTGTGCAAGGAGGGACCGCACGCGGTCGAGCCACAAACAAAAAAATGCACCAGCAAATGCAGGAAGCAGACAGTCTGTAAAAAAAAGCCTGCTTTAACCCACTTTAAGGTGTTTTCCTTTCAATATCTTTCCATGTTCAACACCGCTTGAAAAGTCTTTATCGAATAATATAAAGGTCATTAATCTGAAGTAGAAAAAAAATGATAAGAGCGCTACGATAACAGAGGGATCATAAACCTTTGAAAGGGCATTCGGTGACCTTTGCATCTGCCCCATAGAATTGCAAAAGGCAATTTATTCTAAATTCAATTTCTTAATGAGATATGCCAATAACTGATTTGAGTAATCAAGGTTGCGTTAGGCAATTGTGCAACATTTGTGCTTAATATAAAATAAGTTCTATTGCTGCTGCTGGTACTTTCTTCATCAGCTTTTCTACTCAGTGGTCTGTCTTGGCTTTTTACCATTTTATCTGACTGGGGAAAAAGTAGAAATCGATTCACATATTAAACAAAATGAATCCTTTGGAAATTAATCTGACATAAAAAATAAAGTCTAAATGGGCCTAACAAAGCAGACTTCAGATCCATCTAAAGTAGGGGTCAAACATGTAGCGTCTGCTGATTTTGGTGCGATTCTGTACTTAAGTGATTAAGTCCCTGAAGAGTCCGACACCTTGTCTCCAAAGACTTAACCAACTGCCGATATAAAGGAAATCACAACAAACATTGGACACTACAGGCTAATCGAATTTGAGTTTAACACCCTTGTCTAAACACCATCTAAAATTCACTGTTCCGTTCTACCGTACCTCCTCACCTCAAAATCACCAGTAATTTTTCATTCACCTTGGCTACTGCCCTTTCTGAACTGTTAAATTTGTTTTCTTTTTGAACCACTTAAACAGCTAATTAATTCAAAAGGCATAGCACAATTTCCCATAAACTTGCAAATTGTTTTGCAATTGATAATTCTTTTAATTATGCTTCAAATGGTTATGACTGCTTCAATTATTTATCCGAGTTCAGGCTTCACTTCTTAGAAGATGCTCTTCCCCAAACCGCTCACTGACTTAATGCATGCAAAAAGAACCCAATATAAAAGATTCATATTCGTATTCAGAACATTTCCTTGCTTGTATCAAGTCAAGGACACAGTATTAATATGTTAACCAGCACAGCAAATGCTATTTCTTGCAAAAAAAAAAAATAAACTGTTCTGACAACCTTCCGTTTTATCTGTGATGCACACCCAGTTCTGACTGGAAAGTTAATTTGAAGGGGCAGAAAAACAGAATCGATGCTTTTAAATTACATCCTAAAGTCCCTGGCAGAACCCAATTTAAATCTCTGTAATTAGCATAAGTAATGACATTCGCCCAGCTTTGATTGGCCAAAGTAATGAGCAGACTGTTCCACTTCAGAGGGCGGATGATTTGTTTCGAACCCAAATAAAAAAAAAAACCAGAGAGGAAATTGCTCTAATCTGTGTGCATTACAGGGTGTACCCAGCCCAGGTAATTTCTCTCTCTGGGAGGCCAGGATGTGGTCGAAAGTTGGCCGACAAAGGTCTGAAAGTCAGTGGAGGAGCAAAATGAAAGAGAATGAGTGAATTTTAGGTTGTCGAAAAAATACTTCCCTCCTACATTTTTGAAGAGTCTTGACTTGAAAGGCGGAAAAGCTGAATTTTGCAGCTTGACCTTGGCTTTGACTCAAAGTGCTACATTAATTACTTAATGCTAAGCTCACGCTCATGCTAAGATCTGTAGCACGAATACAGAGGACACCTAAAATGGCTTCAGGCTAGGGTCATGCTCAATTCTACTGTCATTTTTTTTAATTCCGCTCATTTAAGAAATGATGTGACACCTGAAAAATGTGTCCTCTGTGTTCTATGCATATGTTCTGTGCCTACAATACTCGTGAATTTACCAAACTATAGTGGAATTGCTTGTATAAATCCTAACCCGAAATGGGATATATGGGCTGTCTGCTCCATTCCGTCTCTGTCTGTACTCTTGTGTTGTTGTGGGTTTTGAAGAGGGCGCGGTACGTACACGCTGCTGTCCGTCAGTGAGATGGTGTCCGCGTCGCTGGACATGCTCTGCTGCTCGCTGTCGTTGGCGCTGGTGGCGGGTGCCAGGGCGTAGCCGGTGTTGACGTAGTAAGGGTTGATGGGCTCCCTCCATGACGAATGTCTGATGTCCGAGGGAAGGACAAAAAGCGACAGGAATTAGGCAAAACGATAAAAGGCCAGGCAGGTGCGTTCAAGCTCACACTTCCCAAAGATACCGATACAATCGCTGCTCAATCAACACATCTGCATGTTCGTACAGAGTCATATTCATTTCAGGTTTACAAACCAACAGTAATTTAACAGTGAAAACCAGGCATGTGTAGGTGGACCTGACTCACTAAAAACTCTTTTCTGGACGCTCTCAACCTCACAGTACAAATCACCCCTATTCACGGTAGCTTTGAAACTTACACATAATTGCAGCTACAATTACAACACCACGTCCTTTTCCATTCAAGCTCCTTGTGTTTCACTGTAATATTTATCAGAACTTCAAGCAGCTTACAAGTACTTGTGCTCTTATGTAGTGGATGACTCTGATCAGCTTTGCGCTAAATATCAGCAGTGTTACTGTACTTGGTGTTGCCTTTGCCATACGAATACATGCTTCTTCTGTGAGGCACATTGTTTGAAAAAAAAAGAACATTATGAATTAATGAAGGTACATGTTTCATACACATATTACATACATAGATACTAACATGATATACATATATGTACATGATATATGCAACTGTCATATATATACATGCATATATGCTAATACGTAGGCACATAATTACATGTACAAATGCAAGGAATAATAGTAATCTGCTTTGTCCCTTAAGAATAGGACGGTGGAATGTTTATGTATTCTGCTGCAATAGCGATGCTTTGTATTCCTCGCACAGCCTTGACACCAAAATGATTCTTTCCCTTTAAAGACATCTTCTGCAGAAGGTAGAGGAGTACAATTAATTCCTCTCCGCAGCATCTAAGAGGTTTCCATCATTGACTGAAAATCCCTCAGCAAATTGCCGAAACCGCTCCCCCCCCCCCCCCCCACCCACCCACCCTCCCACCCTTTGCATGAATTATAGATCTTCGGCAGATCCTGTCGGGTCCCTCTCAGCGGACCTCCCCAAAAGGAAGGGCAAATCCACCCTTTTTCCTTTCATGACCGGGTCCGAATTTCACAGCTTTCCTCACCAAACGCTCCGTTCCCCCGTGCGTTTGAAGTCCGTATCCTCCCCTTGTTAAAAATGCATGCGTCAAGTCGAGGGGTTGACAGGTCAGGGTTGATCGAAGAGGAGAGGAAGTCCAGTGTTTTTTTTTTTTTCTTGCAGTACACAACCAAGAAAGACTAAGAACCACCCTCTGTGGCTAGGCCAGTTTTTTTTTTTTTTTTTTTTAGGTAGATTCATTGTGATATCATAATCAAGCAACCATCTTATTTCTACCTAGTATGACATGTCATACTATGACGATTACGAAAAACATTTTTACCCATTCACCCAGGCCTGTTTTTGCATATTAGCACACAGGATGCGGGGCCTGTGTCTTATCAAAGGCGACCCTTAAATCAGAAATGCAATACAGCCGCTTTCTGTGTTATTTATTAGCCCGCCTATTTTCGCCCGCCAGTGGGCTGTTGACATATTTTTGGGCCGGTCAGTCACAGCTTGCGCACCACAATGTCAGATTAATTCCCATAAACCATTTTGACAGAACAAAAAGCCCGGAGGACAAGATTGTTTAAGCTGTTTGAAAACATCTGCGGTACGAGAGGGCAAGGGAAAAAAATGCCAATGCTATTGCGATTTCTTGGAATCCCAGACATTTATAAAAGAACCATTGCGGCCCTTTTCATGCTGTTTGATGGATACGACCAGGGGTGACCTAACAAAGACTTGTCTATGTGATACATTCAGAACACCAAAGCCAAAAAATGAAGACTTAAAACTTAAAGCACAACAAAAAACGAAATACTATATAATGAAATAGGCAATCCCTCTCAACCAAGTGAGTCAAGAGTCCATACTCCTCAAAGTTAGGACTGACCAGCCCGAAAATATGTAAAATGGTCACATATTTCTCATTTACTGTGGTTATAATATAACACAAAAAACTGAGAGCAGATGTGGTGCATTTCTGACTTAAGGGTCGCCTTTGATAGGATATAGGCCCATTTGCGGTCTTTGTCGGCTGTTCCAATACTGTTCAGTTTTCTTATATGACTAAACAGGAGTTCATATGGCTAGCTAGTGTGCTGGCTAGCTAAGGGACAGTGCTAACCATATGTGTGGCCCGCGTTTCCAGCGGGCTGATCGTCTCATTAGACCCATCTGGTGGCCTTTAAAAACACTCATTTGTGAATCGGGTCAATGCAACGATGGACCAGTGGGTCTGTTGACTAATCCAAACACTGGTACAGGACATCTGTGGTTATGTGGGGAGTTTTTGCCCGGCAGATGTGAATTATATGAGCTGCAAAGAAGGTGATAATCCTGGTTTGTCACCTCAGCATAAAGTCAGGATGTATCAACCAGAGTTATTTATATGAACTTGCAAATTAATTCGTAGTTCTTGATCAATCCCTCGGTCCACAAGATCCAGTTTATGATAATCCCAGACAGGATGTTTAAAAAAAACGTATGCAGTCAGAACGGCCAATTTATGCAGTTTATGCAGCTTACTGAAGTTGTGAGAGCAAGGACAAGTACTGTTCTCAGTCTTAATTTCATTCAAACCATTTCAAGAGGAAAAAAAAAAAAATAAAACCTCACAAATGACATGTCCCTTTGGAGATGCATTCTATTAGAGTGGAGTTTTTGTTTTGTTGTTTTTAGCTCAGTAGGAGGTGAAAACACAGTATTTCTGAAGGTGGGACAAATTGGGAAAAGCTGACACGGTGCGATCGCTTAAGGATAACGCTTTGATGGGGTGTCAATTTCCTCCTCATTACCTAGCGGAAGAACAAATTAAGTAGCCAAAAAAAACCCACAAAAACAAAAATCGTTCAAATACGAAAAGAAGGTTTGATATTTAAGATGCGCGATTACTCATCTGCTCAGTAAAAGATGGATCTAAAATTATCTCCTTCTTGACATACGTCAGGTTTTTAGGACTGCTTCTTGACTGCTTCTCAATTCTGCCAAAGCAACGCCTGGAACCAGTGACTTCATGCAACCTAAAGAAACAGAACAGGTCTGTCTTTGGTAATGCAGTAACACCACAACCATTCTTTCATTTGAGTCTAGCTAGCAACAACCGTGTTTTGAACCATGCTGAGGAACACAAGAGAGGGTTTATCGACTGGAAAACAAGCGGGGGAATTCTCCTTATGAAGTGAACTGGCATGAACCGCACAACCTTCTTGCTAATTAACCAACATCCTATTTTAACGTTCGGCACTATCTAAACAGACAGCTTAACGCATCCATTCCCTGTTAGTGTTGCCCAAACATTCCTTTATTATGCAAAAATGTCGCTTAACTGTTAATACCACAGAATCTGTGGCTGTATGAATGTTGTCGTACAACTCGAGGCCCTTGAATAACTAGGTATCAGCAAGCGTTTGAGTACATGTTCTGTTCCTCATTACAAAGGCGTACCATTGATCAATGATCTTATTATTCATGCAGGACATTTTCAGAATGGTTTTTGCTTCACACTTTCGGTCTTGCCTCCTTACCAAAAGACTACAAACACTATCCTGAAATCCTATTTGCCCCCATCTAATTTCCTGCATATTTCTACCACTTAATGTTATCAGATCTTCAAAAACTTATTAAATAAAGGAAACCTGGGTGGGATGTACCTCTGGGGCATACACAAACCCCGTCAACACAGGAACTTGATAATATGGCATTTATCATTTTGTGGCTGTGGTCTCGTTCTTAAAAAATGTTAAGTTTAATCAATATTTATAAATTCTTTATATGTGGAAGATCAGTCTGCATTAATTCTTCATTAAATGCCTATTTGTAGGGTACTGTAGCAGTGAAATGTTGCCAGATTGGTCCACTAATGTTTTGGGGTTGTAGTAACATTTCTGAGATTGTAACCAACCAGGAAGTGGCTACCTACGCTACATGCCAAGCATAATTATGTATAAAACTGTCCCTCTAATGGGAATTGGAAATATAACAAAAATGTCATTTTTAACTAAAACAGCTACTTCGGGAAAATGTATATTATACAGTTTCGTGTCAGTGTGGCTTATGTATTTGCCAGAGGTGTGTTTTCCAGGTTGTTTAATGAAACGGAGGTGAGTTGAGGGGTTAGGATGAGGCCGTAACGGACCATCTCACGACCTGCTTCGTCTGGAGCACAGAATGACCAGAAATTGATTCTTCCTTGTTGATGAAGACACAACAGCAGTAAGGAAACAACAGGGCTTAAGTCTTTAAAAAGTAAAATGTCCCTTTAAATCAAAAGTATAGGCTTGGAGAAGAGAGACAAATAGATGCTTCTGCTACGACAAAAATGATAAATTACGTTTGAAAAGGCAAATCACCGACATAGAGGGCGATAAAAATTTGGTAGGAAGTTTTCTTTATCCTAGTTATTACACTTACATGGTGATTGCCCCAGCTCTTATGCAGAAATGAATCCTGAGTCCGTGACACTATTACCGCATGAGGTTCTTACTGGGGAATGAAGCATGTTGTTTTCAGACATGAAGGGACCATGTCACCCATGAAGATCCACTTCTGACTCCTCTATCAATAGAACACTGTTGCGGAAATCTCAAGAGCCATCCTGCTGCTTCCTGGCAAACTTGAGAAGACCATTCAGGTCCTTAATGAGCGATGGTTTCCACTGACCTGCGACTAATGCTGAATTTCGTTTTTCATGGTTCCGTACGTGACAGGGAAGAGTGAACCCAAACAGTATTTATTAACACAACAGTCTGCTTTTTGTACCGCACAAACGTTGCGCTGAAATGTTGAATATCAGCACTGCTTTTGAGGGAGGTGCTGATCTTTCCTCGCAAAGATGGTCTCTGCTCTGCGATCCAACCACAATGCCATATGAGAGAAGAATCGCAAGTTCGAGTGGTGAATAAAGAATGTTCCTCGAACCAAGGCACACACAACCCAGACTCACGGATGTCACACGGGGCAAAATTATCCACAAGTTATCGTACAAAAACCATACAAAAAAAACTTCTACATAAAGAAATTTCCCGGACGAGTAGTGTGGATGAGCGCTGTTCTCACACAGCGATGGTGGGGCACACATGCAAACCATAACCATCAAACAACAATTTGAACAGCTTGATGCTGGAATTATATAGTTAACCGTTTCATGTTCCACACATTCCTGCGGGGGCCGAACTGGCACAGACGCACCGGCGTTGAAAAAGTGCCACGTCTTTACAGCAATCAGCTGTAAACTGGTAAACTGCTCTGTTCCTTTGCGGACCGCAGAGGCTGCGCACACGTCATTGAAGACAAACCAAAAAGCTATGCAGTTTTTATATTCCATCTCTGTAATAGCAAGCGTGCCTCTACATATTCCAACCGCATGTAAATATAAGCTCCTTAAACACTTAGTGCTGTATGGTGTCTGTCACAAGGAATAAAATTCTGCTCGCTCTGCCCAAAGCCCATCAATGTCTATCTCTTTCAAGCTGGTCCAGCCATAATTCCCATATCAACTGCTCTTCATTCCAGTAAAGGAGATTAGAAGCGGTTTTACACTAAAACACTGCGGCTATCAATAAATGCTTAAGGCATTTTATTGTGCTCGATTCAGCATTGCTGGCCGCTTGCTTGTGTTGTTTTATCCTTCAGAGCTGGTTTATTAAAAAAAAAAAACTAACAATACAAAAGACCGTTGAACATATTGGGTGTCTGCTTTGATCTTGTTTGCCAAGTCTAATGGGAGGGTGATTTGCAGCGGTGCTGGCCTTTGTCAACATGAAAACCTGTGTCACACACTGAGACAAGTTCCTTCATGGCTTAAGCTTTGGTCGGAGCTAAAATTTGTTTCCAAGGATCGTTTACCCTTCGTGGCGGTGTTGAGCAGTGATGGTTGAAGTGAGGTTTCTTGAACCTTGTTGGGGTGGAGCTACACTCAGCTGTCAATCACCGGCCAATCAAAAATGATTTTCTCTCCACAGCAAATGCTATCATTGGTCAAAGTCATTGAGTAAATCATACTATATGGTAGCTCCACCCCCTATTAATGCAATGGAACCTCACTACCATCATTGACCTTGGGGTCACCAGTGATTTATTGTCTTAATGTACATCAGACGTCATGTACACAGACCATTTCCACAGCATAAACACTGGTGTGTCATTCGTTAATGAGTGAAACACCAAAAATATATACAATTAAGAGCTTTGTAGCCAACTCACTACCTGATTACAAGACGAAATTCTACCATCATGCTCAAACTGCACCAAACAGGCTATAGCCTCCATTCAGAAAATTATGAAACTAGACATTGACATGGATCAATTTCAAAAACCAAAAGGCTAGAGAATACCATCATACTTTCTGTCAACGATACAGAAATGTAGCCAGTTACTGCAGATTACAGGGAAAACAAATCAGCATTGAATCACGACTTAATTGAGCCTTCAGTGTTACAAGTGTAGGCGTAATGTGTTAGGTGTGGTGGTTAATATCACAGGCTTAATCATCAGTCTCAGGTGTTAATTCACAAAAGCCG
Organism: Albula glossodonta; assembly: GCA_019788955.1. Classification (NCBI taxonomy): domain Eukaryota; kingdom Metazoa; phylum Chordata; class Actinopteri; order Albuliformes; family Albulidae; genus Albula; species Albula glossodonta. Next base: position 88,058 of record JAFBMS010000207.1, read on the forward strand.
AAAGTAGGCAATAGCATTTGTGTTCCTGAAAACGCTGATCCCAACTGTAAGGTCAAGTAAGGACAGACCTTAAAGGACATGATCATAAATCAAACAGGGCCTACCAAAAAAAGCCAGCCAATCCTTGAAAATATGACATTTTTCAACTACAGTAACCAAGTGACTGTGGCCAGGGAAACAAGCGAATGTGTTGACCATGCAGGTGTGCAGCTCCTCAACTAAAATGAAAAGGATCCGCTCAAAAATTCAGCAATTCTTGCATATGTCAACTAAGATTTTACAGCTGCATATTTCACACTTTTCTCAGCGCAACAAGGTGCGGCTTTACTGACCTTTTTCTATAATAATCGAACATACATACTTCTCACTGCTTGCTATGTCAGTATGAATATGCAGTGTTCAAATCTAAGTTGATCCCGTTTGAGATTTGGATTCATTTCAAGATGGTAGATCTGTCAGGCCTTCATAACCAAAGTCATATAAAGGTTGTAGATTTGATGACGGAGTACCAAGGGGAGATGGTCTGCGAGGAGAGAAATTAATTTAAGGGGGCAAAGCTATAAGAGGAAATGCAAATAGGATGAGCAGATGGAATACGCCACAGTCTCAGACTTGGGGCCATCTTCATGGGTAGTCCGCGCAACGGGGAGCTAAGAACAGAGGGAATGCTCTCGCTAGCGTGTGCGGGATCTCCTCTTGACCTGGAAGCAGACGGGGGTGGGGAGGGGGGGGCTCACTGGCCCCTCTGCTAAATGAGTTCCAAATGCCTCTCTCTGGGGCACCGGTGGGGTGAAGGGGGGTGGGGGGTGTATGAGTACGCTCTACCTAAGCCTGGAACATTCCGGAGAGAGATGCCTCTGTTTATGAGCTGACTGCCTAGGCAGGGGGGGTGAGGGAGAAAATCCGCCCCAGGATTACTGCAGTTTTTTTTTTTTTTTTTTTACTTATTATTCCCCAAACTTTCACAGCAGAAACACCCTTCTAATGATTTAAGCAGGCAGGCACATCGATTTGCCTGGAATTACAGAGAGACGCACACTTCAAAGACGCTTCAAAAACCTGGTACTCCTGACTATCACTGCCAACTCGGAAAAATCTTGGGCTGCGCTGCTGAAAACCAACACCTCGTGACACATTTAGGTTAAAAACAAACAAAAGGAAAGATAGCGGTGCTTTTGTACAAATCCTGTACATTATTGATTACTAAATCATTAATATATCGCGGGGGAGAGATGACATGCTAGCTTTGCTGACCAAACACTGCTCTCTCAAGATAAATGTTTGCTGGTTTTATCTTTTCTGCTCTTTTTCTGGCTTCTGAAATGTCTACTTCGCCAGAAAAGAAAGTGCCTTTCCATTAATGTTTATTTTATGAACTGACATCTCTATGCTTAACACGCAGAATTAAGTTTTCTTCCCTTCACTGGGACGTCTTTGTAGGCACTAAAACTATTTCTTAATGCAGGTACCTACTAACGTCAACAGACCAAAGACCAAAGTTCTCAAAAAGGACAAGGATCAAGGGTCGAATATTCCTTCAAGATTTAGCGGTCACCTGATATTCCCATTTTGTCGAGCAATACAGCTAGCACCTTGTATCACTGTCCACAATACCGCAAAAGCAAAATTGCAAAGGTTATGGCTATGTTCTAACCCACACACTCCTCTTTTTAGGCTATAATATGTTGACTTCTTGATTGTTGGACTGAATGTACCGGTAGGAAATGCAGCGAAAAGTCAGGGAAAAGTCTGTTGTCTTACAGCCAGGTGAATAGGAAATGGGATCTGAGAGATGTAAGAAATGTGTGTGAGTGAGTGTGATATGGTACTGAACACATCAATGGTCGGCAGTCTTCCACCGGTTTGAGGGGCATCAAAATATTAAGTGCCGCACTAAAGGAAGGAGGAAACGGTTGGTGGGTCAATTAAAGAAAAGACTGAGGTGAAAGTCGACTTTCGCACGGCTGGGGGTATGAGCTCACCGCGATAATTAACGAAACCCGGGCAGAGGGAAGGGAGGACCGTGGGCCTCGCAGTGCGAGTCTGAGCTGCTTCAGAGTGGATTACTCCTGGTCATCGCTGTAGGAGGAAGGACACCGCGGCGTTTCTGCGAGGAGAGCTTGCAAGCGGTTACAAAGAACGATTTAAGCGGACGTGAGCTGTGAAGGTTTTTTTTGTGTCAGTTTCCCAATACTTTTGGCAATTTGGACGAGGGAGCGTATGCTAACGATGGCCTGTCATATGGCAGCTGCCTCTGGCCTGCGACCAACTGATTCGTCAATAGTCGCAGCCGTCGACATGGGCAAGCGAGGGAGCAAGCCATGCTACAGTAGCCAGTTACTCATTGCATTGTCTATAAAAGGGAGTCATCGCTTGCCAACATCAATAAAGCAACGGTAGGATAGGTAAGTGAAGAGGACGGCTTCCTGAAATTCATGCTGACCCCTTTTCCCAGTCTGGGAATTCAACAAATTCTAAAACAAAGAGAAGGCCTTTTTTTGATGTGCGGGTAAACTGTAAAGGTGAAAAACCCAGACTGGGGGCAGGTGTGTTTGTGTGGGTGTGTGTGTGGCAGAAGGTGGGGTTATATTCTTACGGTTTAGCCACTTTTTCAATTTTCACTGTAATGGAGGTTTCATTTTCTATTTTTCTTTTTCCCTCGAAATGAGATTGTTTTGATAATGAGCAATTTCATTCATGGTGTTTTTTTTTTCCTGTGAGTGAACACAGGCTGTTTTCATTTCGCGTGCCTCTATCTGATCCTTGCTCCTGCGGGCACGAATGATAAAAAAAATGCACATCCACCCTTTAAAGGATCATCCTGCTTCTAGTCTTACAAGCAAATCTGCAAAAAGGTCATTTGACTCCTCGGTAGCAATTAAACCGATGCCAAGAAAGTCCCTGTGAACATAATAAAAAGCAGGACGAGGGGCAGATTAACGGAGCGCTGACTACTGAGCCCATAAATTCCTAAATTTCAACCGTACGTCAGAAGAGATTTTGGGATTCCCTCAGTCCCCAAACGGTAAATTGCACTGCTTGCCAATGAGTATCCCAAAGAAGCAAGAACAGAAAAACCAGAGGACTGGTGTAGTTGTACAGATGTCCAGTGTTCTGTCATCTGTGAGCCGACCCTCACAGTGACAGGGCTGGGGAGGGCGCCTCGGTAACGAAATAAACAGATATCTGTCCTGCGGAAGTCACCGCACTGAAGGGAGGCCAGAGACATTGTGGCCATTTATCAATGCACAAATCGTGTTGTGGGGAAGGCCTTAGATTAGCAACAGGGGTGTGAGGTCTCACTGAACCAGAACTTGGAGGATCTACCATAAAGTATTAATGACTTGGACCAATCACTGTATTGACTGTGGAGAGAAAGGCATTATTGATTGGTTCAAACAAGTCAATGACTGACAGGTGAGTTTCGCTCCAGTCTAACAGGGTTCAGGAAACCTCACTTCAACCGTCACTACTTTTAAATGTTATTAAGGTAAAGTTTCACTTTTGTAAACATGGGAAGAAACTGAGTGAAGCCTCCCTGCACAAAAAAAAAAAAACCTGTAGGCCGAGCCCAATTACTCGATATCCATTCCTTTCCATTTCCTCTGCTAACCTAATCGCATTTCAGAGCCAAAAAGCAAGAATACTGTATTTGTTGCATTCCTCTGAATTAGACTCTTCAATTTTACACAGCCAGGAAATCCAAATCATGATTAGAAGGCTCTCTGAGAACTTGTGTGGGAAAACCAGACATATGACTGATGTAAAATTTAGCTATGGAGAAAAAAAAAAAACCCGAAGGGTGATCCTAAAGAACTATTTAAAAATGAAGGTTGTCTTTTTGTAATTCCAGCCAACAACTTGGTCTAATGAAATAATAATCTGAAAACAACCTCAAAAATGCATCGCTCCTGGTAATTTAAATCCCATCGCGCCCAGAGGGCATGGAATATACATCGGGAGGGAGGGAACCGTTGCCTTCCCGCAAAGGTTTTGAAACCTTTGAGTCATTTTCGCTTTTTTTCGCTGTTTCCACTGGTGCGTCCACTGCAATGACGTCACTTGGGGCCCCAAGAGTCCCCTGGGAAGGACTGGTGCCCGACTCTCGATGACTACTGCGAATTCTACAAGACATTTTCCCTGGCTTCCTCCCAGAACAACGGATGGGGAGGCTTGTCCAACCCAACAGAGACAATGCAAGAAAGGGCAGGTGTCAGGCAGATAACACTCTTAAGCCCCATACAACCTATTTAATGTATGTACATTCAATGTCAAAAAGGGTGAAGGTCAGAAAGTACTACCTAAGGATCACATATAATTTGACTTGGCTGTCATTTGCCAAACCCTTCAACCAAATGCATGCTTGGTAACTCTTCTTCCTTGGGGTTCATGATCAAATACTTGAAACCTTTTCTAAAATACTTCACTGAATTTCAAGGTAGTGCTACGGAAATTAAATAACACTGATACAAAGTAGCCTTCTCATAATGACTCTGAGAATGTATACATACTGTTCGACTATACACTCCTCCTCAACCCAAATAAATATATTCCTTTTGGAGAGAAGAGCCGCTGTTGCATTTTCAGCAGATGTCAAGGTTTGTCTGAGACAGTTGTGGGAAAAGTGGGTCACTCCTAGGGAGAAGCATTCTCAAACCTCCCATTGCTATGCTGCAGAATGCACAGTCTCAGAACATTTTCTCAGGTGCGAAACGCTGCGTGCTCCTGGCCTCTGTCAGGGGCTGAACCAGACCGCTCATCCCCTCCCCATTTCCCCTTGCCGCGTTACCGATAAAAGCCTTCACTCAAGTTAAACGTACAGGAAAAATATAAAAATTCTGGACATCTCTTAAAAGAAAATAGACGCATACATATCACAATCTCCTTCCCCACTTCTGGTACAAAGCCTGGTAATCCTCCACAGGGTGCAGTTCTTTATATCCCAGCTCAAAACCCACCAATTCACCAGTTTTTTTTCCCTTCTGCATGGGGATTACAGCCTTATATAGTCACATCACAAATTCCTTTTTCCCCCCAAACATACAAAGTAAATATCTCCTGCACTATACTTTTGAGACATGTTCATTTTACAGAAGACTCATCAAATTGTTCCCCCGTTAGGGCTGATCAAAGGCGGGAGATGACGGAAATTGGCAAAGGGATAGAGTGATTGTGTCACTGCTGAAACCTCCGCATTTTCTGGATATGCAGGGAACGATGCGCAGGGGCTCTTCTGGGACGCTTCCGAACCGGGAGGGGCGATTTCTGCAGCAACTGCACCCGAATTACGGGTGCTAATTAACTGCCTGTAATGTTGTTTTATTTATGAGATCTAATGACAGATGTAAACGGCGAGTGTGGCAGGTTTGGATCTACGACTGCGGCACTGGGCAGGTAGGTTTTCACAGATGCCATGTTGATTTTGATAACATGATAACATGATGAAAGCAAATGCTCCCGCTCTGCCTTTGGGCTGAGAAACACTGCAACTTTGTATCTGCCTCCTACTTTCCAGTCAGATGTTCTCACACATGAAAATGCCTCTAATGTCACTGCAGCATTAAATGTAATGGATAACTCTTGACAATTAAGAATTGTGAATTCACAATCGGGCTCTAAAAGGCAACTACTTACCTGTATTCCCGGTTGTCCTGGCATCTTTTGTTGGTGACCACCCGCTGGGGGACGGTCTCCATCAGCAGCTTCTGTGTCAGACGGTTGCCAGGGGTGTGGTCACACCCGCCCGGCTCCTCCTCCACGTCTCGGTCACACCTCCACTCCTCATCCTCGTTCAGAGTCGGCAAGTACCCTGGGAGAACCTTCCCGTTCCCCGAGGCCGAGCTCTGGTCACTGAACAGCTTGGGGCTCTCCCCGCCTGTCCTGGTGTATTCCAAATAGATGTCGGACTTGAGGAACAAAGGGTAGGTGTTCTCCTCCATCATGGTCTGGATCTCAGTTTGGGCCTGGTCGAACATGGCAGGGTCGATGTGCAGCCTCATCACGCAGTCCTTGATGAAGCTCTTGGTGGCCGGTTTGATCTGCCGCGACACAATCCCGTTGTTGTCCAGTATGTACTTCTTGTAGATGGCCTTGGCCAGCTTCAGCTTCTTCTCCTCGTTGCCGTCGCTGGCCTCCAGCTTCCGGAAGCCACTGCAGGCGAACCAGAAGTCCAGGAGGTCGGCACAGTCCTCCTGTTTGAGGAACGTCCGGAAAAGGTGGATCCCGTCTTGGTCGTCCAGGAGGGAGTGCAGGGACTCGGCCCACTTGAGGTAGGGCGGAGTCGGGGATGCGCTGCCCTCGGGCTCATAGCCCAGGTCGAGGTCCGGTCGCCGGGGCGTGGCCATGGAGCCCTCGCTCCGGAGGCCATCGCATTTGGCTGGGTACGAGCCATGGCTGTACTGCCGTGAATCGCTGGACACCAGCTCGCCTTCCTCCCCGGGGACCGGGGGACGTGGGGCATCCTCAGTGAAGCTGCCCCCCAGATCCACCGGGTACCCCTTCCCTCGCACGCTCATGCTCGCAACGTCCATGCGCCCAGCACGGCCTGAACTTCCCGACGATTAAATCCAGACTTCTACCACTGCTGCAGCCGAAGAATTCCTCCTGAAAAGGGAGGAAAAAAGGGGGGGGGGATATCCATGAGACAAAGAATTGCGTCTTTTTAAACTTGTGCCAGGAAAACAGAGGCGGCCTCTCCTTAAGGGCATGTCTGCGGCTTCACCTGAGGGCACGCTGACAGCCCGTAACAACGAAAACAGGTCAGGAACATGACAGGAGCTTGACACAAAATTGAAATTTCACAATTTATTAACATTAATGGCATTGGAAATTCATGAGACAGACTGTAAAAATTAAATATTGAAAACATCCAAGAACACAGCCCTCATAAACGGTACTCAATCAATAGAGACCTTAGAAACACCCGACGCTATTCTTCTAGAGATGCAGAACTTCACAAAGCAACAGAACACAGGCCAACTTCAATTCACATGACTTACAGCAGAAAATCCACAACTGCATTATTTCACTGTCACAAATATCCAGAACTGCATATATGCTGCACACTGTTCTGATGTATTCAAAATCTTGACACAAGTTCAAGAGGTGCCTGCTGTGCTTGCTAAGGCTGTTAGCTATGACTGCTGGCTTTAATGTTGCCTTAGGTAGCACCTGTGGACAGAACGAGTAAGTTCATATATATTTTATAGTTCTTGAGTAAGTTCATATATATTTTTACAGCTTTCTCTGTGCTGCAGCGAAAGGTCTCGTCTCCCATCAAGAGGCAGTGATGGTCACTTCTGTGCAAAACTATAGACATAACCTGTAAGGGCTTTTCACTTGCATGGAGCTGAATGTTCTGGGATTTAGACAATCCAGATTAAGGACGGTGCACTTGGGACAACGATTTTCCGATTTTTGTAGAAATAGAATTCTGATGACCGCTCAGACTTTCGTCCCATTTAACAGAGCGCTCTGCAAGAGACGAATAAGGACTGGATGCATTCAAGGTTAACGGAGAAACAGCAGAGCAGTCCGTGACAGTGCCCATAGCAGTGGTGCATGCAGGCGCAGCGTGTGATAATGGCAACTTATGACCTTGGCGAAAATATTTCTGCCACAGAGAGGTGACGAGAGGGCGGAATGGGGACGGCAGACCATAGGATGACTTTACAACCGAAGCCTTCACAATGCTGCCACTGAGTGCGAATTGAAGCAAGAAGATTTTACACATATTTAACAGTTAACCAATGCTGAACTGCATTGTAAATAGTAACCTGTTGTTCTGCGCAGAGAAATGAGCCACACTTTCTCCGCATATATGACCGAATTCTAACAGCCTATCCACTTGCACTCAGAATGTGATTACCGGTGTTAATAACGGTCATTTGGATTTTAACCCTATAAGCAGAAGATCTGGTTAGTTTCTCTAGCAAATAGAACTCACTCCATGGTCTGACCGATATTTATGTATGACTATAAAATATTAAGATTTGATAAAACTAGTGCTTACTAGATCCCTTACTTAATCTACAGTGGATCGACTCATTAAAAAGGTAACCTGGAAATTTGTAACTGCACAAAAAGTGCCTGACTTAGGCCTATAGCATGGCTTACAGAGGGTTGTAATATGCCATGGCAGCACTGTTCTGGCCTGCACTTGAATAAGGAGCATGCTCAAGCACGATTATGCTGTGATCCCTCCATTTCTCAGACAACTAAACAGGGAGTATGGTGCTCCTGTACAGCATATTTGCATGTTGGGAACTGTAGTTTTTTTATGTACCTTTATGGAGGCAAAATAGCACCAATTATCCAGTGTGTTACATCAAAAGGTAATAGGCTACAATTCAAATACTTATTACACATGGAAAAGACTTATTACACATGGGTGAGTGTAGGTACATACTTGGGGAATGTGATGAAAACAGATGCACTGTAACTATGAAAGATGGCTAAGCGTCTGATTCATTTTATATCAGCATGCCTTAGAAATTCACCAACATGTCCTTAAGCTGTACAGCTCTTGCGAATTTGTTTTTCCCCCCTTTAATGTTGCACTACATATAAGAGACACCTTTCACTGAGCTGACTGAAATATGTACTCAACTGCCAAAAAGGTAAACTACACACACTCACTGAACTTAAAAAAAGCTTGTATTAAATATGGTTGCCCAATTCACATTTTCCTCTGTGATTTCCCGATTCAAAGTAACAGAGGGGGCAAAATTACACAAACAGCACCTGAAGATTACAAAAAACGAATTGATTAGCACCTCAATCCAAAACCTATAGCATTAAGTTACATAACAATGGTTTAAAATCTGCAAACCTATTTCTTACCACACCGCACATCACGCAAACCATGCATGTTTCTTTTTATGGTGTTGAGACGTAAACACCGTTCATAAAACCGTAAACCTGACCTTACAATTGCAGAAATGTGTTTTTTTTCTCTTCCCCTATTCCTCGATCATTAAGATATTCATCCACCTCCGTGGCAAAAACCTATTTCACCTTTATCCGCGGCGTAGGTTTTTGGAGAGTGTCACATGGTGTATGCCACTATTGTTGTTTACACCCTCACAAATCAAGGATATATACAACGAAGCGAGTTCATTTGTTGTCCGGTTCACTTTGGTAGGCTAAATATTATTAATTAAAATTAGAAGTAGGCTTTCATGCTCACTACACTACAATGTTTACCAAAGTTAGCAAGCTAACTTGGTAAGCCAGCTTTGTTGTACCCCCGGTCCTGAACTGAATAAGATTGGTATCAATGTGAGTGAAAACTGCTGCCCAGATGTACTTGGCTTTCCGAGATCTCCGGTGCTTTGAGAATCAGCCTCTCAGTCGTCTCATAGAGCCCAACAGACTTTATTTTTTCACTTCAAACGAAAAAAATACACCTGTATTTTCCTAGTTTACATTTGTTTATCAGAAAGGTGTTGAAAATGTCCATGAACATACGGCAGTTTGATGCTGACCCGAGAGGCATAACTAACAATCCACAGCAACAGATGTCTAAAAATAATCAATGCAATATTACACTTGACTGCCAAGAACTTATAGATCTTACCGTTAGTACTGCTTTTATCTTCAGACGACTTAATCGTTTAAAATGTAGAAGATACATTTAACTTCGACTCCAATATTCACATTATTCCCTTTGTTGTACAGATATGACCAAGAAACGTCAGCTGGCTGCTATCGCTAACTAGATCTACTGTCCGTTTTATCAGCTCATGGCTGTTTACTAGTCAGCTAACAATATATAAACTTGAAAACATAAGCCAGTTGGCCAGAGAAAAATCATCGTTAGGTACACTTAACATTTACAACCTGCGATCTGCCCAAGCAAGCTAACGTCGTTAGCGACGCGTGTTGGTCTTCAACACCACTTCATGCCATTGTGATAGCTATGATAGTTAAAGCTAAATACTTTCCCCTGACTTATTATTTCTCATGACTCAAACAACTGGCTATTCACCTAGTTACAACGATTCCGGGTGCCGATCACTGATCAAATTTTCAATACGTATTTATACCCAGCTATCGGCTAAAAGGCTAGGTAGCCAACGCTAATGTTACAGAAGAGTCCACCTTTGCGGATTCAAGTTCGCTAGCTAGCTATCACATATTTTCTATCTGGCTAACACTGGCCAAACACCGGTGACCAAAACAAAACGTTCGGGTTGACAAACCGACTAGTATTCACAGATGCCACTTGCTAGTTAACTTCGCATCAGCTCCGTTAGTCAACTGCTCGTTTATCTACATTGCAGCAGCTAGCTCTTGCTAGCGCCTGAACGTCGTTAGCTACCCAGAGCTAATTGGGTTTACATATCTAGCAGCTAGCGAACGTTAGCTAGCAGGCGATTCTGATCTCACATCAAGACCGGTTATTTAATACCGCGAACTGGTCGGACTGTAAACGTGTAGCTTCATTATAAAGCAAACCTTCACTTTTTCGTGTAAATGATGCTCTAAAAGATGGCAATGAATTTTGGAGGACTGTAATTTAGTTTGGTTAGTTAGCCCGTGCACCCCTTCGCTACCCTCCCGATTGCTTTGAAGTGAGTCCCACATTCATTGCATTCATGTCTTGGCCTCTCCGAGTCTCAGCAGCAGAAATGGATGGGGGAGGGGAGGCAGTAACAAACTCCACACACACACATTACACACACATACATACACATATACACGCGCGCGCGCGCACACACACACTCTCTCTCTCTCTCTCTCTCTCACACACACACACACACACACACACACACACACACACACACACACACACACAGAAAGGCCCTTCCTCAGCGGACCTAGTCGTACACAACTTTAAGTTATTATTTACAGCCTTTGATCAACGCATTATGTGGAATTCCTTTCGACATTCACGACCACCATATACCCAACTTCCCCGATCGTCAGAAACACCTAACAAATTCTGCCGGATCTCGGATTTGATTCAAACATTGCAAAGCGAGGGCACATTTCATCCCTACCGCAATTCCAAAGCCCGAGCTGCAAAGAAAAGTTTGTGACTTTACCTGTAAAAGCCTGCTCCCCGTTTTCGAGTGCATCGGGAATATTGACGTTTACAGCTCGCTGTGAATCGTGTCATAAGGGCGAGTTGCAAGAGTTTAAAAATAACAAAGAAAACAATCCGTTCTCCTCCGCCTCCCCATGGCTGTCTCTCACTCTCTTATTCTGACTCGATGTGTGTGTGTGTGTATATGTGTGGAACAGTAGATGCTATACAGCGCCACGCGTGTTCAAATAACACACTGCCTCTTAGAGAAAAAAATACAGGGCAATCTATCGTTGTGTGACACTTATGCTTTGGGAAGGGGGGGGGGGGGGGGGGGGGGGGGGTGGTGTAATGTACTACACAAGTATACACCATTAGTTGTCCAGATAGATCAATCTCAAAGAATTCTATGAAACGGTTCATTGGATTGCTGAATTCCATAAAATTACAAACTATGACAAACAAGGACATCAATTCTCTGCTTGCAACTGTCAGGATCATGCAGTTGATTCTTGTAACCACTGATACTCTGATAGCCAAGACAAAATGTAACGTACATTTTTTTTTAACCAGACACATGTGTTACTTGCTACCAGATGTGTAATTCAACAAGAAAATAGCACTACAATGATGAGATCTTGCAATTTTTGGTCAATGGGGCTCTCAAACCATATTTTTCACCTTAAGAAAATGTACCAATTGTTAAGATTAAATGTACAACAGGCTGATTTAAAGGTGAAACCTGTGAAATGATTTTCAAGTGAGAGGAATAAATACAGTGGCACTTTCTTAATTCATACAAATTGTTGACATAATTGTTGAAGATGAAGAGCACAAACAACAGGAAAGCCGGTACATATTTAAATCCTGTACAACTTAAAGGTTATGAATGGACAAAGAGAATAAATGTACATGAAATTAGTTGCTGAATCATGATCATTTGGTGTGCATGCTCTATGAAGGTCATTCTTAATGAAGGGAAGTACCAAAGACTTGGATATGAAATCAAAATATCCTTTAAATGAAATTAAATCCGAGCTTCTGGACTGAAATACAGGGGGGGAAAACAAGTGTCCATTACAAATGTTTATTACTGTCAGCTCAGTGGAATATTTATAAATCAGTGTGGTTTGGTCCTGGTCAGTATTTGACTGGAGTTTAAGCATCAGATTAAAAGGTTAACCATTATGTTACTATTAAAAGCAAAATATAATAATACATGATCATGGACACCTGCTTTTGATTATCTTTCTATAGTCTAACGTGTATTCCCCTTAATACATAATAAAAATGAATGTATTCATAGGCATACTTATTTTTTTTAAATCTGGGAAACAGATCACTTGATATATGTTGCAGAAATATCTATAGCTAGCACATATAGATTAAGAATTTCAGTTCCTTCCCAGGGTTCTTGACGGGGTGGTACAACGCGGCACAATATTCTCCCTTTGTCAATAGTATTCCAATTATTCTATTTTTTATTCCAACCCCGTCGAACACAAGAGTAAAGGGAATACAAAACGGCTGAAAATATCAATCAATATAAACTGCAGTGAAAAACATGATGATTTGAAAGTATACAAACAGGCTGCAGGAATGTTCGTTAATGAAAAATTATAATCATAAATATGAAACCAAACTGAAATTCTGCTGGTCATAACGCGTGTCACATCCGCCGTTTTTAAAGAAAAATAATGTTACATTACTGAATGCGCAAATGGTGTCTCAGATTTGTTGCCACAGTTGCATGGAAAACGCAACCCAATGTTAGCTCATTATTTATCCCAAACAAATTACATTGCTTACCCTTTAACTGCATTTTACTATCGATTGGCATGCTGTCAACCCACAAATCGCCTTAACAACTTCAGGGAGACTGTGCAATCTACTTGGCTATGAGGTTGAACTCCATTCCAAACTCAATCTGGCGATCTTCTGTCATGAAGAAATACCTAGGCTGTACTCAACCCTGTAGAAGTGTCTAAAAAGTTACCTATTTCGTAACGTCATCGGGGAAGTGAAGGCCATTATCCGAAATATTTTCTAGTCTTTCCGCCGTCAAATTTCTAATTTCACCGTCATTCACACCGAACAGATAAAGTAAGACAGCTATACGACAGCTGTCCTGCTGCTCCTACCCAAAGCCACGTGTTGTCCTCAAGTTGGAACTTGTACTTGACGCTTCTCTAGTATCTAAATATTAACTACAGCTAAGAAAATTACAATCTAAAATGCTGTTATCTTGTGCAGTAATGAGGAATTTTATCCAGATGTTAGACAGTATAGAATCTCATGGTGTTTCTGTACTGATACCCTAGAAGGCAAAGCAGCTCACATGCTATATGAAAAATAATTTTAGTTAGTTGCATGCAGCTGAATCTTCGGAAAACACAACAGAATACCACTTGATTTTGAATATCATTATTGTTACAGCCTATATGATATTACAAAGCTACTGATATAACTTAAGGAAATATTTGCTTAGATTGGTAAGTTTTCACAGAATTGGCATGGAAAATGTTGTGCTAATAATTTAAATTGAAGTGGTTGTCACTCTTACATGTGACATGGAGGATGTAAGGAAATAATTGTGAAAAATCTCAAAAAAACCACAATGACACACTGTGGTATTCCATTATGACTACAGTAATTGGATCTCTCCATAGGACTCCCTGACTGGAGCATCTTAGTCCAGTACAGGGGACATATTCAAGCTGGGTTTCAGGGGTATTTGTCAAACTAAAGCTGGGTTTCAGGGGTATTTGTCAAACTAAACAGAAATTGTGGAATTGGTCCAGGGTCAAGGAAGTCTTCAGACATCCACTGCTCTCATACTCACCCACTGCATCTTTTATACAGTCCACTTTTCAAAATCCACATTCACCTGACATCTTGTTTCATGATCTTTGTCTAGTTCACAACTTGGACTTTATAGATAAAAGTCAAGCTGTACATTTCGAAGGATAAAAGATAAATTAAATTAGAGGTACTGTCCTTGTGTGTCCCGCCAGTACACTTTTATATCACAGAGACAAAGATAAAAATACCTACTTTCCCTAGTTTATATCGTACATACTAATTCATAGTTAGAGGTTACAGAGAAAGGTTACAAACTTCTAACACATCTCATTGTGGGAAATGTGTAATCGGAGAAAAGGTAAAACTTTTCCTTGTTGCGTACAAAGCAAACTGAGGCAAGATCTATGATAAAGACGGAAGGAGTTTTGCAGTGGCTGATGGTTAGTGCCACAACTCCAGACCTTTTAGTGAAGGCTCCCCATCGACAGAAGAAGTCGATGCGAAACAAGACGAATCTTCCCAAGCCGGCCGTACAGCTTCCGCCAGAGCAGGTTCCCACTTATCAGCTTCGCGGCCCTCCATGCAAGGCGACGGAGATTTGCTATCATCAAACGTGCACATCACAGAGAGCCTATGGAATTTGTGCGCGTCCTATCGCTTCGTTTAATCAGCTTTGGCTGAGGAGAGCGACCGAGACCAAGGGTGTCACGGGGGGCTCTCCGCCCTTTCCGGCTCTCATCTCACTGTTTCCTTGGAGATACGAATCAAGGTTTGCAAGGGAACGGGATCCCTCCTGCCCGGTGAGAATGAGAGAGAAAAGGCCCGATAACATCCATGCAGGTGGTATCTGCTATCTCTGCTCTGATCTTCAGACCAACTTAAAAAAAAAGATAAAAGCGACAAAGAAGGATATCCGGGCCAACCAAGGTAAAGAGTAACACAACTGACCGACCCCTGTTCCCAAGGGTAACTTTGGCTCATTGAAAATTTGGATGTCCTAGTTTAGACAATCAGCTGTACTGAGTTTTTGGTAAAACCGAAGGTGTAGGTGTCTTTTGCCCTCAAAATCCCATGCAGAAAGTTTCACGATTTTCATTACTTCTGAAATTTGTCAAGAAAAGCACTTTGCCTGCACCCGCCATCGTACATACTGGAACCCAAACAGCATTCTTTATAAACGGTGTGTGTGGTGTTTGATCACTATTTAATCTCTGTGCTTTTAACTGTACTAGATTCAGATTCAGCTGGAATGCAAAAAAAAAAAATCTTACCTGTTGATCTCATTTGATCTATTCATGGAATTTATTCTACAGGAGTGGCCTGCATGAATTCAATCAGCAAAATCGAATGCAATCAAAGTTGTTTCAGGGTCGTTTGATTTCACATACATAGACTTGGTGTAACAAAAGTGTACATTTGACGCAATAGGACTGGCAATTTCGAGCAAGTATTATAATTTCAGTAATTGTTTGCCAATAATTTTAGTTATAGCCAAATCGCATTTTGACAGCTGTCAAACATTTACCAATTGAAATGACATAAACCAGCCAATGTAGCGTATGTGTTATTGTCATTGGATTAGAAGTGAATGTCCATTCATGGTCAATCAAAGAAGACAGATCTATTCGTCAGTTAAAATAGATACATAAAATTAATTTCAGAATTACTGCCAGTGAAACTACACTTTGCATGAAGTTTACACCACACATTTTAACATCAAAGTGCTTTTATCCTAGTTTCCTTTTATAAGATCTAAGATTACCATTTTATATAGCTGTTTTCACCATTGGAGCTCAAGGACTGTCCTTACAGTATATAGCACCATGAGAACATTTTTCTTTCCGACTGGAAATGGGAAAGTATGATGAATATGCCATACATTTGCTTAATAAGAGCTAAAGGCATTGTATGTCTTAATTTTCCAATGACAGAAACTGGCTGACAGAAAGAAAAGGATATTGTCACCATGTGCAGCAGAGCCTGTGGAGCTTGTGGCTTGGTGTCACTATGAGGACCGCTAAAATAGCCGACTTAGTGGTTTGCACACCATGGCCAAGTGTATTGTCCGCAGCTTCCCAGGCACATAATTAATCCATTGACTCCTATCATTCTAACCACATCACATTCTCATTGTGTGGTTAGCATTCATTACATAGCCGTTTGGCTGCATGTCCTTTGCCAGACCCCATTGTTCAGCCATTTTAAGTGTCGTATGGATGTGAATCATTTAGCCTGCGATCAGTGGCCAATCAACAGACCTAATAGCAATTCACATGAAGCACCAGCTACCGCTTGGCACAGTAGACAAGGTGGACTTTTTGGTAATAGTTTGGCAAATGGTTAGGGGAAACTGCTTATAACAAGAAGGGAACTTTAATCCATACTGGGCAAGTGCAGGTGTACACTTGAGTAAGGTGCTTAGCTAGATTGAAATGGATCAATCGACATCCAGTTGGCATCGATGTTGATTGACCTAGATAAAGCGCTTTAACAGTTACCCCTGCAGGTACTTGACTAGGCTTCAAACAAGGTCTTAAATGTTATCTGATTGTATTGTTTGAACGTTTTAGTAAACCAGTACGTTTGCCTGTGTGCAATGTGCTAGTATCCAGCATGTGTACTGGTAATTTCAGCTGTCATAAAAATATACCGTTTTGCACCATCTTGGGCTTAAGGAGGTTTTACGGGAGTGGAGTTGATCCACGAATCGAATCGTGCTGTTCCAATGGGAGCCATTTTCCATTCATGCCGCCACTGCCCGCGTCACCATCAGCAGGATCCAGCTCTACTTTCATTTGCCATAATGTGCTACGAAAGCTTCCCTCACATCCTAAAAATAAAATGCCAGTGTTTTCACAAAGCCAGCCTCTACGAATCGCTCCTGCCGCAGATCACAGGAGACAGACGAGGCTCGCTTGCAACGTGATGACTGCGAGACAGCTGAATCTCATTAAAACGAGGAGCGTGCATATTCTGTATCGCGCTGTTGGCTCAGCAGGTTGGCCGACCTGTCTGCAGGCGAGCTTGGGAAAATTGGCACGTGTCGGAGATTGAAATTGCAAGAGGGGATTTTTACATAAAGTCCCTGTAATTTTTAAATGAGTCTTTTATTGTTTTGAATGAGTTTAGTTTTTATACCCGCTTTTTGTATCAATGCAGAAGAATCTGCCTCTCACCATACAAAAAACGTGACTAGTTTTCCACTGGCACCCACTAATATAGTCAGTTGCGGCCCTGACAACATGGTACCGTCTTGGCTTGGTTGTTCTAGCCTATTGCATGTGTTTTTCTAACTCATTCAGGATGAGAACGTCTGCTAAATTCTTATATGTAAGAATATCTGCAAGTCAGGATTAGAGGGTTTGCAGCAGCCTACATGTTCCGCAGGAAGCTAAACAAGTATTTTTGTTTGTTTTCGTTGTTGTTGTTGTTATGGAGAAGGCATTTTTTATGTTAGTGTCAGTTTTCATAAAGTTGTGTAACCAGTAAGGAATTAAATATTTAACAGAAATTAAATGTGATCCACTGCATCGTCCATTTCTCTGTTTCCTTCGCGGTGAAAAGTCTTACGTTGCCATTTAATTTGGCCATGCCCTCTGTGATTTTGCAATGATTGAATGTTTGTAAGCTTCGGTTTTTCCCACTTCTTCAAAATGTATTGAAATGACCGTAGGAGAGGAAGCTGTCCCATTTTGATGAGTTGCAGGACTGACGCATGTAAACTGACTTGAAGCAAAAGAAAAAGTGTCACAGTTAAACAGCCCCAGGAGAGAATTTTCAGCCGACACATACATTTTTAGCAGAGTGCTGCAGCGTGCCTTCATCTGTGTGCCTTACCGCTTCTTTCCTTCAGAAAGAATGTCTACCTTGCTCAGGAGTCAGTGGCCTGCATGGTATTCTCACAGCATTTATCGGTGTTGCAGACACACTCATATGGAACTTACTTCTGCACATTATCTATTTACACAGCCAAACACTTTCTGAAGCATTCCAGACTGGCAGATAGAAGCAACTTGCTTGAGTATACAAGTGCAGTTCCTCGTTTGGGATTTCATCTCTGCTACCTTCCAAACACACAGCAATGCACACCGCTTATTTGCTTTACACCCAGCGGGCATCACGTAGCTTGGTGTAATTAACAAATAGCAACATGATCGTCAAGTATGTCTCCGTTTTAGAAAGACGGGACAGCACGCAGTACCATTTAAAATAACAACCTTTCATTGGCCAATAATTTTCGTATTTGAATGGTTTCTCTCTACTTGTTTCACTTGGAGAGGCCTTGTTTACAGCACATGGCCGCTAATATTATTTGCGTGCACAAACAGAATCACAAAAACCATTTCTCCATCTCGCACCAAGGACAGAATTTAAGCGTGTTACCTTTTCAAAATGACCTCCGCTTCGTTGCATGGATTCTGATCTCCAAAGTAAATATCCTTTAGTGGGAGCTTCCATTGCAGAGTCATCGCCTAAACCAGATTTCAGCAGTGAGAGCATCTTCCTTATCAGCAGTGAAAGGTTTTTCACTGTCAGCTGCCAGTCTCCCCATTCCAGACGAGCTCTTCTTTCCATCTGTGTCTAAAAGAGAGAAACGAGATGTTAGGAATGATTTTTCCTTCAGTTTGAAACCATTGGTCGATCAAAAGCGAGGTGAAATCCAGGTTGAGAAACAGGCAGCAAATTGACATGACTTGTGCATACTTTTTGCACTGCCTGTTTGGCTACATGCATGTATATGGAGATTTCTGGGGCCTTGGTTCACTACTGTGCTGTGCCATCATTTCTCAACAACAAGTACATAATGCTGTCACACTCTCTAAAACTGTCGTTCTCAACTGGTGTGTCATGGGACCAATTTGATTGGGTCATGGAATGTGTTTTTTCAAAAAATGTTCTACTATGTACATACTTTTACAGACTTTTATTTTCATTTGTTTATATAATTTTTTTTTTAACAGTGCATGAAGGCGTTGTGTATCCTATTAGTGCACTATTTCTGTGAAATAAATTTGAGTGGTTCAAAATTTTCTTAAATTTGGGTTGCAACTTACTGACCAATGAACAATGTGGGTCCCGAGGCTAGACCAGTTGAGAACCGCTGACCAAAATGACCACAGTCTGCCTTATGCATACTCGACCAAGTTCATCACATACTTATGCAGTATAGAGACATTTCAGAGGTTATCCAAACACTTTTGACCGATCCCCCCTAAATGACTGATTGAAGGAGGAAATGACTTGAGGATGACATCAGTCCTCCATCAGCCAATAGGAAACACTATATCTTTCCTTGCCTGCTATGAACCTTGGTGGATCTTTGACCCTGGAAAAGAAGAATCAGAGAGGAAAAAGACTTTTGAAAAAGAAATTTGTAGGATCATATCATTTCATAAGCAGGTAAAGGAGTTTAGAGGGAGAAAATGCCACCGACTCCAAAATTGGTATCTGGCAAGAAAAAACACCATATGATCCCATGGAATTTATGATGAAGAGAATTAGATTCAGGGGCTCGAGGCTAAATTACTGATCCTCCACCATTTTAACTTGCTAAGTAAATGTCTCACCTGTATATTTTGTTTCAGAATTATTAGCACTGGCAAGTTAATGGTAGTCTGGTGTTCTGGATTCCTTTAACAGGGCTCACGTCTAGAGGGAGAGACTCATCTTATGAGTAGCCTGAGACTGGCCTGGTCATCAAACCCCACAGCATGTAGCTTGTCAAGTACCCATAGTCCTGTTGTTCCCTGCTCTGCCTGTCTCTCTATACTGCATAGCTACCCTGTGGGTCCAGTCCTCGGTCTCTTCCTGGTGTCCTCTGTATTCCAGACATTTGCCCTCAGTCCCACCTGCTGGAATATCTTGTTTGCACTGTGTTCCCTCACTTATTCCTTCGATTCGTGTCCTTCCCAGTTTCAGATGAGGTGAGATTGTATCCTTAGCATTATGGCACCTTATCGGAGATATCTCCTGGTTGTCAGTACTTATTGGATATGACTTTCCCAAGGACAATTCCAATGTCCTGTTCTTCATAGTTTTTATTGGTTGTCACACAACAACACCAGCTTCACCCCTTAACATACTCGCAACACTCACAGTGTTGGAAAAAGAGGGTTCTACCAATGGGCCAGAGCTCCTGTAATGATCATATCAATCATACAGACAGTCATTTTAACTGAGAAACACGATGAGACACATGTAAGCACTAATGCTTGACGCTAAGTAAAAAAATCAGTCAAGTAAATCTCATCAATCCATAAATGAACTTCATACTTGCAATGTAAGTTTTATACTGACATCCCCAATTAATGTAAAAAGTGCCTCCTCTAGTGCTAGCCCACAGTTAAGGATGACATCATAATTATCCCCTTGGTAACAATATATATCAGATCGGATCAATAAATCAGATCGGTTCACGGAAACCTCAGAGGGTCAGTCAAGGTGAGAAGCTAATTACCTCTCTAGGCCCCACAGTCCCCGAGCACCAGAGCTGAGGACTGGAAAAAAACAGTACTGCTCTAAAAACCCCCGTCAAGCGAATGCAACGAGATCAATGGGAGTGCTCCGCCGCACTGCAGAGACCCGAGTCAGTGCTCGGATCTGATGCGATCAGCACTTCAGAGCGCAGCCCTCTCGCTGCCCTTCCTCAGACCAGGCGTTTGATTGCAGCACCCCCTGTAGTGTGCAAACACAAGACCCCGGGAAGTACTGCGGTGCGGCTCTCAGAACCGCGAGCCGCTCCTTTGAAACAAACAACGGAATGCAAGCCTCACTGCTGGGCCTGGGAGAGACGTGTGGGTTTTCTTTTTTTTTTTTTCCTCGCCACTTCCTGCCTGTTATCGTGAAGTCAGATCAGGCCAAACTCCTGGCGGGACACCGAGAGGCCTTCACAACGGTTTGTTTGTGTTTTCGGGGGCAGTATTTCTCTCGATATGTGATTATCTATCAGGGCAGTAAACAGGTTTTCCTGTTTATGGACTGGATGTTCCCTGAGAAGTAGTGCTGAGAAAGTACAGCTTTACAATTATGGCCCCTTAATGAGAAAATGTCCCATAGCTGATTGAGAGACAATAACCCACGCACAGATAGTTATCATGACAAAATGAAAAATATACACACCATCTCCAGAGGGTAAACATGCAAAACATACACCTTACGTAAAGTGCAGCTGTATCTGGATGGTTACTGAAATGTAACTCTTACGTAAACAAGCTCTCATGGGCAGGGATCAGCAATACTTCCATGTAATTTTAAACAGTAATGGGCAATTGACGCCCCTGAAAGTGGTGCATAAGTGAATGATTGTCATTTTTTCAAGGGTGCTCAATCCTGGTCCTGGTGGGTCACTGGCTTGTTGTTTCGCTAGTTTTGACTCAGGAAACCTGGTGATGTGACTTAACTGCTTAAAGTGAATCAAGCAATGAAGCACTTAGTAGCAAGGTGAGCAGCTCACCAGGGTCAATGCTGAGATGATGGGAAAGATTGATGAGACAGACCTTTGAGCTAAGACTGGCCTTTGATATTTTCATTTGATATTACCCTGCATCAAGGCAAAAGGGTGCATTCTGAATTCACTGGAAATCTGTACAGTGCACATGATTGCAGCTGAGATGTCATTCTCAGTTGATGGGCGTAATCATTTTAAAGATTTTGCCAACTTCAGTTTATGGGATTTAGAAGAAGAGTTTTTGGGAATCTATAAGGATGTCTTTCATTTTGAAAATGTACCACTATAGAATATATTATACCACTGTTGAATGAGGGAATGGAGATAGAGACTGGAGCTTTTTACATTGTAGGAGCTTCAAATACAGGGTGAATCCCACAGCCAGCTGACTGCAGCAATATATTTTTATCATAATTATGTCCACCTTGTAATCTTTTGTTGTTTGCGATGTATCATTTTGCTTTATACTCTGGAAAATTGTGAAAACGAGTCTGCAGCTTATTTGGTGATTGACAGCTTTTAGTTCTATCAGTTCACAAAAGACCTCTGGAAAGGTAAAACCTGGTTCACCCAGCTGAAGTGTATGATGGGTAAAAACAGAAGAATCATTCCTGCTGTTTTTATGGTTTTTTTACTGAAGAAAAAATTGACTTCCACCATACAATTAGAAAGCCCAAAATGCACACAATAGCACCCAATGGTGCTGCTTGAAGGAAGAAGAGACAGATTCGCTCTTCAGGTGTTCCTCCAGATAGATTACACCCCACGAGCGAGGGAAATCGTGACTACTGTTCTTTCAAGTCTTCAGCAACTCATTTGCTGAAATCAAAAGTAGCAAAATAATAGCCAAGACTGTTATTTGACAAGAGGATGAAGGAAGAAAATAAAAGCAATAAAACAGCTCACAAAATACTGGAGCACTTGGTGGAGGGACTTTTTAGGGACTGCTAAAGATTGAGCTAACAGCTATGAACACTATGGATGTGGTACTTCTGGTTATTGTGGGCAGATACTAAAACATTATGACCCTGTTTCAGTTGAACCACAATCTGTATTGCTCTTGCCTTACCTTACTGTATGATTTCAGTCACAATTAATGGGCTTTATGATACCTTCAATATATTTCTAAAAGTTGTATAGCTGTGTAGTGTAAAGTTAGAACTTAAACATAATCAAGGTTTACATTTTTCATTTAATGACGGTGTAAGTACAGAGACGTAAACGTCAGCCATAAGCAATGATTGATCATGAACAAGAGGAAGAACTACATCAAACTTTAGGGTATCTTTTAAAATACAAATGTGATTTTTTTTAGAGCCAAAATGAATCTTGAGAAGCGTATTTAAAAAAAAATGCTGTTTTTAGGTAGGGAGGTTTTTATTTTAATTTCAGTTTTGAAGCTCTTGGCATCCTAAAGCAATGCCAGCACAAAGCTGATTTATAAACATTGGATAAACCTGGGCCTTTCGTTTTCATGAAAGCGATTAATCTGATTCATTTCATCTTTTGAAATATTAATGATAAAGAGCTGCTTTTCTGCTCATAAATGAACTGTTTTTTTTTAAAAAAAAAAAGGTCTGAATCATTTGATAATTGGGATGAACATTCCTAGCTGCTTGGTTACATAAACAGGCTGTGAAACCGTGTGAATTCAGTATTCAAACTCAAAATAGCTCATAAGTGCATTTGAGGTAGCTGCTAAGTGCAAAGTGGGCTTATTTCCTGCACTGTACAGAAATTACAATCCATAATCACAAAGGTAATTAAGATCCCCCTTCACAGCTGCATTTCCTTTGTAGCTCATTCTTAGTCTTGGCAGAAAGGTTTTTGGTTTTAAGGACACCTCTTGCCATTAAAACCTTTTCAAACAAACAAACCACGGTGGAATTCTGTACGGAACTGTGAATGCTCCTACCATCTTGACCCTCATTTGAAATTCAACATCAGTATGCAGAGAGTAATTTGCATACCTGTGCAACACTATTATCGTTACATTGTGCTACATTAGTTATACTTTCATACTGTTGCAAGTGCCTGAATGTAATGATTTCTTATTAGTATGAATTGATACCTTTAATTACATTTGATAAAATTTATTCTCGCACTGAGGAAATTACAAACCTGCATCTTAGACTCATACAGAAACCAGTGAACTACAGTGGGTTCCAGGATTATTGGCAGTAAAAATACAATAAAAAAATAAATAATAAAATTACAGAGATAAACTCAAAATGCCAGCATGTGAGGAATACTGTACTTTATTAATGCTTCAATGGAACCAACCAAAATGATTTATTCATTTAATTAAAAATCCTTTTCCTCCAAATCAAGGTTTCACAATTAATGGCACCCCTAAAGATTATTGCAAATAAAATGTGCCAGATTTAAATGGGGAATGAAATTCAACTTATTGAAGTTCATCTAAGTCATAAGGAACTACATTGTATCATTACATCACTTCCGGTTTCACTAGGGTATAAAAATGAGGTAACGCGTATGAAAAATGCTTTTGCCATCCAGCACCATGAAGAAAACAAAAAAAAAAACTGGCAGTTTAAAAGAGACAGATGGTTGTAGACCTTCATAAATCTGGTAATGGCTGCAAGAAGATCCACAAAAGATTTAATATGCCACTGAGCACTGTCACGGCAGTTGTTCAAACAATTTAAAAAATAATGAAACAGTTGAAAACCTGACAGGTGGAGAACGCAAATGCATTTTAAATGCATTAATTTCAAGATAGCATATAAATCTAAAAAGATAAATATTGCATCTAAAAGTTCTTAGTTATATTCATATATTTTATTTCAACATTAACAAATTCTGTTTCTCAGCAAAGGGGGTGATTGTTACAGAATCCCTCCCAGAAGAAAGCTTTCAGAATTCCTTGTTTTCCTGACATCAAAAAGAAATACATGTTGTCTATTCCAGTGTGTCTGGTATCAAATTCTGACAATGTCAGTAATGAAATTGCAAGATCAGGGTCTTTCCCCATAAAATAGCTGACAGTACACAAAAACTGTTCTTTTCTCTCGCAAAAAGAAAAAGAACTGTTTCAACATCACAGCCTCGCTTTAATATGGCAAAGTAAACATAAAATATAATGCCTTTTGTCTGGTTGATTTATCCCATCACTGCCATTGCTTAGTCAGCCGGTCTAACCATCAAGGGTCTTTTAAACAAATTGTTGGTCCAGATTTAGCCCAGGTTGTGTAAGCATGCTCCCTCTTGCAAAAACTGGCAAGAGGAGACAATGGAAGACTTCTGCCAGCACTAAGACTACAGATTACAAAGTTTTGTCTCACCAGAGAGATTCACCAGGTGGGTTTGCTGGCTTGCTGTCAGGCACGTACACAGAACTTGGTGTCACAAATTTCTGTTTTCCTCTTTGATAGCAATGCAGTTAGCTTATAACGTGAGCCACCTGTTGAGAACTGCCTGACTATTTAATTGGGCAGCTAGCTGCGCAGCTAGCCTAGATCTTTGCCAGATTTTCATATCCAAAGACACTTTTGATGAATGGCTATTTTTTTTTTTAATCAGGAAGCTATTCATTTTTGTAGTACACAGTGTGTGAAGGGTGCAGGTTAGCTTTGTGACACCAAACTATACATGGCACACGTATTCTTGTTTAATTAGGGTCTTTCCAGAGAATAAGCTGTTTGAAGACACTTGCTGAAATACAAATAGGTATCATTGTCTGTTTGATGAGCACTTGATTAATTATCACGCAAATGCTGAGGAGAATGTTTTTTCTTTGCTTTGATGTCAGATTAATTTACCAAAGAGAGAGCCTAATACAGTAGAGAGGTACATTTGTCTGAGTGTAACCTATAAACCTGGTGGAAAACTACAAGGTTGAGGGTTCAAATTTTAGATAGGACACTGTTGTCATTCACATACACAGATAAATGTACAATTCATAAATTGTTTCAGTGCACTGCTGTGCTGTAATTTGATACAATTGAGAAAAATAGATTATTTTTCTCACAAATGTGCGCTTCTACATCTAACTCAGAATACCATGCTGTTGAAGCTTTCTTGTACATTCTGTGTTTTATTACTGTCATTTATTATTTTTATTTATTTACTTTTTTCCATTGGCACAAGGGCATTCAAATATTTCAGGGTTACCTGCTGTTGTGTTTCGACATGTGTTCCACCTCTGCAGAATCTTGTTGTTTTGAGATATGAACCAGTATTTCAAATTCATTGTATGTCTGTTTTCCCATGGATGGTTTCACGGTTAAATGCGTCAGCCCAAGACACTTTCATCGCAGATAAACATGTAATCATCAACATGATAAATAAAAGGTGTGCTGGAATGCTGTGGATTAGCCAAATGCAAGTTATTGTCATGGGAATCACACCACTGACTGCTACACTGCAAGACATGGTGAAATGGCGATAAATACTAGTCCTGGCACAAATATAAAGCCGAATCTGACATATAAGACATAAGTATGCAGTTGTTTGTCAGTCTGACATTATCTTATTACTTCACTGATGTTTGTCAAGGGAATCAAAATGTAGCTCACTCCTGGCTTTTCAAATTCCTTGCATCAATAGGGACTGTACCGACAAATGTACCGACAGAAGGCTAAGGTAGTATACCCAGATAGAAAAGCAAACAACAGGGCAAGGATTCAAAGTGTATTTCAGCAGGCTGGATCTCAGTCATCTGTGGTCTCCTTTTTATTGTCCACATACACAAAGAAGAAAAAAACCACTAAGATTAACCACAAAGGAATTTAAGGGCTCTTTTAGTTGTTAGTGACAGTGCAGACTGCCCTCAATGGAGAACAACACTCAGTCAGTAAATTAAAATACTACAATGTGTAAATTGTTGCACTCAGTTAGACCTGGCTCCTTGTAGAGGGCTCACTTAATGAAGACAACAAAGGCTAATCTGTTTTTGGATTGGTTACCCACTGGGAGGGCAACATCTGCATAGTGTTGTCATTTTTGCAGTTAAAAGCCATCTCAAACAGAAACACTTGTGAGTACAGTGAGGGAAGTGAGAACTGCCTCTACCAGGCTCTGGATGCAAAACTCAGTCGCATCCAACAGACAAGGTTAATTTGCTCAGTGACTTTAATGCAAGAATGGGCGGTGTTCATGCCAACCTGGAGTCGACTCCAACATCTTTCAGTCAAAGAAAAATGAAAGTTATTACGGTTGCATCCCAGATCCAAACATTGGTTGATACTGATTGACAACCTATCTGTAAAATTGGTAGTGTTCATTGACCTGCGTAATTGCACAGTGTATAGTGCAGTATTTGACAGATTATCACTTCGCGGTCTGAAAAGTCAGGCTGCAGGTCTAGCCACTGAGACATCAGGGTGGACGAAAGAGACATTTTAACTGCATTAAGCTAAATAATCCAGATGTCTGACACAACCTGCATCACTAATTTCCCGGGGGATTAGCACATGCTGAAGCACTGATCACCCCAAACACCTGGACTGATGAAAAGTGATCCGCTCTCAGCTTACAGATCTATGTTTCTGCCCTGGAAATTTTCAGTTCAAAGCAAGAAAAGGATTTGTTTGATGGGAATTCTTCTTGCTTGAAAGCCATGCAGAAACAACACAAAGTCATGTTCTGCAATCTAACAGATTCATTGTTCAGAAAACTTTGACAGAAACTCAAGCTCTGAATCTTAAGCTCCACTATACCCAATGCAAAACGATTGGTGGATCCACAAAGTCCAGGAAATGCAGGAATGCAGTGACATACAAATCTTTTATGATGCAATAAAAATCCTCTACGGCCCCAAGATCACCTCCATGGCGTTAATCAAATCTGCAGAGAACATCACCCTCCCTGAAGTTAAAGTGCTCTGCCCAGTACTTCACCAGGGCAAGACTGTGTTGTGTCAGGCAAAGCGATTCAACACCCTCTGAAATCAACTTAGCCTAAATGAATTAACACTCCTGGATGGGCTCCCCTTGGTGCTAACCGTGACTTGTCTTGACAACCAACCCACCCACCCAGAGTCCCTTCAAGACCACATGAGACTGAAACACCACAGATTAGATTTGTGGTATCATATCACCACAAATGCTCGCCATTACCTGGATGATTACGATCTCTCGCGCTGAAATTCTCCTTTTAACCTACGGTTGCAGCATTGAAGCCACTTTACACCACCACCCGCTCAAATGATTAGGCTAAATAACTCGTCAAGGACCACTTAAAAATCACTTTGAAGAGATGCTACATTAACCCTTTAAAGCCTGAGGTCCTACCTTGAACTGGTCGGCACTGAATGTAGTCTGCGCCATGAAGTTCAAAAGATGCTTGAGGGCACTGGAGGAAATGTGTGTATTTGATATACATAGTTTTTTCATGCAAAATAAAGTACAACTTTTCGATATGTGAACTTTCGTAGAATGAACTGTTTTAGGAAGTATCTTCTTAACCAGCTTATCAAGCTTAATGGCCTGCCTAGTGGTGTCTCTCAAATCACCAATACTTGCTAAATGCTTATTCGTAAACATGAGCTCATTCCACACAACAGTTGACAGTCATCACTTCAATTCACAGCTGGTTAGCAAGATAAGCTACAACAGCATTCAAGCAAAGTTTGCTTCCCATTGTTATGCTAGCTGAGCTGTCTAGTCAGCAATATTGTTACTCAAGTTGCGATATATCAATTTCTTCACCTTCTGTCTAACAATTGCCTGGACAGCTCTGCATACCCACTCTATACCTCAATGCAGAGATGTGCTGCAGAGAATCACAAGGACACTTTAAATGGAGGTCTTTCAAAATGGTTTTTCAACTCTGAAAGTTCCATAATATGGTTACAAAAACACCAAAGAATATTTCACTTTAATTGATTTAATTGCTGATGTACAACTACATTTGTGGTTTACATTTCTGTGTACAAAATACTGTGTGTTTTTACTCTCCTTCCCCGCTAACCTGTAATTCCCAACTAGTTTTCCCAACTAGCAGAAATAGCTTCAGAGGACGATGTCGAATACCAAAATTAAAATAAGTCTGTCATGGTCCATATCTATTGGTTTTCTTAATGTTTACATAGTATCAATGCTTTTAATTCCCAAAGGTTAGCAGTAGGCTAACAAGCTGATGTTGGCTAAATTAATATATGCAAACAGATTACAGCATTATTAGTGGGCTTTACTGTGGACAAAAGGGCTTTAAAATTGCCAAAATTTGGAGAATCCCTTTCACAGAGTTTAAACGTAGACAAACTTACATTTTTCCCATTCTAGCTGATGACAGTAGCATTATTGACTGTATCCTTTTATAATGGACAAATATGTTGATATTGCATATTAATCTTAATTTATATTTTATAGGTGACTACAGTTGTTTTGTTTGTTTGTTTTTGGGCATGTTACACCATGAACATGTCCACAGCTGGGACATTTTACCAGTTAAGAAAAACTATTATGTTTACAAGCCTCATTTTATTGTATATTTGTCTGCCAAAATTCTAGGTAATGTTTTGGTTCAAAAAACTTTAAAATATGTTAATTATGTTAAATTGTCTGGAAACCTGCATTGTTCACGGACAATATGCTGTCATTTGAGTTATACTTTGGAAGATGCAGTTGTTGTTTTCTACAACATTATGGCGATCATTATGTATTCTCTCCAAGTTGCATTGCACAAGAGGACTCATTGACGGTGTGATGTAATGGGGTGCAATGACATATGGATATAGATGGCAGGTAGTCATTTTGTTGATGGCCCATTGAATATGTAATGCCATAGAGACAACACGCTCCCCATACACATTGCACTGTATGTTTGGCAACATAATTTGACCTCCATGATCATTTCTAGTGGTAAGCAGAGGACACAACAGGCCTTTTGGTACTTCGCTGATTATATGGTTATTTTTGCTTTACAAGTTTCTCATTGTTATGCTTCTATCATGTCCTTATTTAAACTGAGAAAGAATACCCCCTTTAACCAAAACTTGAAAAACACAATTTTGGATACTTTTCTTTTTTGAAGTTAGTCTGTGCCTAGCCCATTTTTAAAATAATTATTATACAAATATTGTGCTAGCTTTTATCTTGTACTGTAGATACAAAACTTCAATATCTTGTATTGCAGCAATACTCCAGGTCTATGCTGGTTGTTGTTTTCACCTCAAATTCCACCTCAAGTTCAGACCAAAGAAAAAAGGTGAGTGAACTACATAATCAACTGTTTAAATTGTTTAAGAAGTACTGAGTAACAAAAACAGCATACCCTGTGGATCACCAGAACCTAGAATGAGTGGCACTGTTATATTATTACTCATGTTCTCATATGTGTAATTAAAACATCCAAATTCTGTGAACCTAACCTACTTACAACCTATGTTATTAGCAAAGTGATTTTTTAAGTTTAGCCATTGATCTACGTCTTTGAATAACCTTATATTACTCTTATTGTGAATTACAAAATTGGCTTGTTTTCTCACATATTGAACTAGTGAAAATGCAACCCAATACCAATGTATGTATCATCTGAATACCTGTCTGTTTTTAAAAAAAAAATGTGAAGTATGTGCACTTCCTCATTAGCTTGTCGGACAGCGGATTCCTCGGGGTAATTTCTCATCACTGTCAGCCACATTGATTAATTTATGTACCATGTTGCTGTCGAATGCAATTTATGCATTTGCTCATTAATTTTCTTTCTTTCTTGAACACATCAAGCTGAAACATCTTACGTATACTAAAATATCCAGGAGCAACGTTTATTGTTGGTGCTTTAACAAGTTGAAATACCATGCCTGTACATGCTGCTGTATATGTTTGTACAGTACATGGGCTGGCAGACTCTAGACAGTGCAGGGAAATATCTAGCAATTTCTTTTTTCTATCTGACATGTATTCAAAGATTGCAGCTAGCAAGTGGTGAGAGTGGCATCACATCAGAGGGCTATATATTGCAAAACCACAGTGTGCTGCATGTATACTTGGTATTTCTTCAAATGTGTAGTATTTGTAGTTATAGTCTTGCTCACACAAAGTTTTTTACCAAAGGGAATGACTGAGAAATGAAAGCATCTGCAAAGCCATTTAAGTCAAGAGAGGTCACAAGGAAATTGTTTCAGCAACATCAAAATACATTTTCTAAATTAGAAAAAAATGCTGGAGTCTGTGTTGGAATGTGAAGTAAGTATTCATGTGCATTGACATGTAAATTTGACTTTCACAAGCATGCAGAAACACACTCAAACAAAGAAAGTGGAAGGGTTTAGCTTGCATTCTTAGAGGCAGGTTTTCTCTTTGTTTTAGTTCATTTCTCTTCTGGAAACAAAGTATGTTATTTCTTGCCATTTGTGGAAATGTTTCACGTCAAGTCAGACAGCATTTGTTCTGAGTTACTGCAAATATAAAAAATAAAAAATGAAAAAAAGCTTCAAATGTTTTTTAAAATGTTATCAAGTCATTTACGTCATACAAACAAGAATTATTTGGCTTGTCAAATTTGTCTCAAAGCAAACCTAGTATTACATTTTCCAGAAAAGAATGTTGACATAGAAGCATGAATGAGTCCAGTGGATGGATGGACTCTACAAGATATCCAAGCCAAACCCCTGTGGTTTTTGGCACCCAAATAAAACTTTACAGCCAAAACCACAAAGCAATGTTTCCAGCAATACATAACTTAGAAACCAACAGACATGTGGACAGAAATAAGGAGATTTGAGCACCAGGTCCACTGTAAAATGATTCAAACAGAATAGGTAAGCAAAACCACAAAGCCACTGTCACATTCATTTACAACATAAATTTCAGTTATTGAAAAATCGCAGGGGTCCAAATAGTTTTGAAAATACAGCTATGAACATAAACTTTCCACGCCTTCACTAACAATTTCTGCAGAATATTTCAAAGGACCTTTTTATGTTCCATAGAGATTTTTTACAGGTTATTTCTGAGTTGTTTAATTTGCAGCACTGAAGCTTTGCATGTCCATCAGACCTTTTTACTCCATTCACCATTCAATCATTAAAGCAGTAAGACTCTTTTCGAAGCCCAACATTTTTTAAATGTCATAAACCGCAAAACTCCTAATGCAATGCTTAATTTCACAAATGATTCTTCGAAAACAAGGGTCAGCTCACCTCTATGCCAACCAGGTACTTAACATTACGTACTCTACTATTGCATGTAGTATCCAACATTTCGTCGCTAATAAAGCAAAATTATAGTAAGCTTGTTTTTCACATTAGCAGAATGATCTTAATCCTCCCTCTCTGACTGTAGCTCAAACTAAGTGCCAATTATCCTGGGACTAAGGACAGGTCAAAGAAGGAGATGCTAATGTAACATCTCATTAAATACAGACATTGCTACTGAATGAGCTGTACACCAAGCACACACTGTTGCCCATTAGCATCCTCTGTGAGTCCTTACAAACTACTTCACTTCGCTCAAAGTGCACTACCGTCTTACAAAAAAGAGCCTTCAATAGCAGCACCGCATGTCTTTTCATGTTGAAACCCATTCATAATAAAGAAATATGGATCAAATGACTTTAACGATGAGGTTGTTCTGTGTAAAGCCTAGCCTGTTCGATATGATTAGCGCTTCGGTGACTGGGAAGATTCGGGCCTTGCTTAATGTTACCGTGCCGTGCTTTGTTCAGGTAATGGAGTTAACAAACAAAAACAAATTTATTTTTCTTTCTTGAAGAACATCAAAAGTTAAGCTGGCACTGGGCTTAATGGAAAACTTTTTTTTAATAGAGGATTAAAAGTAACACTTTAAATGAGCGGCCTGGCGTCCTAGCTCACTATAGTCCAACTGAATAGAGGTCACTGTTTTGTTTTGCTTTTTGTTCTGTTACTTTTTGTGCAAAATGTAGTTGCTTTGTAGCTAATAGTGACCTACCTCTTCTTAAATTGTATAAACTCAACAACGATTTTATTAAAACCAGGGATGCAATCAGTCAATTCACTATGTGCGAGTAAAATGCTTAAATAAGAACATCTGGAAATTTAAACCTACATCACATTACACAAAAAAGGACTAAAAAAAAACTGACAGCATCTGCAGAGGAGGTAGCACAGAAAGACAAAGATAAGTAAGTCCTCTACCCATGGCCTTCTTTCACACCTGCCAATTCAGATTTACACTGGCTTATAGGCCCAGCCTGAAATAGGCTTATCTTTAGAGAGGCACTATCATTTGACAATCCTCCATTTAGACATTAACAGGCAAGAATGGTGTCCGTCGTATCTTGAAAAATTGAAATCGTTTTAAGAGTGGGTTTTAATCAAAACCAGCCGCATCTGAAACTCATCACAAATAATTAAATGCATCACATCGAACAACTATCACAGAAGCCAGAGTTTAATGATACAAATACAGGCATACTTACGACTAGTTTATAACTGAATTATATCACAGTCGGAGGATGCAAATTCCGACTCACAAGTTTGTGTGCTTTAGTTGGTGAGATAAAAAAAAAAAACACATAATGTGTCTTTTGAAGTTCAGGGAGTCTAAGGCGACACATGCATTTGTACTGAACTTCACTCGTTTGGGTTTGGAAAAAAAGGCCTTGAATTTTCAGTGCAGAATAATGAAGTTATTCTAATGAAAGGGACACAGTAAGAAGAAAGTGTCTTTGGTGTATTGATAGGCTGCTCTTTTTTGGAGGCCGTCTTGAAAGAGCAGAATTACCAAAAAAAGATTGTCACAAAATGTATTCTGGAGTCCTGCTGATGTCTTTTGTCAATGCTGAATATATTGTGACTAACAAACCCGAGAGTAGATTAGCCACAGTGGATTAAAAGATTTGCCTCCTTGAGTTTACTCTATTTTGTATTGCTTATTATTATAGACCTACATTATAAGGAAGAAGGGGAAAAAACATGCATGAATCATTATCGTCTGTCTCCCTTCTGTTTATTTAAAGACTGTGGAACTGAACGCCAGTGACATACAGCTATAGTCATGCATCCAAGGGCGGGAGACCTTGGTCATGGGGAGCCGTTGAGGGAGCAAGCACACACTAGGAAAAATAAGCATGAAAGCACGCCATTTTCTCCCATATGTTGAGCCGAAGATGCACTACACACAGTCAAAACAATTGATGCATCGCCTATGAAAAACAAGCAGGCCGTAACCAAAGCAAGACAGTGGGAAAAACATACATTGTTAAATAAACAAAACAAATAATACATTGTTTAAAAAATAAATAAGAATAATAATAAACACTGACCACAAATAATGCGACTTTAAGGGGGTGGGTGGGGGGGTAAACAGAGACGAGCATTCGCGAAGGTTCAAAGGCGAGCGTACGCGGTACCTACCACCTCTGTTTGAGTTTACCTCATCATGTGCCGCTTGTTTTTGTTGTGCTCCGAAACGGACCGCTCCGATCGCTTCTCTACCGGTCGGGTCTCGTGTTACGCAGTCTGCGTTGTACACAGCCGCCATCTTTAATCACAGGCGGGTTCATTTGTGATGGTTCTTCTTCTCTCTCTTCCTTCTGTTTCTCTCCTTCCCCCACCCAACCCCCCACCCCCCTTTTGCCTGCCCCCCTTCCTTCCTCCCCCCCCACCCCCAAGTATGATTGTTCTGGTGGTTCTCTGTTCGGACTGACCCCATACCGCCGTATCGATGGGCTCCCGGGTCGCACTGCAGGGGGGCGGCAGGCGCATGATTCAGAGGAGGCTGCCCCGCCACCGCGCAGCAGATTTACTGGGCTACGTTCGGTTTTCCATAAACACGGGGGGAAACTGCAAACAAAAATTCGTCCCAGTTTCTGAGGGCCTTTGATCTCATGAAGGCCTGCGTCTGTCACTCCTTAATGGAGCCTTTTGAAAATATCTTTTCCTCAGATGTTCCAAGTAATGAGATTTAGAATTTCTGTGATTAATCTAGGCCCCGCTTTCTTATACACACACAGACGCACGCACACAGACACACACACACCACACACACACACACGTATTCTGTCTGACCAAGCTGACTTTGTCGTTCACTTCTTCCAGCATAAGAACTGTAGGAAAATGTGTTGGAACCATGAAAGAGCCCAGCTGGGGTGCTTTGATTGCGCGAATTTAGCGAAATCGTATACGAAAGGCCTACAACAAAAAATTTGAAAAAGTATGACAGTTTGTTTTTTCCGCCTCTCCCCCCAATACTTCACAACCTCTTTGCCCCCCACCCTCCCACTGCAGCCTTCATTTTTATTAATCTTTTTTCTCTTTTTTAGGAAGCTGAACGTTAAGACTAATCTTGTTTACTGTCTTTTTGTTTTCGTTCCACAGAGCAGTTTCGGAGAACAATAATGGAACTCAAAATGGTCGATCTTCTCACCTGCCTCCCCTGCTGTGCGTCTCGTCGGGTCTGATTTTCACGTTCCGCCATGACTGGGCGCAGTCGCCTACTTGCCACCACGAGTACTTTCTTATACTCATGAACCTGTTTCTGTATCTTACTACTGTGTTGCTGAAAGATGAGCATCTTTACTTTATGTTGCAGCTTTGGCTCTGCAACCTGATTGGATGACACAAGGACCAGATGATAGTGCTGAGAACCCTATTGTAACTATGGCAACAGACCCCTAAGGCATGAGCGATTTGCTCATAACTGTGAGGTAAACATTCAAAATATCCCACTTAATACAAGTTGGTGTTCCTGTCACAAGTGATGGGACTTCACATGATCTTTTACAAAATAAATATCTTAGAAGACATTTTAGCTGAGAAAAACTAGTCCTTTGGTCCTGTCTGCTTCGGCGCTAAAGGACAGGGTACGGTCACATAAATATGCCTCCCCTGTACGTCACACGTGTCATTTTTCTGGAACTGGTAAAAAAGGAATAAAGTTTAGTTTCAACCCGGTTGAGCTTTTGCGCAGCTTTTATCGGCATAACAGTTGAAAGATGGGGGAAAAAACAACAACAACAAGAAATACAAGCATAACAAGAGAGCAGTGGTGAGCAGATGAAGGTTGCAGGAAAAATCGGAGGGGAGGCAGGGGGGAGATAATTTCGCCTTTGTAGCCCAGCCTTATCAGCTGCTTACCTTTCATGTGGATTTCACAGTCGCTTGTCTTGGCGGCCGGGGGTCAGCCATAGTCAGCCCTCCCCACAATGAACGATTTTCCACTCGCGCCGTCCCGCGCGGACCCCTCCGCGTCGCCTGCCACTTACATTTGCGTTTGACGGCGCCGCGGCGAAACCGCCGTTCTCACACGGACGGGCTCCGCACCTCGAGCCGTCTCCCCATCTTTTTACTCGCTCCCGGCCAAAAAAGAATCGCGGATCTGTTTCGGGGACGCGATCGGTCGCTCTGGCCACACGACAGGTGGGCAGAAAGAAAAAGGAGATATCGGATCGGGGGAAAGTGCGTCTGGACGGTAGTTTTCAGACGAATCCCGAGCAGAGGTTCGAGGCTTAAGTCTTTATGCGCCGACGTCGGCTTCTGAGCTTCAAAGAAGAGTTGTTGCCTGGGTCATCCTAAAAAAAGATCCTGGACTATTTCATTTTAATCAATATCATATGCCATTTTTATGTCATATTTCAGATACTTTCAACATAAAATACTCAAGAAAAATTGGTGAATTTGAAAACATTTCATGTTTTTTATTGAAAATTTTGGAGCGAAAAGGCAAATGTGGATTCATGTGGATTCCATAGTGAATCATGACAGTCCAGTATATTAATACATAAATGTTTTGATTTACTTATTTACATTAAAATTGTGGATTTATTTGATTTCATGTTGATCTTTCTTGTTTTCCACAAATTGGAGGAGGAGTTAGACAGATATTGGTCTGATAACTGAAAAAAAGGTTAACTATAAAAATCTGAGACATGGCTATAAATTATACTTCTATCTTCTATCTGGCTAATAATGAAACATAGTTTTGCACGTACTGTAAGACAACACATGCACCACTAATTCAGGATATGTTGAGCAGGAAATGTATTCTGTATACATGTAGCCCACAAAATTCTAACCATGGTTACACGGCCAGTTTTTCCACAAGATATTTTTATTCATTTACTTCACAATGTACATTAATTTCCACATAAGTAACGTTAAACTAAGCCATGTAGAGAACACTCTTATTAAAACAACTTCAGTCAATTTGGATGTATCATTAAATCACTTGCACATATTGGCAATCATCTAGGTTTAATATAATAAGTGTCAAAACATTGACCCATTACTTTTTTTTTCAAAATAATTATGGTGATAACAAACATTCACACACCAAAAGTAGGTTTGAGTTTAAAAAAGTAAAAGTTGTTTTTAACTGACAGTTAGATGTATTGACAAAGACTCAGTGATTGGCACTATTCTGAACAGGTTTTTAAAAACACCGTGGGCAAATTATTATTAGCTTGGAATATAGTTGTTTAATTAAGTCTTCTAACTTAATTAAATAGATTGTTATATAGATCCTTATTTGAATACTAGGACGCTATTCACCTGTTTAATGTACTACATGTGAAACACAAAACATTAACATTCAGTCTATTCGTATGCTAAGAATAGGCTCTTAGGTTGTGACATTGGATTAAATCTAGGTTCAGCTGGTGAGCAGTGCCATTCAGAGCATAATCAATGTATGACTTATTATTCTAAGCCCCAGTACCAACTGTTCATCCTAAATCTGGATAGATACGTTTGCGAAATAATCAGACTTATGTTGGGGCAAAGCAACAATGATTGAAAGAATGGTTCAGAGTGACTGAGTTCATAGAAGCTTTTCCACCTTTCTGTAGTACATAATCTAATGTTTTTTTTCCTCGGGAGCAAGGAATGGATTCAGTTTATGTTAGCCTGGATGAAAGAGGCTTGCCCCGTCAGATTCACATTTTTGCATCTGGCTCCGTTTTTGCATGTTACCCCCATTATCAGAGGGGAAGAAATTAAAAGGAAACCGTCTTTGCAAGCTCCAAGGGAGGAACTCATAAGGTCCTAGGTAGCTGAAGTTGATCTCTGGTTCCAACTGACAGAAGCTTCAGTCTGGATATAAGTGTGCATACTGTGTGTTATTGGACACCAAGCGAAGGAGAGGTCTTACCTACCCTCCACCTACAAGTACTCCTTGGATTACTACCCATGGTCCTGGAGAAATCCAGTGTCTACTGGTTTTTGTTTTTACCTTAACATCATCTACAAATGTTGAGCCAAGAAACCAGCTAGAAACCAGAAACCAGTTGGAATCAATCGCTCCGACCCCTTTTCTGAAGAAGTAATTACGAGATTGATTCCCCAGCAGTGTTAATTCTCCACCAATAATGAGTTTTGAAGTATTTGAGCAATTTCCATATCTGACATTACTCCTCCAGGCATCTAGCTGTCTAAATGCAAATGTCAAGTGAAAAGAGAACATATATCACAAAATTACGCCATTTAATTTCAACCCCCACATAGGTAACGTTCATTCTTCTGCTGCATAAATATGTAGTTTCCACAATTATTAGCTAGCATAGGTGCATAACTAGCATAATTTCCATACAGCTAGATAAATTAATGCTAACATGCTATTGCTAAGCATAAAACAAGAATATAAATCATAATATGATTATTAAAAAAGCTAGTACGCTTACATAGATTTCACCCATGCAAAGGCAGTCAAGGTGTGTGCTTATAACCAGCTACTCAAGGCTAGAATCATACAGAATAAATAAAGACAAACTACAAAGATGTGTAATTTACTGAAAAAGTGACATACGATTAAAGATGCAGTGAATGTTGAAATGACGAAGACCTCCATGTCTGTTTGGCCAGAGGATGTGAGTAAACACGCAAGATTGCTTTCTCAAGCCATTAAAAACACATAATAACACAAGTGCATGTGTGTTAGAGTCGATCTGAATATCATAGCATAAGGAAAAATTTGGAATAAATCCAAACTTGGCAGACAACAATAATAAGCAGTTGTTTAGACACTTCTGAATTCTGAAGCACTGGGTTAATTCATTAGGTGCTGGAGAACAACAAAAACCAGAAGACCCTGGGGGGTCTCAGGGATTGGGTTTGGGACCATTTCAGTAGTGTGCGTATAATAAGATCAGATCCATTGTGATCCCTCACTGAAACGGACAGCAGTGAAAGAGCTTCCACCGGCTCTCCCCGAGCTTGCCATTCATTATCTCAGCAGTGTTTGCTCTCTCAGCACTCTCTTTTAATGGGAGGCAGATGGTTTGTCAAATACTTACTCTCTCTAAAAGTCAAGGACTCCAGTCTGCTCCTCCATGTCATTTCAAGTGTCAGTCAGGAACGTAATTGTTTTTTTTTTTTTGAGCTTGTATGTCTTTCCGTGGTTATGGCTACTGAAACAAATACAAGGAGACATACTTGCTAACTTGAGGAGACGGGAGCCCAGAGCACTTTTGCGAGACAGAAGATGAAGGAGACGGGCAGCTCAGTAGCACCTAAACCACAGAGTGTGCTGAAACTGTGTCAGCAAAATCCATGTCGTTTCAAATGCAATGGCACCATTTCTGTGCTGTATGTTTAATGAAGGGAGCTGGGAGGGAAAACTGAATATACTGTCTTTTTCAGTTAAGGTCATTAATGGACATACCGATGAGCAAAGTACACAGGCACATATATACTGGCCACAGTACAATTATCAATAACACTTTATCAGACCTTGCATAGGCCATTCATTAGGGACGTATACAATATATATAGTATGTGTCATACTAAACCAAACCCTTCTCACACAGAATAATGCATCTAATTTCTTCCTCCACATCAATCAAAAGAAGAACTAAAATGGCAAGGTTAGCTGCAGGGCTATATGAATCACATTATTTATAGGCATCAATAAATGATCACAGAATATATGAAGGGAGAGAGAATGCACCCTGCCTGAACTGTCCTGGGCTCAAACTGGAAAA
This sequence comes from Albula glossodonta, assembly GCA_019788955.1. NCBI lineage: Eukaryota > Metazoa > Chordata > Actinopteri > Albuliformes > Albulidae > Albula > Albula glossodonta. The sequence continues at coordinate 127,201 of JAFBMS010000207.1, forward strand.
AGAGCAGTGGGCAATGGAGTGAAAAGCATATGTAGTTTGAAGGGTATAACATACCTTTATTCTGTGCTAGGCATGATTTTCCTACAATCGCAAGAAAAAACAGACTGTGGAAAGTCAGAATAGACTCAGTTTTTTTTATTGAGGAATCTCTGACAGTTTAATGACCAGCTCTGGGACTGGAGACCAATAACTATGCAATACTCCATGAGTTCCCAACCACACTAAAGGGTTCCTCTCAAAAAAGATTTGAGGATATCTCTTAAATAATGTAGATGTTCACTTCTTGAGGGCACGTCCAGGAAACCCGCTGGTCCGTGTCGCAGTCGTGGCCCATGATCTGTAATGGAATTCTATCCGCCATTTTGTGACCGTACAACTGGACATAGCATCACGAATGGAGGGGCAATGTCTTTTGCATAGGAAAATACACCACCAATCACAGAGCAGCTTAAAGTGGAACTACAAATTAAAGCAAGTGGCAGCTGGCAGAATTCCTGTCCTCCTCTGAATTGGCAGAAGAAGTTGCTCCAGTAGGAAGGCCCCTCAAATGCAAACCTAATCCTGAATGCTCATCTTGGGAGTGGATTACTTCAAATAAATGCATCTTATTACCTTTCGACTTCAAGAAACACCGAAGCCCACTGCAGGCATGAACATGTCAAAATTCTTTTTTATGGCAAAATATTTGAAGTCTTGTTTTATGAATACGTGTTTAGAATAACAATGAATCATTGTGAAAGTAAATAAATATGCAGTATGGAAGGATGCTGCTGAAGATAGGGTGGATTTATCATCTTATTCTACCAACCGGTTTTTATGCTAATAATGACTTACCCAAGTGTAAAAAAATGGACAAAACAACTGCATTTAATCATATATGCTTTCACCATGTATGGATTGAAACAGCAAAGAAACAGAAACTGATATACTCGGAGATTCAATCAAATACATCTAGTCTCTTTAAGGGGATATGCAATCAACTGAAAACGGGCTTGCATAGTTTTAATGACATATGCTATTCTGTTTTAGAATAAGAGAGAGCATATCCCAAACGACATGCTCATTTATACTCCAGTAAAATAGGAAGTACTCAAAAAAAAAAAATACAAAAATACTGAACATTTTAATTGAATCATATATGCCTGTAGAGACAAATATAGTTTGTCTGATTGGATTCTGGCCGCATTCTTTGTGGCAAAATGCAATATTGTGCATAAAGTGTGATATTCATAAATGTACAGTAAATGTGTTTGGCTTATGGGAGATAGAGCTTAACAGGCACTACATGCAGTCCCTTTTTGCCAAATGCAGATATTGACAAAAGCAATATAAGCAACATCTGGTGCTCTAGGAATGACCATATGTGATACCGTCCCCTGCGATGGGCCCAACCCCTGAGGCTTGTTTGTGTGGCTCTTCTCTTCGTCTTAAGCCCAGAAATTCATACTCACAGGAACACACACACACACACACACACATGCACACACCTAACTTTAGTCAAAAATCCACCTTTTTTATTGCGCTCCAACAATGGAGGTTCGTTGGAGTTCATGAATGGAAATTAAACCAAAAATAGAATGTGAATTGAAAAACACTTGAAAAAAGATGTGAAAAACACATAAGCATTTATTCTACGACCTATAATACAGTGGTAGATAACTCAAAATGGTGGAGAAGCCTATGTGTTTTCAACATGTCCCTCGACCACCGATGATTGTGTATCCTCCAAACAGGCAGGATTAAAGGCATCTGTTAGTGGAACCAATGTAGAGCGAAATTTGCCAACAGGAAGATATTAAATTGACCAACCCCCCTCCCGCCTCCCTGCCCCAACCCCCATTAGAAAAAGGGAAAAAAAATCTTCTGGCAGTAGACCAGAAGGGGAAACCAACTGTGTTCAATGCCACCATAAACGCACAACCTCAAAAAATGTGAAAATAAAAAACAGGTCTTCAGACGAGTCACACGATCCGTAACGTGTTTTAAATGCTCAGACGCGAGAGCAAAACTTTCCTATTGCCTTGTTTCCTTTGATAGCGAACTCCCAGAGGGCAAGCTGTGTGTAACAGTGTACTGTCGCATCGAACAGAGCGCCAGAAGCCTGGGACTCATTACTGTACAGGCTGGATTCTCTTTAAAAATAGATGAGACAGTCAGGGGACGGGATTGATGAGCGATTACACTTATTTCACGGTGAGCAACTCTCTTAATCGCCTTTCCTGTGATGAAAAGCCCCCCGCCTGCGTCATTACTTATGCTTAAAGAAAACATCAAAAATAAATACTTAACAAATTTCTTTCATTTTAGCACATTATCTTTCTGGTATTAATGATCCTTGTTAGTCCACTGACAGTGTAATTTGTTGTATGATCATTGCATACCGTATGAGTTCGTTTTGACTATTTAATGGTACTTGGGACTTGTTTTATTTGGTGTTGTTTTATTTATTTATTGTTACAATGCACCAAATGGTGTATGAATAATTATATTTCAAGCTTGTGGTTAAAAGTAGCAGTTTAACAGTATGCATATTCACACTGAACTATTTGTTATGGGGTGGTTTGTTCAGTCCACATTGTAAAATTTATTCAGTTATGTTCTGCTGGGTCAGGGTTGAGCGGTGAGTGAGTGGAGTATATAAGCCTGAGCCGGAGAGGGGTGGAGTTTCGCCTGATGGTTCTGGTGAGGTGAAACCCCTCCCCCTCCCCTAACACCAAAAGCAGAACCCATCACAAAGCTTCAGAGATAGAATCAGTCATTTTAATGAGCCATCTATTGTAGTATAATGCTGAGAGAAGTTTTCGGTGGGTATTAGGCCATTAATGCTTAGTAGATTGCAATCTAGAGGAGTGGATACAATGATAATTACTGGTTTCTTGTTGCAGTAGGCAGCGATGTCAATCAGCTTAATGAGAAATGCAAAGAACGTAAAGACCGCAAAAGGATCGATCACTATTCTGGACGTGACTTTCTTAGCCAGTATTGTGTCGACGGTGGGTGGCCTCACTGTGATTCGAGATTTTAAGGTCCGACCAAGTGATCTGGGAGTGTAATGAGGCTAGGGGAAAACCATGGGTGAGACCAGATATGAGACAGGAGATGCACCATGGCTCGGGATGGTGATGTAGCACACATGCCAGCTGGGAAACATTTAAAAGAGGAATGGTGAAGGAATGGAACAAACCAGGTGAGAGTGGGTGTCTCTGCAGTACCAGCATATGTGCAGGTATCCCCAACCTTCAGTATTACAAGCAGATTGATTAACATTGTCACAGATCTTTCTACCCCCAATGAACAGGCCCTCGTACATCAACTAGAGCTGGAATGGAACCCATGGATAGGGGCAGTGGGAGCATGAATCAATGAATTGCCTGAAATGGCCAGCAGAACTGCACCCCAGAAATACACAACTGTGCAATTCCATGTCCTTAGCACCCCATTAAGTACATTGGTTAAACTGCACAGCTCTGAGTATGCATTTAGCCCAAAGCCGTTTATAATACATGTATAAATGTGACCCCCCAAAGGGAATGGGGGATCGGCAATGACTGCAAGACAATGAGTCAGGTCCTTGCAGCAGGGCAGAAAAAGTGCAGGGAGGGATCTGCTATCCCAGGTGCATCTGCAGTGTGGAGACAAGAAGTGGGCAGTACCAGGACCAGGGGAGTGTGCAGGGGTGGGGCAGCTGATGACACGTCCACCAGGTGGAATCAGCCAACTCCTGGTGCACCTGCAGTGGGAGGGGGGGGGTGAGGCGGGGTGAGGAGTAGGTGCTTGGATGGGTACTGGACACAAAGATGCTTCTGGAAACAGGCACTGTGGAGGACAGTCGCTGGGAGAAGAGGAGGTCAACAGGAGGTAAGGTCATAGCAGCGGTGATGTGATTGGCAGCTCCACAGGAAAGTAACGGAACAGACGGTCCTTCATCGCTGCCACAGACCAGATTCAAGCTAAACAAGGTCGTCTTCCTCACAGACCTGTGGTATCCTATGCCATACTCAGCCAGGGTTTACTATAGGCGAGCAACAGAGATGTGGGGAGGAGCAGGTTGGAACATGCCTGGGCCCACTGAAGAGCCCACAGCAGGAGGGTTGGCAGGGGCGGGCAGGCTGGCTGGAGTCCAGGGACTGGCCAGGCTGCCTAGGCAGCAGCTAGGTGGGCAGAATCCAATAGATGTGAATGAGGAACCTAAGTGGGATAAGTATTGGATGACTTTGAGCCATCCTGATGATACCAGAGCAGGGGATGCTTGGTAAAGCAGGCAGGTTAGGGGTTAGGGGGAAGCCAATGCCGGGCATAGGAAAGCTCTTCTTTAGAGGCAAATACATGCTGATCCATGATGCACAGATTGCAGACAAGTGCAGCGAACTGAGATGCTGGAAGCAAAGCATGATGGGTACACAAGGTACACAACGATTTTTATACCTGCGGAAAAAAAAAAACATTTTGACAGGTAGAGGAAATTGAGTTTAATACGCTCCAATTTTGGCCCCTTTGTCATACAGGTACTATACAATTTCAAGATAAATTTCATGCAGCCAATGTTATTACATTATTTGAAAGTATTACGACCATTCCCTCACCTTATCTCCAGTCTGACAAATATGAATGACTAAAATTTCAGCAACCCTACCAATAAATTACCAACGATATCTTCCATCTAGCTGGTGAGTGGGCTAACTAGCTTGGAATTGAATGTTTTTATTTACTATTGTGTGTTTTTTCTTAATGTAACCTACATTTGCCTGGAGCACTGACATCTATGCACCTTGACTGAATGTCGTTCTGCCCACGTCATAAACATTTGCGATCCAGAATGAAAGAAAAATGTGCTAATGGTAGCTTGCTAATGTTTGTTCTATGAGTTGGATTGCTGCAGGACACAAATGGACCATCAAATATTTTACTTTAGATAATTTTTTTTACTTATTTCTTTTAACTTGTTGATTTTGTTTTACTTGTTTGAACTTGTTAGCTTAAAATGTTTTCCTTTTGAGAGAAAACCTTCAAATATTGATATCGCAGACTCTCACAAACAGCACTTTTTTGAGTGTTGAGTATCCATGTGTTTTTATGTAAGGAATGACCATCGGCGGTGTTTGTATTGCTGATTATGATTTCAGCAGGCATGTCATAGCCCATGAGCCATTTCTGCTAGTGTACATGTTTTACCAAATAAACAAGTCATATTGCGGGGATTTTGTTTTTCCACTATACAAAAAAGTAATCAAACCATGGAGCCAAAACCCGAGGTATGTACAAAATCTGGGATTTGGTGAATCATTACAGCCCCGGTAAAAAAAGATAGGCATTTTGTGTGTGTGTGTGTGTGTGTGTGTGTGTGTGAAGAAATCTGAGCTATCAAGTAAGAGTACCAACTTGAGATAATATCTATTATATTATATGACACATTCATAAGTGGATATCTAAATGACTCCTGCTTCAGTAAACATGGCAGTAAATGATGTCCCTGCACTATTCTTTCAATAAGGGTAGTGTTTTCATAAGCCAAGATAAGATGTCATTCTCACTCCATATGACACAAACTATATAACCAGGCTATTAAATTTAGCTCCACAATCTAATTTGCCCTTATCTCTGAGCTATTAACTGAAGGAAATTTTCTTTCTTTCATGCCTTAACACTAAACACTATTAGTTCAGTAGACAGTGACATTAGCGGAGGTCTGAGAGCATCTTCAGCCATTTTCAGACTCCTCTCCCTTTCATCTAGCCATGCTACTGAGTATAAGCAGTAAGATAACTTCAAGTGTTACATAGCAATAGATTCAGCACACTCTGGGGTTTCATGGTTATGTATCAGACTGTAACATTCCTGAGAAATACAATCCGTCAATAGAAGCCTAAAGGTGTATGAAAAAAAGCAAATCGAATTACTCTGAATTTTTAACACACAGAGAAAACATCAATGAAGATGCAGTTAGGTGTTTTGGCATAGTGCCCCAAGGCCTTAGTAATAACAGGAAAATATGGAACACTTGTACATATTTCTTCAAAAAGTCTATTCATTTATTCAGAAATAGTGCAAAATAATGTTGTACAAAATTGAACTATGTTGCTCTTTTTTGACCTGTGCTGAACTCCACTGAACGCTGACTCTCCTGACTATTGGGATAGATTGATGCTAGGCATTCTACAACTCCTCTGCAGGTTGCACAAAGCCTGACACACACAACCCCGTCATAATGCTGGTGTATCTCTGATGGCTTCTGATTGGCTATTGTATCTTTGCTTCTGGTCTGTGTAGAGACTTAATTTGACAAATTTGCAGCCGAGGCTTGAACGTGAAGGAGTTCTCACATTAGCGATATCACCGTGGAGACAACACCTTAGAGACCATAGCTTGATTAAAAAATTCTCTGGGCAGCTTACTGCTGGAATGACTGGCTTTAAAGAAATTATGTGAGATCCTTCTTCTTTCTTCCTTTCTTCAGCTATTTTCAATAAATACAGTGGGAAAAGGCTGACTTATTAAGTCAGCTGCATTCTTTTTTTTTCTGTTCAGCTGGGTATCTATTAACTGGGCACTGTACAATAGGATTTGCAGACTGTCTTTATGCATACAGCAGTATATGAGTGCCAAACTTTTTAAAAAAACCGAATTTCTTCCATCATTATATACATGGGATATTTTCATTGGGTTCTGCTTTCATATGAAATACATTTTGCATTTTTATCTTATTTACATGTATGTATTTGCACATACATATTTATTTTTATATTTATTTTTCACACATTGGCTGATTATACAGCAAGTACCTTCGAAGCATGCTCTCACAGGAATTTGAATATGTGTTATTAAGAATGCAGAATACCTTGCTTTCTTGAGAAGCAGCAGACAGTGTGTGTGTATGTGTGTGTGTGAGTGCACAGCACAAAGACGCGTTCATTTATTTATGAGCATATCTTTGTGTCACTCTTCAAGTCTGCACGGATAAAATAAGATTCTCTCGGAGCAATGTTGCATACAAATAGGCAAGAACCATTCCAGCAGGACCATTTCTCGCAAGAACAGGCAGAGGTAGAAGCAGGGAGATAAAGAGAGAGAATGAGCAAGGGAGAGAGAAATAGAGAGAGAGAGAGAAGGCCTCACATACCATACTGATCAGTCAGAGTATGTGGTGTTTGTTCTCTGAGCTTCTTCCTGCCAGAACCCAGAATGCACCATACCTTCCTGGCTTTGCAAGCCGCACAACATGCGACAACAAGATAAAACACAAGAGGAAAAGAGAGAAGCACACAGATGGCAGAAAGAGGACAATGCACTAGCAGGCTTTCCAGTTCCCTAAGAATCTGTCATTACCAAAACAAACAAACAACCCTAAAAAAAAGCTCCCAACCTGATATTAAATGGCATGTAATTGCTAAACAGCGATATGTAATTCAGAGTTTCTCCACTGCAAAATTCTAGCGATTTCCATCCCATGTGTTCTATCGCAGCTCACGTATATTCCAGGTGTCTTCTAACACTGTCACTCTCAAATGAATTCCTTTACCAATTGTTACTCCGGCAGTAGCACTCTGGGGAGATTACAGACTGGAATGATTTCACTCCCAATTATTTGTATTTTTTTATTTTGTCATCTCTGTACTATACGAAGAAGAGAAAAAAAACAGAGGGATACGTGCCTCGTGGAATGGGGAAGTGCCGCTCTTTCATTCAGACATGGGGTACAGGATGTCACCCTCTCCGGCTGAAACAAAGGGAGGTGTCTTTTATGAGGCTGCATAATGACAAAAAAATCTTTCAAGCTGCGTAAAGCCATTTGAATAAGGCTCCGCTCGCCTAAGGCGCGTAGCTATCTCTGTCTCTCAGGTTTAGTCCTATCTCTCCGCTGCCTCCGGTTTAATTAGGTTAGGGGAACACAGGGAACAGAAGCATACCACCACTTCAAAATAAGACCTCTGTGTGAAACTGACAAGGTTTTCTCCACAGGCAGAGCCAGGTATACCTTTTCTTCACTAAGGAGGTATACGTCCAGGACCCGAATGCCACCGAGGATGAGATAAGAGTGATGAAACAAATTCATTCGGCGGAGAGTTGGGAATGCAGGTGACCCTCCTGCGGAGAGGGTGGTTGCATATTTAATTGATTAAGGAGCAAATGTTGAGGACCGATAACAAAAATATTACCCATCAAAAAACTGCCATTTTTTTTTAGGTAAAATGAAAAACGAATGGGATTGCATAAATTTGCTTTTGCTTCAGTATTGAGCATGGGGGACATAAAATACAGCAAATACCAATTATAAAAGGTGTTTTGCAGTTACTAAATCACATTGAAAAAGGCATCTACATGTGTTTCATTTTCCGTACCCAAGATGAGCTATGTGCAGTCAGGCTGAGCAACTGTCTCCCACAGACTTCAGAGAGTTGAAAGCATACACTCTTGACTCCTTCAACCCAGACAATAACCAGCCTTCAGTTACGTATTAGGCATTTAGCAGGTGCCATTATCGAATGCGACTTACACAATTTACATTTCTGCACACAATCAGTTTATTTTATACAGCTGGATATTTACTGAAGCGATTGGGCTGAAGTACCTTGTTCAAGGATACAATAGCATTGCCCTAATACCAGCTGGAATAAAAGCTCTGTAGCCACTATACTACACTGCTGCCTTACAAGGGAAATACACCAGAGGCTCCTGGGATTTGAACCCATGACCTTCTTCCTACATTGCAGATTTAACACCTGTCACATATTCCCTATGATCTCATAGGAATGCAAAGCATATGTATAATTCTCAAATCTATAGTGAGGGTGCTAGAGATTGTTGCAAGTGAGGAATTTATTTTGTATTTTTTGCCAGCGCTGTTGAACTCATGGTCATCTTGATCATGTGATCTCTGACCATAGCTGGTACTGGTGTTTGAGTCCCATCTGTGAGATCCACAGCCACACAATGACCAGGTGACCACTAGTTTGAGCTTGAGTTTTTAAAATAAATGATTGATTTTACCAAGTCTATTTTACCCAGTTGTTTTTAAGACTTTTTACATTTGGTGTCAGAAGTGGGATTTTATCCCCTGTTCCTTTGGGGTGGCCCACTTTTTAAAAAGCATTTAAATTTGTTTTATGCTGAGTTTTTGTTGGACTTGAAGAGTTCGCACAAGCACAAACTCATAGCACTCCTTCCATTCCACCCTCTCCTTATCTACTGCCACTTTTACGTGCTAGGCACCAGTTAAATTACACCTGCTACAATCAGACCCTGCTGTTGACCATTAATTGATTACCAATTTGCCAATTAAGCCACATTCCAAAGCAATCAACAGTGTTTTCAACATTTGGGAAGGGTCACTCCTTCATAATGAGATACCCCTATATGAAATTAGAAACAGAATGCTTTCATGAAAACCAGGTAGAGGTCAAACAACTTCTATGGCCTGTCCACTCACTAGATCTAAACATCACAGAATGTTTATCAGAGGTCACATATGAGTGCAGAGCAGATCTCCACCTCCTTCATCTTTCAATAAACTAGAAGCTTCCGACCTTGAAGAGCGGTCCAAGATCCCATCAGACGCAGTTCCAAAACGTAATTGTGGAAAACCAAATTCCAAGAAGGGCTGAAGATATCCTGAAAAAGCATGGGCCAAGTGACGATGGAGTGGCATCAGCAATGTGCATTTTAATGGGATTGGGTGAGGACACTGATTAGCTTATTGTGTGTTTACACCCAGGACACACCTACAGGTAATTAAACCCAGCATGAAACCCAACCTCTTTTCAATTAAGCCACTCTTGCGCTCCCTGCATGCTGTTTGAATGCTGAATTAAGTTCTTATCTATTTGAGCTTGAAACGAGTCCCAACCCCTGTAAAATAAATAAGATCTAACTGTCGAATCTAACATACTGCCCTGTAAGTAGACATACCCAAAAAGCACTGGCATGACATATCATAGTCTATGTGTTAAGTAATTACAATAAGGCCCTGAAATTTAGAGTTTGAACAAAGATTGCATTCTCCTATAATACTTTTTTTCACAAATAATTTGGTTAGTTACTTTTGGAAACTTCAGAAATTGTGTCTTTAAAGAATGAAAGAACATTTGTGTTTATTTAAATCAATTCATTTATTCAATCAAATCATTTAGGACAAATTCAGATAGAATCTTGGCCATAGATAAAATAAGCTGCACACTGACAACCTAAAAATACTTAACTTCAGCACAGCTTCCCATCTTGAAGAACTCAAGCCTGGCTCAATCCTACCTGTACACAGTCCTCAACAGGCAGACTTTACAATTCACATGTAACCAAATTCCTGAATGAATATCAAAAAAAAACATCATGAAAAAAAGAATTACTTTGCCAGCGTGGATATCAGTGTCTTGGCATCTGAGTCAGAGACACAAGTGCGTGAAGAGAAAATGGAGCTTAGAGCACGCTTTCAGCATGACGGACCTTCAGGACTGCCGACACACAGAATAATCAAATAAAACCCTCCGCTTTCTAGAAGCCCATGACTCAGATGTGATACACCCACAACAGTGCACTGACTCATCATTTTAAAGAGACACACTGTGTGTGTGTGTGTGTGTATCTGTGTGTGTCTGTGTGTACACGGTATCAATTGTTTTAAGAAGTATACCCTATTTGCCAGAAGTTTGTTTCCAGAGGAGTCAGATGTCTAAAGAGAAAGGCTTTATCCTGGCAGAAGCTGATGATTAAGCAGTAACGGGTCAAGGATTCAGGCATGTCTGCGGCTTTCAAAAACTACACAAACTCGCTCCCATTGGTAATGAGCTTCATTCTTTTTCACAAAGCCTTTGAAACAACCTTAGGATTTCTTGTGAAATGAGAAGTGCCTAAGGCTATGGGTTTTTTTTTCTCTCTGTTTTGAAGAAGGCGGCAGTTTGGGAACCTTCATGTATCTTTTATCCTGAACTAAATAATGAAATAAAACAAACTTTCAGACTATATATCATGAGCACCCTTGCTTTTACATTTTTTTTTTGGCAGCTATACTTGCACATAAACTGCATTAGTTATGCGGTTGTTAGCTACATTTGCAGTAAAAGTAGTATGCTAATGTTGTTGTTATTATTATTGTTGTTGTTGTTATTGTTGTTGTTGTTATATGGTCATGTTTTGTTCTGAACAGATGAGGCTACTTATTACTCACATTCAAAACTTAATGATTTCTGAGAACTGTACAATGATCATAGTTAACAACCTGGCTGAGGGAGATTTTGACACATACCTAATAAAAACAAAGGCAGTGTGGAGCTAAAGGTAATCTGACTGGTTTCTCTTTGCTGGATGATTCTAGCAGCAGCATGGAGCTTCAGTTCCTGCTTTAACTCAGGTCTCCCCCCACGGCCATCCCTGCTGCCTCCCACTGGGACTTGTTTACTCCTCCCTCTAGGCTGCAAGAATAAAGCCCCTCCCTACATGAAAGGACACATACAGAACAAAGAGAGATTAAAGAGATCAGAAATACACACACTGTGCTGTGAAAAACCATCTGTGATACTCTCCCTCTCTCTGTCTCACACACACACACATACACAGACTCAAACACGCGCTGCCCCTGACACACTCTCGCTCATACACACACACACACACACACACACACACTCACACACAAACACACACACACATTTGCTTTCTCTCTGTCTGTCTCTCTCCTTTTTTTGTCACACACAAACATCCATACACACACTCTCTCTCTCTCTGTTCCACACACACACACACATATACACTCACGCACACTCTCTCTTCCACACAAACACACACACACACACACACACACTCTCTCTCTCTCTCTCTCTCTCTCTCTCTCTATCTCTGTCTCCCACACACACTCGAATGCATCCTCTCCTTTTCTTTCTCTCCCTCTTTCTCACAAACCACAAACAAGAAATTATTATTAGTTTGAATTGGCTGAATTTAATTATTTTGAAGTATTAAGAGTAAACACATGGCTTCCATGATGCTTACCCAGTCAAATTTCCCTTGATACCCTTCAGGACTTCTCATAACCCTGTTTTTGCATGGGTTTGTTTATAAGGACTTAGCCATTGTTGTGTGGCTGGAAGAACAGGTGGCCAGGATTTCTGTGGTGGAAATCTGAAATATTGACTTGCCACATCATGTGTGTTACTGTGTTTTCTATTGCTTGCTTTGTATGGATGAAACTCCAGTCCTAAATGTTATCCCTTGAACCTAATTCAACAAAACCCTATATATTTTTTGCAAAACAAGTTAGTCATTTAGGTTGATTTCACACAAAATAGAAATGACATATTTTGCTCAACACATACTACAAAAAGTCAGTGCCACTTAACTAAACTAAGCACAAAACAATATCAGACTAGTAAAGCTCTACTGCTCATATGCAAATGTTAAGTGCTAAATTGTCCAAGCAATAACCAGTCCATAGTCAACGATAGAAGAGAGGACCGGTGAGTTGGTCCTCAATGAAAACCCAGAGAGGAAGGGGGGCTTGTATGTGTGATAGAAGAGCAGCCAAGGGAAGATGAAGAATGGTTGTATCCAATGAAATCAGAGCCATTAAATTTAAACACGCGTTACGTTTTTACATTCTTGTACAGGTATGAATCACTTAACGTCTGCAATACGTTCTGTGAAATCGGACGTTATGTGATTGGGATGTTGTGCAAACACCATATTATCAAAGCTATATGGGATACTGTAGTGTACCTGTATTGATTAATAGCCAAGATACTGTACACATACAGTCCTGTATTTCATTTAATGTATCTGGCAAGGTAATATATGGGTTAAATAGGTTACGTCCGCTACGTCCCGTTCACTGATTGGGATTTCTGAACTATATTATAACCTTATGGGACCATGGATGTATATGCAGTTGGACATTGCCCGAAAGGACGTTATTTGGCGTATGCCTGTAAATTGCATTGGTTGATTCTACTGTAACTACCTCCATCTACTTGGATTATTTGCATCATTTACTGCACAATTCCTTCGTAATCTTTCTTTGGATGATGAATTGATGCAAATGAGTAAATCATTTGGAAATATTTACGTGGTTGAAAAAGTACTGAGACCATTTTAGTGGTGAAAAATCATTTCTGTTTCGGAAGTCAACTGTTACTTAATGGGGAAATGATTGCAGCTCTTTGTGCTTCCATAGTCCGTACCACATCATCACGCAAAAGAAGTCACGGAGAAGGTATTGAAAAAGAGAATGCACTCAGATAATATTGACACTTATAGTCAGTTATTGCATACCTTTGTGAAATGATGGATGAACAAAACTTTTCATTAGGTGACACAGTATTCTGTTTTGATGCACTTATTTGATTTTGTGGCATGCGTTTGGCATTTTGAGACCATTGGAGCATTTTGCTAGTGATCATGTGTCATTGAACAAAGCATGTTTCTGCCCAGTGAGTTGCATCAACTGTTTTGGAAAAAAATGCCTTCTATTTCATGGTTGTAAGCAATAGAAAAATACCGTAATCAGAGGGTACCAGAATATTCGTATCCAGATAAAAAAAATCAGTTTCTTCTATTGAAAGACCCTTTATTGTGTTGCGTGCTTACCTAGAGGTTGAAATGTTTTGTTGCCCTGCCCTTATTCTGTCAGGCTATGTTACTTGCTAAAGTGAAAAAAAAAACTGAGAGTTCATCCTCAGAAATACCAGGTTCTTTTATTTCCAGGTACGGGAAATCACTGAGGAATCACAACCAAGAGAGAATTTCAAATAAAAATGTTATCTTTCGTTCTTCCTTTGCAACGGCCCCATTGTTAGCATAATCATCTCCTCGACACACTGCTACAGAAATGACAGCGCAGACTCGGAAACGAGGCTCGGAGCAACTAATTCATCAACCATAATTAGAAATCATGTTCATTTCAGAGACGGGCTCTATATTTGCATATAAAGTGGGAGATTACAATAATGTTCATGATGAGGAAATTCTTTTCGGTTAACAAAGCTAAAACCCAAATGATTCAATTGCTTTCATAAACTGTTAAATGCATAAGTGGGCATGGCAGCTACCAATTAACACAGAGGGCTTGTTCTGTTCTGTGGCCTGTTTTATTGTTTCGGCTTTTAGTACTTGTTAGTATTGTGAATTGTGTCCAAATATAAATCACTTGATAATGTGATCCACCCATGGCATAAAGAGGAGCTGTTCTTGAAAATGTTGAAATTGAAAACTTTTTCTTCATTTTTTCCTCACTTATATATGCGGGTGTGGGTTGGGCATATATAATTTTAAAACTGCTCAAATAATTATTAATAAGGCCATTAGATCTCCATCTTAACATGTTGATGGAGATGTTTGATTCTCTCTCTCCGTAGGGTAGCTTGTCAGGTATTGCATTGGACAAGTGGTTCTCATACTTCTCAATTCTAAAAAGTATGAATTAAATTCAACTAAAAACGGACGTTTAAGGAGCGTTCTCCCATGGTCTGAAACTCTTGAGACGTCTGTTCAGGTGAATTATCTTTGTGACTCACCTGACACGGTGGACAAGGGCACAAAGGCAGAGTAAATAGAATGACATCACTGCCAGTTCTATGACCCATCAGGGATGGTGTATAAGAACATCTTAGGGACCATGATATGAATCAAAAGGATATCTATTGATGTTCTACCGCCATTAATCCCTTAAACTATAATGGAGGTTAGGGAATTCAGTTCCCTAATTCAGTTCCCCTCTTTCCGTCAATAAGCTCATTCATTTTCCATAAATGGTTTACCTTCAGTGACCATGCGTGCACACTTTTAGCAATCAAAACTGATGCCATTTCACCTTTCTACCACTGAATAAACGAAACATCATTTCCAAAGGAATCATTTACCGTATAGGATTTTGCGAAAAAGAAAACATGAATTGTTTCAGAACCAATATGTCAATCAAAAGTCCTGGGATACAAATATGGGAGAATAATTCATGGCATCCATTGCTATTTATAACATAATGTAGCCTCAGGATGGTAAATCAAATCTCAACAGACATTAAAAGTTTGTAATTAAGAAAAATTACAGCTTGTAACGGCTTGTTAAAAACACAGAGGCAATTATGGCTGGATCAGAAACCGACATACACATGGGGACGTAAAGACCAAGTTTTATAACCTCTGGCCTAGAAATGTCAACAGACATCAAAATTTCACGTCCTTATAAATCCATGTGTTTATGTGTGCACAGTGATGAGGGATTACGGTTTCTCTGAAAAATCTACCATACAATTTACCAACAATTTGGACCAATGAGTGCATTGGCTATGGAGACAAAACATTTTCTATTGGTTAAAACAAGTCAATGATTGACAGCTGAGTGTAGCTCCAGTCTCACCAGGTTCGGGGAAAATGTATCTCAACCGTCACTATATACGAGTGTGTATAACTCTTCATGCTGAATAGCCTATGGCACAACAACACACTTCTCATACTTTGTGGCAATTAAATGGTTTGTTTTCAGATGATTAAGGTACTGCAGAATTCATTTACTTACAAAATATTAACAACAGCAATATAGATTAACCAATTCATAAATTAACAAATTATTTAACCCTTATTCCTCAAATGTTACTAATGGTAGAAACATGGCCGACTCATTAAGTGATGTATTAAAAACACCTATCAAAACACAGAAATAAGTTCTTTGTTCACCTAATTGCAGACGGTTAGCAGTGCCCTGTCAGGATTGGATCTCATGATATTCTGGTTACAAACAATGCAACTGCTTCATCAACCGTTGTTGCTTTTAGGAGAACTCACACATCTATGCATGGCATTGCAATAGTTTGTTTGACTTGTTATGTTTCTGGGCATTGAGAGTTTTCAGGTATACCTTTAGGTGGTACTGGTGCAGAGATACAAGATTACATTCTAATATTCAATATTCCCAGTATGTTACATGGCACGCTACCTTATGTGCACATAAAAAATGAAAAAGCAGTGCTCTTTCAATTCCTATAGCTTTTTTTAAAGTTAAGAGAATGGCAAGAAGTCCTTAGGCTTTTCAACATATTTTCAGATTTTTTCACTCAGTCAATAAGAGATAAGAAACCTGTTCTCTTACTTACTGAAGCTCATTGTCTGAGACACCTCCACTGCCTGACAGAATGAATTGCTATTAAAGGCTTTTCACTGAAAAAAAAAAAAATAACTAAAAAGCTTTCATGACATGATGCAACTTTCAAAAATCTCTAAGGTTCAGTAAATTAAAGTCTAAACGGTGGCTCACTGTTCTCTAAGGTGACAATTACAATTTCTACAGTAATCAGCCCAAATTATGGGTTTTCAGAAGCACTTAATAGTGAATAGTTTCTTCTCTGCAGTTAAGGGGTGTTACATGTCAGTTCTTTATTGAACACCTGGTCATTAAGTTAATTAAAGCGTTCACTGACCTTTAAAGAATAAGTACACTATTACAAAATAATAAATAATTCAGTGACAAGTGTAGCACCCTCTGTATGTTTTTATTTTTATGGTATGTACTGCATTATATGTAATAATGTCATTACTTTTTATTTTTGCTTGTACACCTATGTGGTACAGGTAATTAACAATATAATGTAAGCAAGCATGGATGGAAGGAACCTTAATGGCTTTTTTTGGGAAGACCATACAGCCTATATACATAGAGGAATAAAAAGTCTATCATACCACTTCTCCTCAGGAAAGTCAATCAACTCATGCTTGATAGATGCGGATATTAGCATAATTCCAGATTGTAC
The DNA here is from genome assembly GCA_019788955.1 of Albula glossodonta. Lineage (NCBI taxonomy): Eukaryota > Metazoa > Chordata > Actinopteri > Albuliformes > Albulidae > Albula > Albula glossodonta. The sequence goes on from JAFBMS010000207.1 coordinate 143,918, forward strand.
ATTAATCGTCATTTGGTTCCAGGTATGGTGGCTGAGAAGGTACTGAGATATGAATAAGCTGGTGACCCCTTCTCTGTGATTGAAGTCCCTGTCATCTCGAAACACACTCCTCTGCATGCAAGAAAAGCTGTAGCCCTTTTAAACCTGCAATGTTTCTGGGTGGTCTGGACTCTCTCCAATTTGTAGGAAAATGTAATAGATAAATTGCACAAATGAATTGCTTTGTGTTGAATTTTTTACATGGAAATGTATGCTTATGATTCCAGTTGATTTCATTCAGGTTTTAAAGGTTATTTTCCACCCTTGTGGTAACCAAATAAGTAAACTATCTAGCCATTCCCAAAGCTGTGAAATTGATTCTAGCCATAATACACAGTGAATTGAGGCTTACATTCAAATATTCCATGAATCATAAAAGAGAAACATTACGCATTTATTCTGACGTACACAAAGCTTGGTTTGTATTGGAATATTTCATACAATACTGCAAATGATTTTTCACTGTTGTTTATCGGTTTATTGGGTTCACAACTGTAGGCTAAGCTGTTTCTTCAAGCCTGTATGGTTGAGGGTTCAAATCAAGGCAATGCAGGTCAACGTCAAACTTTTCAAATGTAGTGCAAAACAGTTAAATGTATTATTTTACAGAAAAAAATATCCACAATATTTATCTGTGTGCATATCTTTACAGTGGGTTGGTCCGTTAGTGTATAAGGTCTATAATTACTGCTTGCAGGTAGAACCTTATCACAAATTATGTTTTCAAAAACAATATGTTACAAACTTTATCCTTGTTAGGACCAAACATTGTAGAGCTGATTGTGTTTTGTGTGCCACATTAAATATAAGCACAGCTTTTTCTCTGGGAATCAAACACTATCAAAATGAAGAGACAAATGAGAATTGAGCCAGAAGGGACAAAACAAAGACCAAATTACATTCAGGCCGCTGGGAGAACACCAGTAACTGTGAACGCAATATCAGTTACACCATTGACCCGAGTTAATGGCACAGGATCAAAGGGTTGTTTGATTAAATAATTATATATAGACACATTTGAGATATTACACACAATGTAATGAAGTGTTAATGTGTGTGTGTGTGTGTGTGTGTGTGTGTGTGTGTGTGTGTGTGTTTCTCTCCCATGCATTAATCCCTCATGGACTAAGTAAAATATTATCATCTTGTTATTTGTTCTCAACAAAGCCAGGGTCTAGGGAGACAGACAAATAAATAGAAAAATCAATACTTGGCCCGGAAGCACCCACTGGGTTTCAGGGGCTGCTGTATATTAAAAATGAAGAGCTGTAAAACGCTGATAAACATTCGTAGTTATCCACTCACTTTTTCAGCAGCAGTGAGCAGTAGGGGAACTCATTAGGGGCTGTATTTTTTTTTGCAATGATTTATGCATAAAGTTATAGCATGTACATAAATTCACAAGCGAGGGTTGCCTGGACTTCCAGACACCCCCTGTCTTAATTAGAATTCCTCTCCTGTATTTTTTCCCAGTCTGCTCACCTCTTCTTTTTTCAGGTCTGTTATTTTAATGTGGCTGTTAGCAAGTATTTTATCATCATTGTAGTAATTTAATGACTAATCAGTATCACATGCACACTAGAGATACACATGTATCGCTGAATCTTGAATATTTAGTCAAATTACTTCCAAAATCAGTATAATTAAAAAAATATGTAGATTTTTGAACAGGGATCATGAATATTAATCAACATCAATAATACAACAGTGAAACAGCAGTATAGAAGTGCCATAGACTCTGAGCAGGTAAAAAAAAGAATGCAATAAAAATATTACTAAATACAAATACTGGTAAATGTAATATTGTTATCACATTGCATTAATCACACAATACTTTAATCATTTAAATTGTGTAATTCATCAGTAATGGGTCGTTCACATTTCTAACAGGATTTCAGTTTAAGACCAGAAGTGCACAAAACATTACAGCATCTGAGGTCCATGGGTAGTGTATTTCACTGGTTTGTAGCTCTTACTGAGAGGGTTGGTTGTCCACAGTTACTGCATCAAGGAAGAAACTCAGTCAACACAACATGCACCAGTACTCATAAAATGGCTTCTTACTCCTTTGCTGACATATTACCATACAGCACAGTCATTGGACACAGTGACAATCAAAGCTGCCCATACAATTTCAGATCCACCATCATGTTTAAGAACTGCCTACAGACATTGCAGACTGAAGACTTTCTGCCAATGTAAATCCATCCAGATGTAGGCGCAAAAGTCAGCTCATCAGAATAGAATCCATTTTTTTTCCATTGCTCAGAGGTCCAGGTTTTGTGCAGGTTGCAAATGCATCTTTGTGCATTAGCCTTGGATATAAGCAGTCTCTGAATGACAGCTCTGCCATATATACTAAATGATGACTAGCAGAGATTTTTGAGACTGTCCCACAGAGATGTTGATATAATTCTGTGATAAATTTTAAGGCTGTGGTCTGCTGTCCTGCTAATTGTCCGTCTGACTCTCGTTGACAGTGTTTACCACCTTCTTCAGCTGTTTTGAATGTCAGTTCAAAATAATGCAGAGTTAATAAGTCACAACTCTAGCACAAGCAGGCAATTTAGCCAATAATTAAATTCAGACATGAATTTGCCAACCATTTGCAGACATGGAACATAGCGTTTGTTCACTTGTTCACAGTTTGGTGTCTACAGATGTCTGTAGATGATACAGTCCTATGTGTTCAGTCAACAAACAGACTCTTAACTATCCTGTGTGTTCACACAAGACAAAACAAACAGCTGTCGATCCTTGGGGGAACTACTGACCCACTGTGGACCCTAGTGTTATCATAGTTTGTCTAACTGGGTGTCCCTCAGTTGTATCCTTTGGTGTCTGTTTGACAAAAAGGAATATATTCAGTTCATGGCTTCAGTAAAAACTTGTAAGGAGAATAATACGAACAAAATGACTTCCTGGTTCACAGTATCGAAGGACTTTTTAAGGTCCGGAAAGACTGCACTGACTTCACTACCTTTGATGGAGAGATTAGCCACAGGTGGACAAAAGGTAACATCAAAAGCATACTTGTGTGTCTTTACAAATGCAGTCTAAACCAAATACATATTCTCCTCTTGAGTTTCTAAAGAAGCTGATAAAACAGTCCACTGTAGATACCGAGATTTCTGCTATTCTAAAAATTGGTTTATTATCATCAATAGGAATGAGAGCTACAGTCTTAATTGGAAATCTTTGAGCCAGTTATTTTGACAGAGTCTACAAAAAAGTTCTTGAAAGTAGTGGATATCAAATGAATTTCTGGGATTAGGATACCATTAGGATACCATTCAGGGTTCTTTTTGGACTTCTTAAAAGTTCTTTTCACAATGTTTTTCGACAAGCTTTAGAGGGCAGTCTTCATCCTGACCTTCATAAAACTCCAAGTGTCCCAGTTCAGTGACAGGGACACTGTGCTTTAGGAGACACCATCATTCACATCAGACTTTAAAATGAGGTCCTGGGTCACAGTGGTCAACAAGGATCCTGTGGCAGTGATCTCAAAGGGTTATGGGCTCCCTGGTGTCTTGCTAAAATTTTCCAGCTTGGCTCTCTCCATCTGGCCAGTATCACAGACTCAAAGATTCCCTCCTTCTCCACCTGAAGCTGATATATATGATGAGTGCTCCGGCACAAAATGGCTACTTTCCATCACATTGGTGGCAGTTGCACTTGTTATTATAGTATTACATTAGTGATACAACCCCTTCCCCCATTCTGTCTCCTGTACAGAATAAGTTGCATCCTGTGACATTGAAGGCATCGCAACAGAGGGGTTTTTCCAAACAATGTCTAAGAGAAACAGATGAAATCACAATTCAGAGCGTGCAGTCAATGTTTCAGTTGTTGCCTCTTAGAAATAATGATATGTTTAGGCCCCCCTCTAACCTTGCCTTTGGCTTAGAACAAGGGTCCAGAAGCATTTAGCCCTGACTAACAGTTTGAACAAAGGCTCCTAGTGTAATGTTTCCTAATAGCTGTTAAAATATCTTATGTTCCTGTTTTGCAGGTGGGCCATCTGGGACAGCTGCCACCTTGACCATAACTGTAACTAGATCTATCTATCTATCTATCTAACTGAAAAAATGATGTTGGTTAGAACAGAAGATTCTTGTGAATTGTGATCCAAGTTTTTGCAATTCTTTTGTATCGTGAAATGTTTTTTTTTCAATGCAACGAAGTACAGTATATTCAGCCGTCTTTATGATAAATGTATTGACTTCCTGAATATGGTTAGCAACAGGAAATGCTTAGCACATGTGACATACCATACCTTCTTTTCAAACTGTATTTCTCTTTGAGAAAGGGGCAATGGCAGGGTACAAGCAGTACAATTCAGATACGAACCCCTGAACATATGATTTTGGAAGATGTGAATTTCAATTCCTATCCACTCCATTGTGTCTAATGTGACAGCAATACCTTCATGCACTTTCCATGAAATGATAGCAATTATGATCAAAATGACATTTAAGAAATACCTTTGAATGATCGGAAGTTTTGGCACTGTCGTTATCTTTCACTCACCGGACCGAGGTAACCAAGATAACTGTCATGCATTCCACCGTGGAGGGATTTCATATCATGTCACAAATGCAGTATCCTCAGTACCTCAACTAGACACACAGGCAGTAAGGGCTGAGTCTGGCGTGACATGCAGTCATGTATCTCAGCTGGGAAGTTTTTGCAACAGAAAAGCCAGACAGCCTTGTCAGACATGCCAAAAGGTTGTCCCTCGTCTTAAAGCTTGAGCAGGAAATGCGGATCGCCGAGCAGACAGCTGGGTTCACAGCACAGAGCGCTTGCCCAGTGACCAGTGACTGACATTATCCTGCTAATGCAAGAATGGGTGAATGAACAAATGATCTAAGACCCCCTACAACACATTAGTGTATCTCAAACTGGAAGTCCAATGTTTTAGTGCAGCAGAACCTCAATAAACTCAAACACCAGGGAATTCATTATAGGTCTTCAGTGATGAAGGGGCCCAAAAACCCAGTTTTAAGAATTGTAATCCATTCATTGAAACCATGCATCATCGTAACTTTATTCTTAAATAAGCTACTCTCGTGTTTTCAGCTGCCAGCAATAAAAGCAGCAGCAAGAGATCCTGTTAGCTGACACAGGCACACAACTTAAACTGTCTACATGTTTGCAAAATGAAAATAATGATAAAAATTATACAAAAATAATACTATTCCTCTAACAAAGTTATATACTAAACAAGTTTAAATAAATTATATGGTTTAACAATGCATGTTACTTACAAAACAACCCCATAAAACGATATGAACAATATATTTTAGCTACCCTATCAAAGGATGCCATTTAAAAAAATAAACAAGATTAAGACCCAGGACTGCTGCAAAAGGTTACTTTGGAATATGTATATGCAGACATATTGAACCGTTCCAAACGAATACCAATCTGGTTATCTGCTCCAGTGGAGCTTTTATCGTTGTTTTTAAATATGTATGACCTTTAACACGACAAGAGCTCCACAGCAAAGACGCATTTGACAGGACAGACGCCCAAAGCGCCACGGGTAGCCAGTATAATTAGCTTTCTGCAGCCTTAATTAGGTCCGACAGATCGTCATTAAAAGACAAGCAAACCTTTGGTGTGGCATTTTTCCGGACTTGGGCGTTTAATGAAATCATAGGGAGGTTTTTCAAGATGCTGCAGAAATGGGCGATGCTTGAAAGTGGCTTGCGAAAACAGACTGAAGTAAAATCCCTCTTCAAATCAAGAGTGTTAATCAGCGGGTGATAACGTGGCGCTAACAGTTTCCACTCCTGCAGTGTGCTGTTTGATCGCATAACAGCTCATAAGAGAATCGGAAATATTTAACGAGTGCAGGGAAACTGGGAAATCCTGCTAGACGTTATTTTATCCTATTACATTGGCTTGTTAATGTATACCTTTGTTTACTTTCATATCCAACGTTCACATAAATCATACATATCTTGCAGTGGGCTTATTGCAAAATCTTGACACGGGTATGTTGGCCATGTCTCCCTCTGGGGAAAATTGTGATTGGTCCAGAAAGCAGTGGAGTATATAAGTGTAGAATATAATGATCTGAATAGAGTCCTAATTCTGAATGGCATTACAATTGAATTTGTGCCTTACATTTTTTCTGTACTCGAACAATTTGGCAAGTTAATTTTCATGAACTGTATTGGTTAAGAAAAATGAACACTTGCATTTAATTCTGAGCCAAAACTCAGGACACTCATCAGTATTGACTGAATCTTGACCTAAGTGTTTTCTCTCTGGTTTTCTCTCTGGTTTTTTGTTATGGCAATGAAGATAAACTGTATATCATGACTGTAGGCTATATCATAAACTATATGGACTCTTTACACACAAACACACATGAAACTGACACACCACTATGTATTTTTTGGTTATGACCATGCTGTTTTTGCAGAACTGTTTGTAATTAAATGTAATTTTGACAATTTTACAGTCATAGTAAATTTTGTACTAAAACTTTTGTGTTGTTATTTTTGATGTTTCATTTTAGGTAATTACACTGAATTTAGTAACCAAGATTACTTCCTGAAACACCCATATCTTTTAAGATTTTCTAATCTATATTTTTAAGGATGCATAATTAAGACATCTAAATATGTTTCCTGGTTATGGAAACACCAAAATGTACAGTACATAATGTGATTTCTCAAAGATTTTTCCCCTGTGGTTACACAGATATTCAATACTGACTGCTTAGGTGGACAAAAATATATCCTTACTATGTAATCACAAACAAGTTTTAAATTTAAATTGACCCATGTAATTATTTTGACAGTACATAAAATGATTGAAATAGATTCTGCTAGAAATTAATTTGTAGGCACTATTAATGCCCATACAGCATTAATTATACATATATTTCAAATGACAGTTCCATTTGTGAGGACATTGTGAGGATAGTGTCGTCTTTTGCCATTCAGTCTTGGGACCAAACTATACATAGGTGTCTGAATGAGGTATCTGGCGACCCCTGGTGGACATTATGAGCTCTCCACCTACATTAAGGAAACAAGTGCGTGAATGGAATCAGAATAGAACTGTCAGCTGATGTCAGAGGGTGAAAGCACGAGGCATCATTTACTGACTTACAAAACCGGGTTTAGTGGGAGTCAGACAATAAGATGTTATCTGTGTCCATCTCTCCCAAACTTTCTTCGTAAGATGTAAATGAATATATTTTGAAAATCAAACATTTTTACATCTTTCCTTTTTTGCACTTTCAGACATTATTATTACTCACTGTTCGCCCAGACAGTGCCTTGTTATGTGGGTGAGAAAATTCTAGCAAAGGGAAAGACGTCATTGAGCTCTTCAACGCAGCACAGTCGACCCTTCATGGCCCTGGACTTAAAGTAGCCACGTCAAATTGAGTTTGCTGAGTGCAAGAAGCACCTCTGTCTGCTGTATTCAGACATTCCCTCACTGTGTCCACTCATACTTTCCATCCTGTATCCTTTTCATCATCCATAATGTGTTCACTCTCCGTGATGCCCCTGTTTTATACGGATTACTCTAATTCATTGGACCGCTCCATTCTAGTACTGCTCTGTCACTCATCTTGATTGAGTCTTTCTATTTTGAGAGAAAGGGCTGTAATACCTGGTACGTAAACTTGAATTTGTGTTTTCAGTCTAAGCTGTGCATTTCAGACACTCATGTGAGATCTCCTATTGCATACAAAAGGACAAATAAATATCCTGTAACAAATATCTATTTGTTGATTAACCAACAGGAAAACTTACAAGCACTTAACACATTTTCATGGGCTGATATAAACATGTAAAATGACTTAAACCCATAAAAAGCCATGCAAAAAATGCAAGTACATAAGCACTATCTACTAATACAGATAACATATTATAAGAAGTGACTAAGATGGAAGTGCGATACAGTACATGTTGAAAAGGTTTTTTGTCAGTATTCTGTTATTGTATGTTGACCAATTAAGGTATTCTGTTACACTCACTGTGAGGCATAGTGCTAATGTAATTACTTACGATATCGATAAAGTAATAAAACAGCTCATCATTTGTCACAGATATCAAGGAGTGTGATGCAAAAAATACAAGATCAAGATGTTCCTGACAAACATATGCGGAAATAAGTGAATGAAATGTACATGACTTCAAGCACTTCCGAGTTATTTATTTCTCATTGAATAACATGCTTATTAGCGTAAACAGCAACGTCTCCAGACATGTACAAGCTCTGCTAGCGGTAAGTGGCAAGTTCATTTACCAACTAAAACATAGATGACATAGACAGAGCATTATGGGAGCTCAGTCGATAAAGGGTGAAGCAATTATATTATATCTTTTGGCAGAGAATACTGTCGACAATTTCTCATCTATTATTCTATTATCACTGGCATATCTGTGGGAGCGTATGTATTCTGGGGCTGTTTCTAAAGGACGGCTCTTAGAAATGTAAAAATCACAGCAGACTAGCATCCTCTTGTGGAATACACAAAAATTGCACATCAAAATACATGTATTTTTATTTTTGACTAGTGTTATGTAATTTTATCTGAATTCATTGTGATATCACATAATTAAGTGCGTCTTTATTTTTTGGTGAATTATTCGAATCAGTAGACCACATTGTCAAGACAATTACACGCTACATTTTTGGAAACTGGGTAATTGTAAAACAAATGTAGCACTGATAACTTACAAGATATTTACTGCAAACTGAGAAATAAAAACTGGATTCCAAGGAATGACAGGAATGAACAATTGAGCAGTTGCGCAAATCAGCACCAGACTTTATGGGGATATTTTGATTTCCTATATAAAGAGACAAATCTGGTTTTGTATTTGACATGTGACATTTTCCCAGTCGCCCAAAGTCTAAAGAAAACCTTAGACATTTTGACATTTATCAGTTATAATTTACATGTGCATAGTCACTTATCCAGTCTTTGTTCCTCGCTAGCACACAGCTGCTGAAACTTCCCCTTGACTGGCGACTGTGTCCTGCTCACAGTGCCTGACCTCAAGCACTTAAAGAAATCTGATATGGCATAAAAATACTGTCACAGTTAATCACAACCATGTGAATGTTTTTTCATGAGGTGATGTTGTATTTTGTGCCCAAATTCGAGCTCTGCTTTTAAGCTTGACGGCCTTTTACCGTTCATGCTTGTTCTGGAACTATTCGTGTTGTAAAAATCACTTACTGTCTGTATATATCCTGTTTGTGTTGCTCTTGATGCTCCTTGTCTAAGTATTTTATGTTTTTAACTAATTTCATGGAAATCATGAAACTGGCTCTTGATGAAAGCATCTTCTAAAAGATTATTTTTATTGTGGAAGATATTGTCTTGTGTGCTTAATGTGAACCAAACAAACAGAAATTCAGTGTGGATTTTTTTAGCTTCCTTTTTTTCCCCCTCAAGCTGAGATTGTGGGTATTGCTTTTCCCTTGTGTCATGGGATGTAATTTTTCACCACCAGGGGGCGATAAAACTCCAGGAATACCATCACTGCAATAACCATGGCATGTTACTGGGCAAAATCCAGCTCAAAGCACAAGGAATGAGCTTCAAAACCTGCATGGTCAGGAGGACATAGAGGCTAAGACAGTGGTTCTAAAGAACCAGACTATATCCAGGTTAGTCTGTATTTCACTGTAAATCACACATTCTGTTACTGTGTCAGTGATAAGCAAATCAGCTACTTGAATTTATGGTCCCTGTGTTGCTGGGTTCAGATATTTTAAGGTTTCACAGAGCTACAGATATAATAACCTGGCACAGGTGTTTTTCCCAGTATGGCTCTTGGGTTTTTTCTCGGTAAATCATTTTCCAATTCCTGGTAGCTTTCAGCCCCCGCCAGCCTCACAGCATGGCCTCTGTTCCCAACACACAGGGGAATCTGGCAAACTCGCTCCTTGTAAAAGCCTGAGTGACTGGGGTCCGAAAAAGGGGGGGGGGGGTTTGCAGTCGGTTCTGGGCTTGCTCCTCATCATCCATCTGGACCGCATTTATTTGCTTGTGAGTTTTTCAGGGTTCATCTGAGGTAAGCTATGAAGAAAGGACCCAGTGTGCCTGCAATATGGGTTTCCGCTCTCTCTGTTCGATCCAGTGAACTCAGGGGTCACTAAATCCCTGCTAAGACCACAAAAAGCCTGTGTACATGATTTCTAACTACAGGTGACAAAGGCCTCATGGACCGGTCCCACTAATAATGAACTGAGAAGTTTGAATGTCGGTGCAGCAAAGGTGGTGGCATTTTAAATTGTGCATTGTGACATAAACACTGGCTTGCAACCTATGCCAATGACCTTGTGACCAGTACATTGTGAGAGCTACATTTGAACTTTTACACTGTGCAATGACATTGTGACCTGTGTAGTAACTTGTATATGGTGTGAGGATATTAGTATAGCAAATTTAATCTCTAATATGGCTGATGTATGTTTTGGGAGGGAGGAGGAGGCTGGGAAATTTCTGGAATTCATATCCACATTGCAAAATTTTACTTACAGTAAAATAATACTAAGATATAAACTCAATTTTTAGTAAAAAAAAAAATCATTTTAAACTGAATTCTATCCTCATTTTTTCTCATTTACAGTGCCAAGTCACAACAGCTTCCACACTATGTAGCTGGTGTAGTCTAGTACCAGGGACCTCACTGTCTACTTTGGTATTATGGTATTATGCAGTTTATTCTTAATGAAAATTCAGGCATGAGGTAAATTTTCCCTGTTGTTACAGTACTTTCATAAGAAATAAATAAAAATTTTGGCCAGCCATTGTATCATTGATGAAGATTATGGAAAACTCATCGTTTTTATGCTGAGTCAATTACACTGAGTGATCCAGGGCAGTGTTGTGGAGTAGTGTCTGATTTAAAATGCCAGCAGATGAATTAGAGTGGATACAAACAATGTTTGTTTTTAATATTTTAATGATTATCTTTAATGCGTGGATTACGGGCTCTAAATATGATTTCCTGCTACATTGCTACAGTGCCCCGTGCACAGCTAGCCACACAGCACGAGAAAGCTCGGTTTACCAAATTAAGAGAGACGGCCGTTTTTCAACCACAAAACCGCAGGAAAACGTACAACGCCTGTACCCAGCTACCTACATCTTCCCTGGGATTATCACTGTACCGTAAATTTAGGCTCAGTATCATTGACATTGAGATAAAATTGCTGACTGGGATGAAAAAGTGCCAGTCCTTAGTTCTCACTTTTAATGCTTACTCTATGAAATGGAATACGCAAGTACTCACTGAGTTTTCATGTCCTGATTCTGTCATTGTGGTTTGGTAGTCAATACGAGCCTCTAAATATGATTAAAGTGCACTTGGGCAACCGTTTGAATATGTGCGTGTACATTTGAAGAAACTGAAATGCATACACTGTACATGCCTGCTATGGCCAATAAACTACTTAAATTCCATAGCCAACAATAATTATATCCAGGCAGTTTGTTTTGGTGTCATCTGAATGAAGACATCTCTTGCAATTCCAAGCCCACTTTGACTGAAGAAGGTGGGGGGGGGCTTCTCCACTTTAAAATCAGGCAAACTGTTTAGTCTACGGTAGTGACCGGCGCCTGTGAATGACATGACCATGTGACTCCTCTGATTCATGTGGCGACCAGCCCTCACTTCATTCTGAACTGCAGATGCTCCACCAATTACATGTTGCCTATTTCATAAGATGAGGACGAAGTCAGGTTTGTGCATTAGCAGGTACCCAACTGGCCAGTAGTGGTCACTAGAGAGCAGTGAGACCAATAAGGTGAGCCAGTTGTTGCCTTGCTAATGCAGACTTCCAGCCATGTCCGATAAATGCACCAGGACTCAAGCCCCCAATCACAGGGCTCACATCTGCTTCCCAAACAAATAACTTAGCTGCGTGAGCCACCCGGAGGCCTCAATTCAAGACAGCTTTGACTCGTTTTTGTGTTGTGTAATTTCCTTTCAAGTTGTAATATGGAATGACGACTCCTGTTTACTTTCACTGCAGTTGCATGGAACCATGTTCATCTTTGTATCAAAGCGATCATCTCTGTTTAAAATGTCTCAAAATAAATTAGAGCAAGTATTTGTGTCGTTTTAATTTCATCCAAATGATTTCTAAAAATTGTAACAAGCTTTGAATGACTGTTGGCACTAGCTAGATTCATAGGGTCTAACAGTATACTCATTTGGATAACTGGTACCATGGCACATCTTAACCCTTAAACAATGGACTTACAAAACAGAATTAAATAAGATAAACTTTACTGCTCCCAAAGGGAAATTAGTGTTTGATTATAAATGCTGGTATATTGATATTGTAAATGGGAAACCCTGCATATAAGTTCATAGTTATTAAAATACTTTTAGAAACGTCCAATGAAGAATCATAACAAAATCTGACAAAGGACAAGCATCTTTTGCCATGCGTAGAAATTGAATGCAGTGTTCATGAACAAGCATACTAATATTGCATTTTCAAGTATGGATAGAAGCTTTTATTTTCAGTGATAACCGCTCTCATAGAGTCTCATCGCTTTATGATCAAAAATGGGTAAAATGGACTCTTACAAACAGTGTGACATTGTTTGTGTAGAAGTGTGCTTAGATGTCTGTTTCAAAGTGTTAAGAAAAACTGGCTACATAATTGTACAAAATATTGTATCAAAATAATCAAATATCATACAGAGCTGTGTATTTGGTTAGTATAGAAAGGGAGTAAGGATAGAGGTGTTGTTGAATGAACCTTCAAAAATGGAGGTTGTTGGCAGCCATCTTAGCTTTGCATACATAAGAGAACTGAATGAAGTCTTACAACCATGCCAGATTGAATTTACAAAGTGTCACTGGTTATCAAGAGAGAGATGACCATCCTGAATCAGGAAATTCTGAAATCTCAACTCTGGAAACCTAAACTGCCTTGAACGGCGTTACCCTTGTACAACTAGAGGAGACCACCTTGAGCCATTCTAGTTTTCAAGATTTGCTTGAAAGTGACTTGTCTAACTGCTGTGGTCAGCCAGCTCTCTTGGAAGTGTGAGGACTTAGAGACACACTACGTCAGAACTGTGGGAATACCTGAACAGACAGAGGAACCAAACGCACAGAGATTTCATTGTCACTTGAGAGAAACCCTGCAATGACTTATCGAGCACGCTGCCAACCACTCAGATCAGAAGAACTGCCCTGCCCATTTGTCCTGAGGCAACATTACTATACCATCCACAGAGGAACATCCTACGCAAGGCTGTGACATAGAGAAACGTCCAGTACCAGGGAACGAAGATACACATTTTCCCACACCACTCCCCCATATGTAGTAAAGCAGAAATCAGCGTTCACAAAGACCAGGGAGATACGCCTAGTGATGCCTCAACTTCATCCCTCCCAAACTAGATACTGTTTTCATACTACGGGAGATTTCCAATTAGAGGGCTCCTTTTCACATTTTGCCAAATACAGAGAAAGTCTAGTCTTCTTGGAACAACTTATTTTGGTATTTACAAATAAGGAACTATGTAAGGACACAAATATATGAATTTGAGTCTCATACGGGTTCTAAACTGGATGGGTACCTAAAATTTTATTAACCTTAAGTCCTCTAAGGCTTGATATTGTACAAATTTGACACCTTGCAAGGGACCAGCTCCCCCACAACAGTGCATATCAAAACAAAATGGGAGAGAGAGCTCAGAAATTCTGATTTTCAATGTACTATGGCAAGAAATCTTGGAGCACATACAAATTTGCCATTAATTACAAGGTCTGTCTGCTCCCACACAAAACCTTAGATAGGCTACACCATTCCAAATGCAAAGTGCAGATGATTCATCCAAACGTATCACCCATAGTAGCAGATACTACACAACAAATTTATTACCCATAGTCGCAGATGTTATGCAAGTTCATATTGCTCTATGAAGGAGCAGTCTTCACTGTTGAAATGGCCGTGGATCTTTGCTTGTTAAATGTGTGCCAGGTGCAATTGTTTTGGTCAATTTGAGAACATGGTTCGTTGCAAGCCTCATGTCTTAGCTGAAATTGATTAATTGAATGGAATGTTAACATGGAATGTGAGTGAGTAATTGTGGACCTACTTAATGACAGGTGTGCTGTCATTAATTTTTTTCAAATTTATTTTCTATTTTTGTGTGTTTAACTATTTATAAAATGGTATAGAAATGTTGGTAGCCTTTCTAAAAATGCTTTTAATGATCATGAAATTAAATTTTAACCTGTTATATGAACTTAAGAATGTAGGCTGTCCAGGTATCGTCAAGCTTACCATCAAATAAACCCTTCCTGACATGCTCTCTGACAAAAGGAGCAGGTCTGTTGGGCAAGCAGTTTTAGGACAACATCTGTAATGATCCGTAACCTTGATGCTTTCCTGAGGAGGAGTAACATTCAACAACATTTTGTCCCTTACATTCTTAATACTGCTTAACAGTTGCTGAATGTGGAAGGGGGAAGTCCCCTAAGTAAGAGTTCAATACATTTTTATTTTTATTTTATGGTATTATTTTTCCTTTACCTTTTTGGTTGTTTCTCTTGCTTTTTAGCACTCACTTTTGTTATTCTGTAGTGTTCCATCTTCTCTTGTGATCATATTTAGAAAAAAGTACTCCAATAAATAATAAAAATACTCCAGTAAAATACATTTTAACAATCAAAAATTGTAACTCAAATGTAGCCTTATTTCATCGCAATAAAAATGTGTTGAACTGTACTATACGAAATATGACCAGGCTAACTGGTCCGGTCATAAACCAACCAGTCTGATTTTGATGTGGTAATTTCACTTCAAAGTTATCATTAGACACTACTGTTTGTGACGAACAAACGTGTCATTGACCAGCTGCAGTACAACCTAGCGGTTCAGTAGGATGGACAAGTACGTATGTTGAGTAAACGTTAAAAATCGTGTATTTTACCGAGATAAATAGACTAAAAAATAACAAAATAAACTTACTAAGTTGAAATGAGGAACTGTTTCGACATGAGGCGCAGGCGCGGTGGCCAAGTGGTAAGGCGTCGGTCTCGTAAACCGAAGATCGCGGGTTCGAACCCCGTCCGTGCCTGATAACTGGGGCATTTTTACACGAAAATATTATTATTGTAGGAACTTGTTTTGCCTTATATCAGCCTCAGTGCGAGGATTGTCAAGAATTAAGTTGCAGAAGAACAATGCATCACCACAATTACCAAAAAAAAAGGGAACACCCACTTGATTAATTTTATCTGAATAACTGGATATAGACTGTTTTTATCTGTTATTTTCAAATGCAATAAATTCTGCATTACATTTTAAATAAAACCACTTCGAAATAATCAACCATTCCCCATGATGATGTCACTTTAATTGTTAATAACTTTCATAATAATTCATATTACCCAGTCATTTCATCAGCCTACTGTTTACCAGATGCGTGAAATTGTTTGCAACATAATTTGAATTATTTAGCTTTGGTTTCACATTAATGAACCTTACAGAAGTTAAAACAAATACTTCAATATCAGCTGAATGACTATATGTGTTTTAAAATGCACCTGGTGGCTCTCCTCCACAACTCGTCCAATCAATGAGTGGCCAAGTTCCTGGCCGACTAGTCTGGGAGTTTGGGAGCCATTGTTGTGTAGCCTCTAATAAAATTAAATTTGTCCATCAAATTACAATTTCAGGTGGCCAAATTCTAAAATCCAGCAGGGGGCAGCAAACGGTTATAAACGTTATGGGTTCATTCTTACCAGTTGAAGCGAGTTTTGGTAATTAGGCTGCAGTAATAATATTTCAAAGAACCTTTATTAAATGTGCATTTGCTAAGAATTAGCATATTAACTTAACATAGGTAGGCCATGGTAATGAAGAGAGGTGCAAACAGAAAACTACGGAAATATAACCCAGCTGTCACCCTCTGGTGACTAAAGAAATTGTCCAAATTGCACTGGAATGTAGCTAAGTAAATTGGAGAGACAGTGTTTGTAGGTAGGGCCAAAATCGACAAAAAATAAGTAAGGAGTCCGTTAATATATTTTGTGAGTAGTGGCAGTTGTGGGGGTGCTTTTTTGTAAGGATGGAAATGGTTAGCACATGGTAGAATTCACTTTTCCCTGTCATAGTAAAACGAGGAATGACGATTGATGTGAATTCACAGCGCCCTTTGCCGGACGGGCAAGGAAGACGTTCATTTAAAAAAAAAAAAAAAAGAAAAAAGAAAAAACCTTATGACGTCCCCTGGATTTCTAGGAATGTCCCTTCCCAGATTCTATATTTGGAAGTGATTTCTAGGAAAATAAAACTGGTCAGAACTCCATATACAGTGCCACATGCGCTAAACTTTCCCCTTTTTAAAGCGACAGAAACGGGGCTTGTCACCAATGCTATCTGAATCTCTACGCAGCTTTCCAGTCGGCCACCCGCTAGCAAGGACCCTCCCGACTCAAAACCTTAAAGGGACTACACGGTGATCACTGGATCTAACACCAAACTGATTTGCTTGTTTGGGATATATATTTTTGTTTGGTATAAATACATGTTTAAAAAAGACAACTTGGATCTTCCCCTCTTACGGCCTCTTACCCCGTGGCGTGACCATGAAGAAATGTTTGAAGAGCTGGCAATGTGATCTTAAAATGCAATGAGTCAGGACCAGACACGGCTGATCTCACCACTAGGCGCACGTATAGCCTACTTAAAGAAACAACGACAGAAAAAAACGAAGCATACGTGCTTCTTTCGTCTGCTGAATATCTTGAAATAATTAGGGTAAGTTTACAATTATTCGATATATTGTGTTTTGTCAGTTAAAGGATTATTGGGTGTGTTTTTAAAAGCGTGTTCACTCGCACATCGCCTGTTTCACATGGTTGGTATGGCTAGCAGGTGTGAGAATATATATTGCTTGCAGAATACAACGCAATTATAGCAAATTATTTGGGAATTACACGTTAACGCTCAAACATACGATGCCGCAAAAGACAGACAGGACTGTTCTTTTTGAAAATAGTTTCACAGCATTGTCATTCCAGTCAGTAACACCGTGTGTTTTTCTGTCTTTTTTCGTTTTCTCTTCCCGACTGAATGCAGACAGATTGTGTCTGAAAGAGAGAGTGTACCTGAACTCTCTTGGGAATAACCAATAACACTGTCTGAGACTCAATCAGGTTAAACGCCCGATAGACTTCATAAGTCTTGCACCTAGCAAACAGTACGTACATGGATATATTGACTTCATTGCTGACTTGTGTACACTAAAATCAATCTAAACTATTTAAAATGGAAATAAAAGACTACACACCTCCTGTAAATTGATTACTGAATCATTGCACTCTATTGATAATAATCTAACATGCTTACACAACTGCGACCGAAAGGCCCAATGTTTGCCTCATCATTTATTAATTTAATTTATTTAATCATATAAAATATTGCATATTCTGACGTAGTAATTTCATTTCTGGAAAGTAAACAGTTGCTTTTCGGTTTATGCCAAGTTGTGTTAGTGCTGCACACACGTAGTACGATATTGGCTGCTTTTCTTATTGCCTATTTGTGGTAGCCTATTTATTCTGTCGGGTTTTATTGTTTATTTAATTATGTGTATGTGTGTGTCTGTGTGTGCGTGTGTGTGTGCCGAAAAATACTATTATGGATATAATTGCTGAACATCGACGTCATCCTAACTGGAATAAGATACTTTTACAGAACGACTGAGTTTGATATATTAGGCAAATCACACAAAGACAATAAAAATCGCTTAAAGATACAGCATAGCATTTCGCTGGGTGTGTACCTTTTTACATCAAAATTTCATACAGAAGTCTCAACGTAGATAGAATGGGCTAAAACGGAACACCTCATGCTTGTGGTTTCGGTTGCGGGATTTTGGGGGCGAGATGAGTTTCATTAATATCCAACTGGCCCGCAAAGTCCCGCTTCTGGCACTCATGCGCTCAGCTTTAGGAGTCTTTCCCAACTTCATACAAAGTAGGCTATCAGAACGGAGATTACATAGCATTAGAATGGAGCCGCTGAAATTCATTTAAACACTATAAAAAGCGCAACATTGAAGGGTTCTAATAAGAGTTCGCGTTTTGGGTCCCATTGGATTATCCATCTGGGTTAAGTTCCTCCATTATACCTATTTTATCTGAATATTATACAACAACTATAAATGTTAATTAACCCATAAATAGTGTTAACTAGCACTGGCATGAATGAAAAGAAGCAGGCCAGGTTAATTTACAACGGATTGATATCCTTTTCAGAATAAGCAGAGAAGGCGGGGAAAGATGTAACTTAAAATGGCTATTGCTAATAAAAATAAATAATACTATTTGTTTATGTTTCGACTAATGTTAAATGATGTTAACAGATGTTGGTAATCCGAACGTGAAGGCAGGCTACTGTAACTATAAACGTACTATAAACATGTCACTGTTATAAAATGAATGAATTCCTTACCTTTGTCCTAATAACAGACCTCTATCCAGTCAGAATTTGCCACCGCAGGGAGAATGAGGGGCTTTTGGGGGCAGTTGTGTCTCAGTTCCACCATCATAATGCCCCTAAAAATCCTTATTGCCCTTGCACTTATCACCTTATTACCCCTGGCACACCTCAGTACCCTCAGCGAATGTATGTGAATGCTTAAATTGCTCTAACTTGGTTAAATTCACAGCAGTTGGACGTGAAATGGCCAACAACCCTTTGATGCTAGGACACTTTCTGAATGAACATTGCATAGAAATGTTTATTTTTTTTCGTGTGGCTGTATTCCTGTTCTATATATAGAAATAATTCATCTCCCCATTTATCGTCAGCCTTTTTCCAGGGCAAATATTACATATGTGTGGTTGATGTAAGCCATTTACCAAATATATCTCAAGGAAGACTTATGGTTTTGTAACATTTAAGGACTATTGTAGAATGGTTCCATTTTTGTATTTGTACAATAAATCATTTTAATAATGCTACATAGAGTATTGGCTTCATTTAGAGTTTGTCTTATTTTGTGTGAGGAAAGACAGGCTCTTGCTGTAATACAGCAAATGCATTTGTTTATCTGAAATTATAATAACTGTGTTGAATGTATGGAATTTATCCTCTCGGGGTGGTATGCTGAAATGATTAATCTAAAGGGCCCTCATTAACTGGAGTCACGTCCATTTGGGAAACAGAGCTGTGTTAATTACAAAACAGTAAGCATGTTCAATTCACATTGATGTTTGAACCTTAATTTAGAAACTCGGTGTCGCCTCTGAAAAATCTCACTAATTTATTGCAAAGAACTGTGAAAGATGTTAGGATGTCATGTCATATATATATACATTCAATATATTGAAGCATGTTTGGATATTTAACGTAGCACTGTTGTAAGCTACAAGCACAATTATGGGTGGTGTTAGTTCTCTTATAAAGTAAAACTAGGTTAAATGTACGAGGCTCTTACAAGTCTGCCTTGTAAGGAACATTTACCGGATGTATGCCAGATTTATTCAACAATACCCTTTGCTAAAAAACATGTTAAAGTTCCTGCTGACATTTTGCTAAAAATTAGTTTCATTTTATAATTATATGTATGTATTGATGAACACTTTTGGCCAATGAATATATATCATTTCCAAAGTCTTACCCGCTCTTTGAACACAATAGACATACTGTATTATCCAGACCTACAGACTTGGACGACCATCCTCCAGGCGAGATGTTGTAGTTGATGTTAATTAGATGCATATTTTTTGTAGCTCAGACGCACAATTTCAGAACCTAATTTACTCAATGGTAATTAATCTTTCACACTTCCTTTATGTGGGGTGTTTTCAATATGAACTTTATTTTTTTTCAATTTGTGAACCAAACCTCTTATTTAAAATGGAAGAGAGTTTGAAACCGAACAATGTGTTCAAATGTATGCCACTGAAATTATAAAACTAAACTTCCACAAAACATGTTAAAAGTTATCACTACGGAGGGGCTGGTTTAGATTTATGTGTCCCATTAAAACATTATGTAATGTACTTTAACATTAAGAAATGGAAGTATGTTTTCAGAAGAGCAAATAAGTAAAAGGAATACCCAAAGAGCACTCCTAAACAACTGTAAACAGCTCTAAAATAAAACTTTTCTCGTCCTCCAGTTATCTCTGGTGAACTTCTAAGGCATGCCGAGTCACACATTAAATTGCTGAAAGCATGTGACAGTACACAAGCTCCAGCTAACTTCTTTAACCGTCGAGCGCATCATTGCTAATATACCGCCCAGAGCCTCACCACTACGAGGCTTCCAGCAGTCATTCTTTCTAACAGTTTTCATACCATATTTCTTGAAGTATTCAGAAACGTACATTCTGCAGTCAGTATTTGGGTTTTTTTCTGTCTTTGGTGTTGGGATAGGTAGACAAATGTCTATGGTATTTAACTAGATACACACTGCCTTCAGTGCTTACCCACTATATCTGCTATACACACTCTTATCAATATTCAGACAGTTTGTCAAGCTCATTTTTCTCAAACGACAGCCATTTTAGGACAGGGGATCACACACCAGTTTGAAAGGAGCAGGACTTATGCAGCTGTGAGATTTATAGAGTAAAATGAAATGGCTCTGAAAAAAAATAATGGAACAATTTTTAATAAATTGTTACATTGCAATTTGATACATAATTGATACAAAATTATGGCATCACCGAATTCTACGTTTCCGCAGGGTGATGTGAGGTTTTCTTTCATTAGCCATTGAAATGCACAATAGTCTACAGTCAGTAAACTTATAAAATGTAGCCATATATTACAGTAACAGTTTTGAAGGATTATAAATGCAGTGCGGAGAAAACATAATCCCGCACTAAATCCAAAGTGCCAATGGCAAAGTAAGGCTACTTTTACATAAAACAGGACTGAAGTATGTATGAATTTTTAAATTACCCACAAGGGTTGTGAGGTCTACCAAGTATATCAAAGTCTTAGCTTCAATATTTTTAATAGATTTTTTGTTGTTTTGTTTTGTTTCTTCAAGACATGAACTCATATCTTAAGCACTTGTAAAGAAAAAATATTGGATTCAGCGCCTTTTAGCGTGACCTTGAAGTTGAAGACAAGCTCAGTACCTGGCAGCATTTGAATACCCCATGTTTGCTGTGCGCATTCAAGTTTTCTCCGTCATGGGTATTGAATTCCAAAAGTTCTGACATTTAAAAGAATCAATGAACACATTTATTTTCTAATTTGGCTATATTAAGCTGTTTAACCTGGTAATGTACCCACATAAACCTTTGAATAACTTTTACATAAAAAAAATTAAAGAATATTTTTTAAGGAAGAAGCTGTATTCATTCAATTGTTTGTTATTGAAGGACAACTAAGGCAATTTTTAATACAAATTTGTATAAATGAATGGATTTGTTTGATGGCTATAGTCGTATCATTACAGTTTTGAGACATATATTTTTGAATTTCACAGACCTAAGAAGCTCATACAATGAGCACTTAATGCAAAGGTATGACTGCAAAATATATATATGGTCTTCAGGACCATTTCACATCATCATACTTATGTCTTTTCAGCAATCCGACAAATAAATACTGTCTAAAATCATTAAAGATTTATTTTATATGTAATAAAAACCGCATATTATATTGTAGTTAATATATCTTATGTCATTCATTATTTATTATTTGAAATAAGTTTATTTTAAAAATTCCTGTTCTGATCACATGCCCTTGCCCACGAGGCAATTTTCAGATGTTGACAGATGCAAGGTTAAAACTAAATAAATTTATAATTGGTGGTGATATCTAGTGAAAGAAACGTGTGTAATATAATGAACGTGTCAAGTCAAGAGGACGGTGTTAGGTGAATATGTGGTAGTGCTTATACTAACCTGGATGCAGTCCAACTGCAACAAAATCTGGTCTGAGGTTAAAGCATTCTATTTTTTTAATGCGTGGCAATTTGTGTGCGAGTGTCAAAATCATAAAGAACTCCCGAACACTGTGTTCTGAGAATTTAACAGTTAGCTCATTGCAGTTAGAACATAGTCTGCAGACAGGGACCTAAAACCCCCCACCCCCCATCGCTACTCATAGAGGCGACAGGGTCAGCTGTGGAAGTCGTTAGTGACATCCTATACATTTCAAACATAACCCTGAGATGCTTCTTCCAAACTCTGCTCATCATGTGACGGGACTGAAGCCCGAGTGTTCTCCCTGGGCTTTGGACGTCTTCAGTGAGCCTCCTCACTTTCATCAGACGACAAAAAAAAGGGAGGGCCTCCTCTACACAGGCTATGGGTTATGAGTCACTTCAACCGTGCTACGTCCCTCAGTCCTCCTTAAAAAATTCGGAGACAATTATCAACTCAAAGCCTGTCTTGCCCTCATTACACCGTGGAGGTTTTTCACAAGATTCTGATTACTGTTGGTACTTAAGCTGAAAATGAGACATTTTAACCTTGCTATTTGACTAATCCTTCAAAAATAAAACCGTCAAATAATGTACCAGTATGTGTTCAATGTATAGATTGTGAATTGTGCACATTTAAAAGAATTCCATTTAAGGTAGACCTTGATTTTATACCCTGTGGTATAAGGAATCCTGGTACAATAACAGATACCACTGGCCAGCCTAGGAAGATATATGTTTGTTTTATTTAAATTAGGCACAGGTATATCCATAACATGTAAGATCTGGGAGTCTGTGGGGTATTGCCTTTGAGAATTCAGCGATCTCCCTCTCTTTGAAAAGAATACAGATGAAATATTAAATACAGACCGTTTGATATTGAGCCTTTGCTTTCAGGGCGAAGGTGAACGAGCCCTGATGCGTAAACCTCAGCCCGCCTCAAAACAACCAGTCTGACCGAGACGCGTCTCGTCTTATTGCGCCCATGGAAGCCTTTCACAGGATTTCACAAGTTCGCTATTTTCTGGCAAGCTCGTTATGAAACAAGATTTTAGTCTACTGTATTCTGTACAGTAAATTCAAAGGGGGTGGGGGGTGGGGGGGGTTATCTCTCAGATATTTCTCCCACTCCATTTTCCACATCACACATTCGGTCTCAGCCAGCCTGTTTGCTGGTTTATTTTCCCCGCGGAGAATACAACTTATGGTGAACACAAAGCATATGGACATAAAAGATCAGTATCAAAGCGATACTAGAAGAGCTCTCGATTGAATATCAAAGCAGACCACAGTCAAAATGAGGCCTCTGACATTATTTAGAAGCCTCTGATTAAATTGTACACAGGGCTCTTCTCCAGAAAGCAAACATCAATAGTTTATTCATCACTATTAAAATGTATATTTGTTTCCAGAGCTAGCAAAAAAATCTTCCTGAATCAGGAAGTAAAATAGCTGAGACTGACTGAGATGTTTAAAGGCACCAGTGGATACTAGTTGTGATTCTTTGGTTCCTTTAAGTACACAATTTGAATAAATATTAAAATTTATATATATTATAAAATATATATGAAATTGTACTCATATACAGTACATATACCAAGAGGAAATGTTGAGTTTGGTGTATGCCACACCAAGTAAAAGGTACAGAACAGATTTTTAGTGTTTGGAATGTCCAACCATAAAACTTCCCTAGGTTTTTAAGTGGTTGCAAGCGATCATTCTGGACGCTGTGAAATGACCAACAGCGCCGGGGTCCAGCACAACCCCTGCTGCGTGTGAGTAATCTGCTGAATCAGAGGAGAGGAATGCTACATCAGCCGAAAACGCTGACTGGCCAAAACCTCCTTCACAACGTTCCACCAAAAGGCACCGTTTTGGTTATTTAAAACAAGGAGGATCTGTGAATTAGTTCGGAAGAAACTGGTGATGAGCTGGCAGGAAAGGTACTGGTTTTGTGTTTTGGCATAAAGGTTTTCCTGAGTAAAAAAAAGAATTGGCGATAGTGTAATTATTCTGAGATAAATCACACCAAAAAGTAAGTACTAGTGTGACTTTCGTTTTTACTATTTTATGTTTAGGTGGGAATGATTTAGAAATAATCGCGGTTTAGTCGCTACTGACTTGCTTTAATGACCGTAAGTTTCTGTACTTACACAGAGGACCATAGAGGATCTTATAAGGAGACACGGCTCCAGCTGAAACCGTCTTTGACGACCAACCAAAGGGATGTGCTTATTTGGTCACACTACACCCATGCCAAGTCTGAGGTCTGTGCACAACAGCCTTTAAATGCGTGATGTGTCCAACCATACACTTTCCCTGGGTTTTTTCAGACAGTCACAGACAACGAGTCTGGGCAATGCGATATGACCGACAAGGCCCGGGGTTCAGCGCAGCTCTGCAGTGTGTGTGACTAATTTGCTGAATCAGAAGATAGGAATGCTTCATCAGCCTTATCTCGCTGAATAGGCGAAAGCTCCTTAACAACGTGCCATCGAATGGTTTGGATTGTCGCGACCACCATTTACATTCCTGCCCTGGCCGAGATGTCTCAGGGGGCCAGGAATTCCTTCCCGGGTTGTAACATTTTATTGCTTTTGATCAATGGTTTGCGAGGTTCATTCACACTGCGATAGTATCGCGGCAGTACAGACGTCGCTGTGAACACGCGCTCCTAGAGGGGTTTGCTCGGTTGACAGAGAGCCTGGTTTTATCTCGGGATCGTTCGGCTGTGAGCACGATCCAAGGGGCGCTGTCGGCGGGTGTATGGCGGGTTTTTCGCAATCACGGAAACTTGACCGAATCGACCGCGACAGCGCTGACTAACACTCGCCACCTCCGTTACCAAGTTCGGTGGGAGGTGGTGGGAGGGGGTGGGGTGGGGGGGGGGGTGTGGTCAAATTGTGCTCCACTAGGACATGAGCCACCAGGCCCGACACCAAGGGATGCAAAGAGTTAGGCAAATGGGCGTGCACACCATTTTATTTGTGTAGAGACACAACCAACCAGCGTTCTCCCACACACACGGAAAGACAGAAAGGAAAGACAGAGACAACAACAGAAAAAGAGACAAAGACGAAACATTCTGACAAGTACAGAGAAAGACACAGAATAGCGTGTGCATACACACACCCACACCCACAAGCGTAAAGACAGAATGCGTGCACGCACCCACACATGTGCGCACACACACACACGATCATAAAGACACTTAACAGCAAACAACACACACGCACCTGCTCATACACCTTCTCTCTCTCTCGAGTACACCCACATACACACACACACACACACAAAATCATAAAGACACTAACAGCGAACGACACACACACACACACACAGAAAGTCAGAATGGCATACACACGCACACATACATACATTCAAGAGGGAGGCAGGGCCACTCAGATCCACTCAGCTTCCCCAGCTCTCACTTTCTGCGTTAATGCTCTCTGCTGGCAAGCCTCCAGCCTGACAGCCAGCCAGATACAACAATCACAGGGTGTGAGAGTTAACAGGCCCCAAAGGCAGGGCCCCGCCCCCCCTCACCGGGACCAGATATGCACCCAGGAGCCCTCGCGCTGGGATTTCTCACACAGCCGCTCCTGCGGTCCAGCCCGTAAGCCCAAGTCCCCAGATCCCACCGCCAACCGGGACTACTGCTACACGCTCTTAAACATAAACTCCCGTTTCTGAAACGCCTCATGAAAATCGACTCTATTCCCGCCAACAGTCCACACGTTTTGACGTCTCCATCTCATTTCATACACTTTACACGACCGTGGATTTCTGTAAAGTGATACGGGCTTCCTGTTTCATAGACGTGTGGGAACGTCAGGTTCTGTCAAGGTATATACAGGTCCTTACACAAAGGAGAAGTGACACTTGTTACTAAGAAACATTCTTTAATTTTTCCCCCCGATAAGAGAAATTATTTTCAGTGTTTTCCTTGTGATACAAAAATGTAAACCAGTTAATGACTGTAACAAAGTTTCCAGAAACAGGGACGTACATTAATTCAAACAAAATGGACAAAATGTGAACATAAAAGGAAATAATTTATACATCTGCATGGGCATGTGGCACACACTTGGGAAATAAAAATTAATATTCCTTTATAGACCACATTAATGTTTGCTTAAAAAACAAGGAGACCTGTGATTGAACTCTTTAAATAATTTACAAAAAAAGGGAAGAGAGACTATTCAATTATTAAAATCCTACACAATCCAGAGACACAAGACTCATTTTGCTTTACCAGTCGAGCTGCGTGTTGAGGAACGCCTACGCTTTTTCCAAATAGTCTTAATCCAAAGCCATTCGTTAATGGTAAAGCCTTCTGACAAGTATGTGAGCGAATTTTGAAAATTAAAAGTAATAAATCTTGTGGTCAACTCACATTAACAGAATGCAGAATCGTTTACGTTCATGCTACGGACTCAGCAGTGCGTCTGACACACACAACATGCGAGAGTGAGTGTGTGTGACACCCCGGAGGGACACGAAGACTCGGGGTACAAAATGGTGGCACAAAACGAAGCTCAGGGCGTCAACTTCTTCTTTAGAACCTCAGAATTGTATAAAAAGGAAACAAAAACGACAAAATAGAGACAAGTGCTGTGCTGGATTCTTCCCTGACCAGTTTGTGCTTGAAGATGGTTTCATGGAACCGGTAACCCATTCTTCGAGGCGGCTGTATTCTTATGGCTTTGAAATTTTTGACTTTTCCAACTGGAGAAGCAGATTTCAGCTTGGGGTTTCACGTTACCAGACCTGTGGGACGTCAAAAAGGGTGGAGGAGCTGGTTGTGTCGGTACCTGCAAAAGTTTCATACGAAACTACATTAGATCAAACAAAATCAGTCAGATTTCTTTGGCTACAGGCAGCTACTCTCAGCCAAGAAAAAAAGATAAATCTAATTAAAAGTCTGAGGCTTAACTGAACCTTTTTTTCAAATTCCTTGTATTAATACCTACCCAGAATTCCCTTGGTAGAAAAAAAAGAGAGAAAACCAACAGCTTTGGTGTAGCCAAAAAAAATCAAGACTCCAGAAATCGGCAACCAGAAAGGTTCGGGATGACTCAGTTTTCCCCAGTGACACATTCTGGCATTTTCCGCCTTAAGATTTGGTCTGGAACCAAAGTTTCCTGTGACAATTAATAACAGCTACAGCTGTCATATTGTGATGACACACCGGCGTTGTGGTGGTTTGCATGGTGTGGCCTGCGAGAACACTGAATGAACTCCGGTCAGGTATGAGTCGCCATACTGCAAGACCAAAATCACTCAAATCCAGGTTACAAGAGAGAAAATTGTAATGAAGGCAGGAAACACGATGCTGATTACAAAGTAATACGTTTGCATTTTTTGTAAGACAAAAACCTATGTGGATTCCATGTGAACTATCTTACACAAGCATTTCCCATCAAGTCAATGATCAGTCACAGTCATCAGTTACATGAAGTAGGTTTACCAAATATGGTCATAGGGAAGTGCCTGTTGTCAAACTCAAAAATGATAAACATTCTTACTTTAGGAATGCCCAAATGTCCACTTAAAATAGTTTGATTGTAAAGTATGCTATAGGCCCCCAGGCTTCAAATTCAAGCCAAGTACTGTGTGAATCTGCTGGTCCATGCTGGTAAAATGATGAATTCTGCATTCACTCAAACATTCAAGCAGGAATATATAGGGGATAACTTCAACAGATGATCTTGCATGCATAGCTTTGATAAAAACTAATGAGAAAGAGTACATAAGGCTCAAATATTGATTCAGGAAATGGATTAGTGGTTTTATGCCTCAATAATGGGTAGACTAGCGTTAAAAATAGTTAAGATATAGCGGGGATGAGCTGGTAATGAAAGCGGAGAGGCTGAAATACCAGCAGGTGTCAGGGCCCTCCGTCAAAACATCGACATCATCACCCCGAAAATTATGTTTTGGTACAAAAGATCGAGGGAGGTGTCAAATTTGGGGGACAGGATTAACAAGTGTTAATGAGCCATCACTGTAACGTCTTCAGTACCAGTACGGCATATGAAAATGCAGGCTGACTCTTTGTTAAGGGGGTTTATGAAATCAGGCTCAGATAACACAGCATGGCTCTGGCTATGAAAAAGGCCTAGCGTAGCTTCTCTGCGAAAAGCCGGCGCGACAGCCTTGTTGAATCACGTTAGCGTCCAATCTAACAGCCAGAGATAAGGTTCCCTGGTATCCCGCTCCATGGCCCGATGACCGAAAACTCGACCTCGTCCGATTGGCCGTTCTCCACTTTCCATCAAACGGCACAGCATTGTGTTGAAAAGTCTCACATGTGAAGCTAGTCTTGTGCAGAGCCTCTTTGAGACATTTTGGGGGGGTGGGGCGGCTCATTTAGAGAGAGGTGACTGGGTTGAAGGGGGTCATTTACCCTCTATGTATGTTGTTATATTTATAGTTTCGGCAGGACCCCTGAATGCAGAAGTTGGGAAGGTGACGTTGTCTATCGGGTGGGAGGGGGCACTATGAGGAAGCTCTGATTTCGGCTCTCCTTGTACTAAGACCTGGTCACAAGACTGAGCTGAAGGCGATGTTTATCCCACAATGTAGCTTCAGTCCCCGCGTCTTGATTCGGGAACAATAAAGTCTACAGACAACAGCCTGCTGCAATACCCATCAGCGATAGCATGTCTGTTACCTCCAGTCTGTGCTTTACGGCCCGGGGCAGGTCACTCTCACTTGAATTTTAAGGAAAATTCAAACAATGACCCGATATTATTAGTCATCTTAAGTTACGGTCTCTTTTTCTTGGATTCCACTGCCGCCACAGGGACCGCGAGAGCCTTTGTAGGTCAAGTGATAAAATGCACTTGGCATTTATTCAATTTGGGACTGAAACCCTTTCCAATTCTTTCTGCCTGCATGCAGTTTCCCTGGGAGTGCGGATCTTCAGTAGTGTCCCGATGGAGCGTTTAAGGATCCGGTGATCCGTTGCGCTGGAAAGGGACGCCGCCATGCTACTCTCAGATAGTGATGATGAGGCCTCGGCTCTCATAGCCCCAACATAACTTTAGTAGCTCTTCCATTGGTTAAGACATACGCAATATTTCAGCAGTAGGTCAATTTTGTTTATTTAATACTATTAAAATGACCATAGTGCTTAAGACCGGGAGCCATCTGCATCGATGAGGTGTCATATGCAGTGGCAATCCCTAACATTTAATGGAGTGCGCCTTCATGTCACTATTTAAGCAACACCAGTGGGTTAGCCACAGATCTGAAAGTCACAGAGCCACATGTACAGGTCTTAATCTTGGCACGTTGTGTGTTGTGCGTGGTGTGTGCATAGGGTGTGGCCAAATTAATTTTCGCTGCTTCCATGGCATTATTTTGGAGGCAAGTCATCATGCAGTTGCAGAAGTGATTGAGTTTTCATGGCTTCATCACCTGCAGTTGCACTGTGGGGACAAATACTGAATAAGCTCATTGGAGTGTCATCCGCTTTCCTTTCAAAAGCCACCCATATCTGCATCTCTGTCCGGTACTGTCTAGCACGGTATTCTATTGCAAATAGGGAAAAAGTGCCAATTATATATTTCACTTTTAAATGCAGCTTTTGAGTCACTGCCTTTCTAAGCAGGGTTTTTCTGGTAAAGAAGGGGGTTAAGAAAGCAATGGCCACGGGTACATTTCATTTTAAGTTTTTCACTTTCTTTATTGGCTGTGGCACACAGCCAGGCTACTGTACAGCCCCGGCAGCGGAACAGCTTTATAGGGGTGGCAGGTGATGTCTATATGTAAGCTAGTAAGTTACGCAACCTTCGCTTTTGTGGTATCGCTGGGCTAATCCAAAAATAACATCAGCAAAGGCATGACTGTAAAACAAGAACTGAACATCTTAACAAAGAAAAAGGAGTGGTCAATTTATTTAAGTTGCACCATACTCTGGCTTCTTATGCATTTTTTTTGGGACTAGGCCAAAGACGGTGGGAGTCTGAAATCATTCGGTAAAAATTAAATGAACAAATCATCTTATGAAATTTTGTTTATTGGAGTACCATTGTAAGACTTCAGGTACTACAGTTAAACCATGCAGGTTCTTAATCATTTCCTCAAGGGAATCTTTCATAATAGTTATTGCATATAGCTCAGAGATGTATTATCAACCCCCCACAGCTTAACGGCAGCATGCGTAGTTTCAATGGTTAACCAGGCCGATAAGGATAAAAATCCACAGACCAGACTCAGCCTCTACAATGCTGTTCCACTCCATTGAAAGGGTGTCTGTGTTTAACCAGCTAATCATTTACAGTCGCAGAGTGCTGCAGCTTTTGGCCTCCGCGGAAAACAAATCTGCCTCTGACATCGAAGCACGGTTTCCAGAAACTTCATCGCGTTGTTACAGTTCAGCAGGGTGCATGCCAACATGGATGGTATAAAGAAATACATGGAGAATGACTCATATGAATATTAATAGAATTAAGTGTAATGATCTACATACATTTACATATATTCATTTAAATATACTCCATATGTATAAATTAGTGGTGTAACAATAAATGGTATGGTTATATATTGTATATGTTGCATATATATTCCATTCACCGTGGGAACATATATCTGTTCCCACAGTGAATGGAATCATTTTCTAGCGGACAAGGTTTGATCATGCTCATAAGAAAATACTGCAGTTGATTCTTTTTATTTGTTTAACCAACTTCAACAATGCGCATCAGATCAAAATCCAAATCCCAGCCATGCATGATCCAAAACTATTACCAAAGCACCAGTGGGACAATTTCTCCACGATAGAGAGTGAGGGAGGTAAGCATAAAATGGAGGACCCACCCCTCCTTAGTTTGCATGTTTTGCCAAATAAAAGTCAGATTTATTATTGCCGTTTTGGTTTTTCCACTGCACTAAAAACGAATCAGACCATGACCCCAAAACCAAGTTACGTTCCAAGCTGCGGGTTTGGTGTTCTGTTACATCCCCTGGTATAAATAACATATGACTGAGAAAAAGACTAGGTGGATGATATGAAAAGAGAGACAAGAAAGATGGATAGAGGAGCGTGGAGCTCACCTCCGGTCTTCCTCTTCTTGTGCTTGCGGCTCTTCCTGGGCTCGGTGGCGGACGGCTGGGTCCAGCTGCTGGTGTTGGTGTCAGACTCCCCCTCGTCCTCCTCCTCCTCCTCCTGAAGGGGACTCGAGCTCCTTTTCACTGCTGAAGGTCTGAAAGAGACCAGGGGCCTCAATTATAAAATTCTCTTACAATTAAATCTAAACATAATTTAAGCTAAAACATTTCTGTGAACAATTAACATACCCACATATCCAAATTCCAAGTCCTTCCAACTGTTACTTTACAAATTACAATTTCACTAAATTCACTGAAATTTTGAGCATGTGAATAAGCTAGTAAACACCCAAAATGTCCTTATATGGAAGACTTAACCACAAAAAAGCTTGACAAAACATTTGGTTCTTCAGACTAAACTTTGTGCAGTTATTACTTCTCCAAAATGGCCAACTAACAGGCCAATGAAATTAATGTGGCCAAATACGTTTATAAATCCAAAATGATTTTATATCAAGTAATGATACCTGGTGTTTACATTGGCAGCGACAAAAGTGTACAGGCTAGAGTGATCCACATATGAAAACAATATTCAAAAATTCAATTAAATCACACATTTCAAACTATATATAGCTAAAACTTTGCATAGTTGTCAACCTTTCTGCAGTGGCCAAAATCCTATTTAGGAAAAATGCTCCGTACCTTATGTAACACTATCTTTAATTGCCAACCATTTTGCTTTTTATTACTCGTGTATTACTTTTAGATTTCAACATTGAGAGTGTCTGCCGATGAGCCAAGACTAAATCTGGCAGAAACTAAGAGTGAGCAAAGGCCTTAAAAAGCCAGTTGAAATTTCGATATTTAAACAATCATAACTCTTGCTCGGTTTGATCTAGAGACAGTAGATGAATCTCCTCACACGGAACACGACCGCCACAATGACCCTAGATGTCTGCTGCTTTTTCCGAACAACACAAAGTGCGGCCACTCCTCTGACAAATTGAGCCATTTTCTTGAAATCTGGTACACAGCCTGTATCGTTTTGCATTCCATTATATAGGTATTCTTATATGTATATATATATATATATATATATATATATATATATATATATATAAAGGTATTTTTTTAAATCATACCTGCGTAAGAGCTGTATAGTCACTCGTCATTTGTACATACTTTGGAAAACAACAATGTTTTCACTTTGTTCTGAGGTTTTAAAAATCTCAGCTGTGCACTGATTTTCTTACCAGAACAGATCTGTGAAATTTAGCATCAAATGCATGCAAATGACCATTTTATTAATGAGGCTCCAGGTCATGAAAAACGGTTCTCAGCCCTCTCTCTCCCCACTGTGCTACATACAGACTCATGGCCTACAAAAGCACAATCTAATCTCCACTGCTCCACATCAGTGCTTATGGCTCCCTGCTGCTCAGAACTCTTTCTTTTACACTGTATAAAGACATGCAGCTTAGTGCAGCACAACCTACTCTCCTCATACTTACTCCTACTGCAGAGCACTTCACTCTTTACGTAAAGACTGTGCGCGAGACACCGCCACACAACCCAGTCTCCATTGCACCATAAAATACTTCCTGCTAGACGAACCACCATCCGCTGCAAACAAATAATGCAGCGCAAACGGCTCCCCACTGTATTTCATAAAGGTTTTCTAATGCAAATCCCCCTGTACACTATCCTCTTCAGCCTGGAGTTTACACTAATTCACTTACCAATCCTGCACCGCGCTACCGAAAAACTACATGTTAGAGTGCATCCTGGGAAACTGATGTTCAATTAATACTTCACTGGATTAGGGTCAGTTTTGGGCAATTGCTTCAAGCTTAGAGAGTCTTTGGCCAGAACCTAATCAAAATAACTTGGTCTCTTTCTCGGGCATGTGCAATTCAATCAAAAAGGGCAAACTCTAATCTGTTTTGGAATGAAGAGAGTACATCTCTTCGTTTCTCTCCAATAAAATAGACAATACTCAAAGAAATGTATATGGTGAGATAAAGACTGTTCTGATTTAATTGTGTTTGCCCTTACAGTCGTAGTATGTGATTGAGTCCCAGTCTTTATGCTATAATTAATTGAGGTTTTCTATGATAGTTGGTTGACTCCGTCACACACCCTGGCCTGAAGCATCTCAGGTGCATGTCAGAAAAGCTGCACCACAGCGCGATTTACAACTATTTACGCTTCTCCCACTGACAGCTGCTTAAAACCAAGTAGCTATTTAAGGAAGAAATGGATTGAGGAATATTTAGAGTGTCTTAACTTTGAGAGTTTGACAAAGGCACAAGGTAAGCAGAACAAGGAACGATGCATGTTTCAAAGGCAGTTTTTAAATCGGGGTAGGAACTGAAACGGATCTAGAATCGTGATCTTACGGGTTGGAGTGGAGAGCGCC
Source organism: Albula glossodonta (assembly GCA_019788955.1). Classification (NCBI taxonomy): domain Eukaryota; kingdom Metazoa; phylum Chordata; class Actinopteri; order Albuliformes; family Albulidae; genus Albula; species Albula glossodonta. The sequence goes on from JAFBMS010000207.1 coordinate 177,354, forward strand.
GGCCTTGGCGGTCGGGGTGGAGGAAACTGACTGCGACTTCAGCCAGCTGTCGTCGGATTCTCTCTGCGCTGCGCTGCTCGCATTCGTGGCTGCAAAATTTGGGGGGGGGGGGGGGGGAAGGGAGGGAGGTGTTGGGGGAAACAGGGGTGGGGGAAAATGTTGGCACATCAACTCCGGATCAATAGGGTTTCTCCGGGCAAGCTTCCAAGACTTCGTTCACACGTGATCCCGTCTGTTCTCTGTGGGAATTTTTTTTTTTTTTGTTGGCCAAATTTATTGGATGAAAGCTGAGTGTTTAAAGATGAGATGTGTACAGTGTGTCTGGGAAACCAGTGACAGGCCATCAGCGCCCAACCCACTCCGGCTGCCTCTGGACCACTTAAGAGCCGTAAAGATCTCAGCTACCATGTGGATGTGGTTACCTTCCCTTTCCACAGAGGTGTATAACAGGTTTGAAATGTGGTGGTGCGAAAAAAAAGTACAGTAGATCATTCCCACCGTTGATTTTGATCTTTTTGTTCGTGGCGTCGGTGGGGTCTTGAGTGGGCGGAGAGTAGCTCCAGGTGCCACCGATGTCACTCGGCACCTCATCGGGGCCCTGCCCCTCCCGCATGGGACTGCCGCTCCTTTTTCCGGTGACATTTCTGAAACAAGCACGTGCGGTTTAACATAAACATTCACACAAAGAATACCGTGCAATACCACAGTATGTGGAAAATGCCATGTATTGGGCAGTTCTGAATAAGATCTTCCAGGAAATGAATGAATGATTCACTGAAGAGTATTCTAACATTCTACCCAAACAAACTAAGGGATTTTAGGTCAGTCTTCTTAGGAGTGGTACTCTAAAGTGACCCAGAAATTCCCACACCCAACACAATCGCCCTTTTAAGTTACATTTACATATATTTATATATGTAAATGTGACTTAACATATATTTACTTATATTAGCATTTTCATCTATTATTGTATTCATCTTTAATGTAATTTTTGGAAAGGTACTGGCATACTGAGGTCGTACCTGTAGTTCTGTAGGGTTGTGGTCGGCGGTTTGTAGTGTAACCTGTCCCAGCTGCCCTGAGGGCGCCTGGGGCCACCCTGCCCTTCCCCTGCCCGGGTCTCCAGGTACTCGGCGTAGGTCTGGATGCGGTAGCTCTCAGCGTAGCGGCTGGTGTTCACAGCTGTGAATCAGACGGGCAAAAGAGAGGGTTTCACCACACTGCCTGGTGACTGGGCTCTAACCATTCGCCAAACTGGCAAGATGTTTAAAAAAAAAAAAAAAAAAATGTAGACCAGTGGTTAAGTCCAACACTCTGCAATGTTCATTTGCCTCTGCCTGTATGACGTGGTGATCACATCTCAGATCTGCATTTGGTTTCTGGGCTGAAGACCCTCTCTACTAGTCTTCCTGTCAACTTTCTAGCGGACTCAAATAAACAAATAAATAAATAAATGCAAACAGGATCAGTTTCTCACTCTCATACATCAGGGTAAAGTGGAACTTCATTCCAAATCATGTTAGGTTTGTTCTGGCTTTTGTTCATTTCACCTCTGCCGTGTTTGTGGTAGTCACACCCTTAGTGCTTACAAATTTCCACCTAGCTGCCCAACATATGTTTAGCTTCAGCTGTAGGGAGTGTTCCCCTCTCACTGCTGTCTCCACTCATTTTAAATGGACACACCAAACACGTGGCCTACACACGAACATTTAAACTTGTAGGCCAATATGGCTGAAAATGGGACGTTTGTACCAAAGCAGCTGCTGTTTTTTGAACAATCGACACAATTCACAAACGGCTTCGTAGTAGAAAACCACCCCTACCCTAACACACAAACACACTCGCGCACACACACACTTCACAACCTGTGGCGCTAACATGAAACCAGAAAAGCGCTCTGGGATGGGTAGGCGTTGGCCATGTTCACAAAGCAATCCTTCACAGCTATCCCTCCTCCTTTCTTACCAGAAGCGCTCCTCTTTCATGTGATGGTCGAGCCCTGGAGAACACCCCCCCCCCCCCCCCGCACCCCACCACTCTGGCACATGAATCAGTGCAACCCCCCACCACCCAAAGCCCCCACACCCCCAGTCTGCCAAGCCCCCCTGCTGTGCACACCCCGGAATAACTGTTTAATTAATAGCCCTGGTGGAGATTTAAGATAGAAATCTCCAGAGCTTTCCTCAGACAGTGCTAATGGATTTTCCCACTGCCGTTCAATCCTGGTTAATAACGTGAGAGAAGCCAGGCGCGAGCGGTGTCGAAAAATTCCAGCTCCAGCCCTCGACCGGGTGCTGAAAAGGAGGTCTAATTCTTAGACGTTTTTAAAACTGGAACTTGTTTTGATCTAGCATTCATTCTGGAACTTAAGAGCAGGATTCGGAAACATGGCATGTGAAGGGGGGCAGGATATGGGTGGAGTTGTGGGCACACATTGGTTTACTTTAGCCTAACCCAATCAACATCCCTCCTTCATGTTGACTGACAAATAAATAAGAGCATTATTCCTCTCCACAGATGTCAAAATGAACTTAAACGGTGAAAGAATTCAAGCCTTGGTTCTCCTGAATCGTACCTGTAAATTTAGATGAAATTTGTATCGGATGCGGGACTGAATTATGGCCCAGTTTGTGTAGCCTGACCATACAGCAAGCCAGTTTCACACTTCATCGGTAACATTCGGATTGTGTTGCGTGGGCTCCTGCTGACACTGGGGAACAAAAAAAAAAAAAAAAAAAAAGTGGGAAGACTCCTACAACTCAGGAAATGTACCGCGCTCTGAATCTTTAATGGGACAAAAGGTTCAAACAAACATGGACTCCTTAACATCTGCTCTCCATTAGAGCTAGCGCAGAAGCTAAGCCCACGGACAGGCGAGCAGGTTTAGCACATGACTCAGCTCTTTGAAAACCCCGCTGAGATTCGCCTGGTTCAGGCACGGTTCAGGCAGCTTTTCAGGGGTCCTTTGTGAGTTCAGCATCCAAAACCACATTGCACATGCTCCAAGCATGGGCCAGTCACTCCCGATGGATGGGTACTGCTGGACTCCCCCTTCCACCAATCACTCTTACTTACAATGGGAAAAACGAATACATAGCCAGCAAACTCATGAACCAAAGTCAGTTTACCAAACCACACAAGAGATAGGAGCAAGTACAAATGCAGTTAGGAGAAAATGCACATTGGCATAGTCCACCAAATTGTTGTATAAAAAAAATTGTATAACAGATCAAATGAGTAAAATAAGGCTACTTGTACAAAATAAATGTACAAAATAGAGGCTCATACGTTGAAGTAAGCTAACCCATGGAACACTGAACAAAGTCCACCAACAACATATTTAAAAATGCAGAGACCAGCCCTCTGGCACCCGTTCAATAGGGGCATCAATCAGATATACCACAATGGGAGCAGGTCTCAGCTTTAAAGAACGCAGCTTTCACTAGACGGAGGAGAAAGTTTCTTTTCCACCCTCCCACCTCATAAGGAAATGTCAGTCATACAGGGCCTTGACTCAGTTGTTGGCAGTTGTTCCAGAGTTGAGTGAAAGCCATTAAAGATTAGCAGAGGGCAAGAATGTACATGCAGTCAAACTTGATGACTCAAGAGGCAGCATACCTTAGATAGTGGGAATGATGGATCTTGCAGCTTGAAACATTTAATTCGAGACTGACCACATGAGCATTCATTCATTCATTCATTTCAGGGTAGTTTCTCATACAGAAAGTCTTGAGTCTATAGACAAAGATTAAAAATATCCCATAAACAGCCCTACGATACACTGTAAACTAACAAATGTTAGCTAAAAACACCTCAACGCAATTAAAGAGAGATTCAAGCCTGACCCTCTCTACATTAGCCAGGCTAACACAGAAGCGCCACACCTACAACGAAAATGAGAGACCGTCCTGGTTATAAATAAGTTTTGATTCCCCAGAATTTCACCGGGAATTTTTTGGAAAATGTTTAAGTTCCATTTTCACAGTTGACAACATGGACTGAACATAAAATTGCTGAACAGCACAGATGAGATCAAAGAACATCATATAAACGTTGACCCATGACCCTTGACCCATCCCTCTCCCCACACCATCCTGTTCAACCCACGAACAACCATCACACATCACTAAAGCATTAGTAATACAGGGAAAGGGCAGCTGCGTGTTCACACAGCACTGTAGCACAACGTCATCTTATGACAGAGACCACCCATACCGTGTGACATCCTGGTCTTGTACGAGAGTTCTTGTCACTTGTTATGCCCTTTATTTCCCAGATTATGCTGATTTCAACTTGAGATTCAACGACTCTAGACATAACTACTGGTGTTAAGCAGTGCGTGGAGAACCCTCCACCTTGGTTACTCAAAATCATCTTTGGCTTTACACTCCCCCTCACTGCCATGAGTCATAGGGTTCGGGGAGCCTTGGGGCAGAACTAAAAACCCGTTGGCGTTCCTGCATCGCTGAAACAAAGCTCCTAACGAATACCACATGCGGCCCACTCTCTGCCAAACAAAATTAATGGATGTCCATTTTGAAAAGGAGCCCAGAACGGAATAAGTCAGAACAAAAGCTGGGCAAAAAAAATGGCTTGCAATATTGAGGCTTTGTCACCTTCCCTCATTGCTCATCGAAAGCTGTGGCTCGCTATTCCTTCTGCAGGAATTTCCTTCGAGTTTTGAGAAATAAAGTTTATGGGTCATGGCAAATTCTGGGCATGCCCCTCAGAGGACGGCAGGTTTTCGGCGCGGAGATCTATCGGCGGCCGCCTGGAGGGCCAGCCGGGCGCAGACGGGGCCGATGGGTGCATGCGGTCACGTGACGGTCTCCTCGATGCTACTGCGCCTCCCGTCTTATCAAAGGAAACTGCGGAGTCAAGAGGAAGCTGCAACACATGGCTTCCATTACACTGACCTGTGCTCAACATGCAGTTTCTGCTGGAGGATTTATGACCGCAAAACGCACAGGGCGAAGGGGAAAAAAGGACAACTAATACTTCAAATATAAAATTACCACCTAGATCTAAAATTACCAGTGCTACAAAGGAAACCATGTTTTACCATTCTCACAAAAAAAAATAATCTTACAATGGTTAACAATTCAATAATGAAGCTCTACAAAACACTTTTCTCTCCACATCAAAAAAAGACCCATCTCTAAGAGGGTTTTGCCATCGCCAATTTATTTTTATGTTCTCTTTTTTAAGATGGAGCACTGTACTCTCCCCTACCAGGAGGTAAGAGCTGAATCCCGTGAGGCAGGTTAAGACATGCGGCTCCTCACGGAGGAGAACCCACTGCTCCTCTGGGACTGATCTGCCGTGTTCTGCAAGTCAGGACATTTTTCATATCCACCCCCTTCTGTTGTTTATTCTACTTACTCATCACTAAAGCCAAAGCCGTGTACTTAATATGCCGCAACCGGTCGGAGCAGCTGAAATGATAATACGGTTTATTACAGGGGCAATTCTGTCAGGAGCTGGGAGGCATAACTGTCGTCGCAACCTGTGGGCAATTTTGGAGGGAAGAGGAGGAACCACTTTAAACATCACTGCTGCCGCATAGTCGGGTTGCAGTCAGGTCTTTCGTTCCATGTTCCGATATTGGCGGGCCTTAGACTGAGCCGTGCGGAACTACACAAGATCTGGGGGCTTAGACCCCGGAGGGGGCTGGGGTGTGTGGGTGGGAGATACTGGCCTTTTTCACACCTCTCCAGTCATCCGTCATGGTTCTCATGAGTCAATCCCAGCAGGATGCGGGTGCGGTTCAGTCACAGCTGTGCATCCTACACACTGATGTTTATTCCATTCACACAGCCATCAAACAGAAATACCATATTTTGACAACTGGGACCTTGTGCAACGGGAAGTGGTTGAAGTGACCCGAATACCAAGATTGATTGCATACAATGGTTGTGCAATTCATATCATTTCCAGAGCCCACATATCATTAAGGATTGTAAGTGATTGAATAGGCAAACATGTTTGCGCTAATATTTTGTAAATATTTATTAAATTGACGGTAATACAAGGTTCAATCCACAAACAAAACATTCCTGGTAGCATAGCATTGAGGTAGAATGGGTGGTGGGTTGGACTCTTCATTTCAAATGCTACTGATGAAATTCAAAAAATAGAACACAACCAACTTTCTGGTCCAGCGACTTGCAGCTAGAACTGTAGTTGGGACTCATTTGTTAGACTCATATCTTTTCATCTGTGTTCAATACATTCAAGGCAAATTGAGCATCGCAATCATGTTTCTACAGGAGAACATTATGTAACGACACAAAGACAAGCACCAACTTCCTTCTTTTGGCATGCTTTGTGTTTTGGCAGTTCAATTATTCAAAAACAAAAGACAGGGAAAGTAAAAGGAGATCATCGCTAAACAGAGATACTATTATATGCGGAGCAGTAGAAAAAAAAACATAATTTGCTCTCGCTCGGAGGCATGGACTAAACCTGATTTCGAGCCTGGAAAACAAATATTTCAGACACTCAAAAGAAGAAAGTGATTTTGTGCCATCCAAATGGTTTAAGTATCCAGACCATCGGTCCATAAAAGGGGCTACAGTCTCAAGAATGTGTGATCCTTCGACCGTCATGTGACTGCATGGGGGTTAATGAAAATCAAAATGTTCCCCAATAGGGGAAGCAAGTGGCAATTTCCTGATTTGCTTCGGAAGGTGAGAGCTCCACAATGCCTTCCCAGGCTCTTAAGACAACTTCAGCTTTCTCTGGTGCCAGGCTGGTCCCTACACTCGAACATGAGCTCGGACATGGCGAGGTCCGAGGCTGGGTAAACGGTGAGGCCAGCTCTATCTGCCCAGTGGAATGTTGGGAATGTTGGCACCGTTCTGCACTGCAGTTTGCTTTGCTTCAAACGTGTTTTTCTGGGGAAGTGTCTGCTCATGTGGTGGGAGCGTTTATGGTAGGCCAACATTTTTGGGTACTTTCAGAGCAGCAGACCAACAACAATATACCTGAGTCTAGGAGAAGCGATCCTCTCCACGTGTCCATTCAAAACAATCTGCAGCAACATTTTTTTGGCAAATTAATCCCTTGAAGTAGATTACCAAGTACATAACAACCTCAAAATGCACAAGGATAGCAAAACTCGTGATTAGAGAATACTCAACAATCAAATTTGTCCCTCACATCCAAACCTCAGTATTAACACCATTTATTTCTATCCTCATAATTTCCAGTTAATATTCTCAAAAACCATCAGATTAAAGATTTGCTCATGTACACTTTCATCGCTCCAGAGAAGGATGTGGAAGTACAGGAGGTCAGTGACGCAAACTGGCTGGAGATGGGGGGGGGGATGACAGGCTTTAGTCATTTCCCATCATCCCTCTGTGTGTGGTTGGCGTCTGAGTAACCTGACAGGCATGAGGTCTTTACTTGCTATCTGGGAGACGAGATGGGATTGGTCAATCATGAATGGAACTGATGTCACTTGCTCTCAAAATAAATAAAATATATTTTTTTTAAAAATACCTCACTGCACTGGGGGTCAGTCTTGTGAAAGGACAGCAAATTTGTGAATACTTAATAATTTAACACAGTTGTTGAATATTCAGTTCTGATGTGCCTGCTCTTCAAAAAAAAAAAATGTAACACAAAACAATATTTTCTTCTGCTTCTTCCTAAAAAAATGTAGGTGCCAAATTGTTCATAACCACAACTATTCTTTTTAAAAATACTGTTAAATCAGTGGTAAAATTCTATATACATTATTAAAATGACTGTCAGCAGATCTAGGTAGTTCCCAAACTTGGTTTTCGTTTGATGTTTCTGGTGTTAGGCTTCGCTGCGAACTACAAAGGGAGCATCTAGTTAAGCAGAAGCAGAGAAATCTATTTACTCACTAATGGGAAAATGGGTAGGGTTTCTAGAAATGCCGGAAAATTGAATTTTTTTCATTTTAGTTATCGATCAGAATCAGAGAATCCCGACTGAAGAGTTTGTTACACAAATGACACAATAAAGCCGAACTAGAAGCTCCAACGTCCTGAAACCACATCGCTCCAGGGCATCTTAAAGGACGTAAAGAAGAAAACATGAAGGGGAACAAAAAGCCCACCCATCCCACCCCCCCCGACCTATCCCGACGCCAGCCATGTGACAGTCCGGGCATATGACTTCCATAACTTCACCGCTCATTACCCGGTGGCGGCCCCGGACACAATCGGGCGTGTGTTCCTGTTGCCTCGCTTGTTTCCCTGCAGCCTGATTCCCTGCAGCCCTAGTTGGACTGGTTCACACAGGGCAGCTGAGGCCTGCCAGCCTCTTCACATGATCCGGGCGTTAAAGTGGGGGTGGAGGGGTGGGGGGGGGGGGGGACTGAACGAAAACAAAAAACAGGCTGGCAACAGTGTCCCTTGGTGCGGCTTTCTCTATAATTTCGAGCAGCCACTCTCTACTCATCCATTGCCTTCCCCAAAAGGATACTGTTATCTCTTCCCTAGAACTTCTTTTGAATTTGTGAATGTGACCCTTAAACTCCCAACCAAATCTTGCCCGTTCCATCTGATCACCTGCTGTGACGGTACACATTTCTGTTTGGTACACTGTTAACTACTTATTTGTAAAAGCCACTATAGTTGCAAGGCCGTCTACAATAGTTGTGCTCTTTAGATGCTCAGTGATATTAGCTTAGATAAATCTAGTAACATCTTCGATAAAAAGTTGGAAAAGCAAATTCCAAATAGGCCGGTGAAGAACATTCTATCCCATGTGTTACCAACAGAAATAGTGGACTGACCACTGACAACAACCCTCTTTGGGAAACGGACATAGACAATAACGTCATGGCATTCCGTTTATTGGATTATATCATCCACACTTGCCAACAGAATTAAATTACCATAAACAACTTAGCGCAGGGGCCATGGCGACGCTCAAAATGAAGGCATTCTACTCTCAGTCTCCTGTCAATGGTGTCACACAACCACGGGGTAAGACAAGCTGAGTCATAGGATCTTTTTCGGGGAAATAGCACGGGGGCAGGAATGTGCGCCCCCATAGGCTAATCGCCAAGTCATGGGGCAGGAAGGCAAAATCGATCATTCTCTCCGATTCCGACCCAAGCTGTCCCTTCTTTCCAGTGTGGCGAGTCAGGACCTCACGGTTGTGTGAGAACGCCATGAACAGCACTCAAGACCACAGAACAACAGAAACTTATCAGGGTAAAGAAAAACGGCTCATCCACTGCATTCCACTGTGCAGTCACACCTCGCGTGCCTTCTTTATCTGTGGTATCCCCCTTTGACCTCGTTTTTACATTCCCCTCTGTTCTTACATCAGATTACTGCATTTACCATCGGTGCATACCTTCTATTCCAAGCACTCGGTGCAGTTTTGCTCCTGAGCAATCAGCATCAGAACCCACAAAAGTGTGCCCGACAACCATGCGTCTGACGCCACCTACTGGAGTCCTGGCGTCAGAAAAAAAAGCCTCCAACCAATCACCGCTGCGTAGAGGGGTTCAGATCTTAAATAGAATCCTGCCAGATACTCACTACGGGCACCATTCCTCGTATAAACCTTCTGGGAGATATTCTGAGCCCTGTCGGAGGGTAGAGCAGAGGGTTTCAGTCCTCGGACGGCAATAGTGACAGGTAGAGCAGATGAGGTTGGCGCTATATTGCGCCACTGATCTCATTCCTGGGTTACGCGAGCCGTGACAGCAGGGAAAAACATCAAACGTGCAGGAGCTCTGCACTCCGTGGCTGGACCGAAGCCCTGAACTCAGTTCCCCCTGGCTGGGCATCCAGAGGTGGGCATAGACCCCTTTAATAAACGTGTTGCTGATTTAAGGGAGCGGGTGACATTCAATACTGCATTCAAACTACGGTCGAGGCCACCTTATATAGACTACTCACTCACTATTTCTGCTCAGTGACCACAAATGTGATTTAAATCCCATGTAAGGATGAATTTTCTTGATGCCCCCAACCACAGAGAAGACATGAAATGGGAACTTCAGACTGAACCCCAGCCAGAAAATACTGGTTGGTATTAGCCATTTTTAGAACTGAACATGTAAATGCATTCTTCTCATACTTTAGAAAAAAAAACCTGACAAAAAGCACTGGGAAAATGGCAAATCCATACAGCAGGGAAAAGTAGACTTTCAGATTTCATGCATCCGAATACAGTAAAGTTATAAACAACCAAGAACTGAGCCAAGATCTGTTTCAAAATACCACAGCGATCGGTATTAGCACAGCCCTGCCAAAAACAGGGACGGATGAATATGTACATGTTTAATGGTTTGTTGTGACAAACAGACTCAATATAAACACTGTAAATGCTGGTTAGAGGGATGCTTGTGGTGTAAAAAGCATTTCAGCTCCACGGCTTTGAAAAATAACATATCCTTTCTGTTCAACAGCACTGACTTTTTCACCACTCTGTTTAAATCAAACATGCCTCTGTCAGCCACAGGGATTCAGAAAGAACAGGCCAACTAAATACATTGTGTGTGCCCTACATATGTAATGCAACATACATGTATAACACTTTTACACCCTAGAGTCAGCTCGGAAATATTTATGGTGGACAGAAATTGCCTTAAACTGTTACTATTAAAATTAGCCAGATAGACGTCCTGCTCTGTTTCTCTTCATTGAGAGTGACAGTGGGAATGCTTGCATGTCTCTGTTGTAGTTCATTGGTTTTCCATGTGGGGGAAAAAAGATCAAATGAATTATCTGACCAACCAAGAGTTAAACTTCAGGACAGAGCCATGTTTGGAGAGCAAGTTGCGTTTTGTCATTTTTGAGGGTAGGGAGGGGGCCAGAAAAGGAAGCACGACTTACCGATTTTAACTTGGTCTGCTTGGCTCAGTGACACGAAAGCAGATGTGTCATTAATCCAGGAAACTTGTATGTTCCCTGTGAAAGGAAACACATCAAAGGACCGAAAGAATGAGCTGGAATATCCAACCGTCAATGACATGTGCGGCTCTGCTTAACATGCAACCCCAGGAAAGAGGATTTCGGGACATACTAACAATTCGGCAATAGGGGGGTTGGTTACCTTTAAAATCAGTTTGACAGTTACATCACCTACTTCCTGAACTGTTCAACAGGCCAACAGAAAGAATGTCAAGCTCATACAAATGTAAATTTAAAATAAGACAGCAAAGATGAGCATTCCATACACTGGACTTGGTGCACTGCCGCAACCGAAGGGACAACTTCGAATCTGTAATACCCACCAAAGGCACTGAAGAGCTGGTACAGGTCACTGGTTTTCCACTCTTTGGGAAAGGTGACATAGAGGACATGGTCTCTCTTGGGCTGCACTGCAGATGTTGAACGGAGGTGGGTCAAAATTAGATTTCTATTTAATGGCTTACAGACACAGCAAGGGTTTTGGGCCAAGGCTTTGAGCTACTCACAGTCGGGTCCGCTGAGGTTCAGGTACGGGATGTCTATGATCCTCATGAGAAAGAGCCTGAAAAGAGAAACCCGAAAAAACATCCTCATTATAGATGATGCCTATTCCTACAACAAATACTATTGTGTTTATTTTTCAAGATTTGACAAGGCAAGCGTCTTACACTTTCACTTTCCCATTGGTAAAATTCAAAATGCAATAACCGCTAATGACATGGGTGACCATTTTCCAAAATTAGCTTTAGAAGAAGCTGCTACACAGTTGCAAATCTAGAATTCCTCTGAATTTAAAAGGCTGGTTATTCAAAATCGAGAATAAGAGTATACTGATTAAACCCACAAATTCAGCAACGGCCAATTACTTAAATATGCTCAGTCATACTTTTGAAAGGAGGTATTACTGAACATAGTGCAATTTACCTGACAATATTAGTTATAGCTGACCATTTAAATAATCTCTAGCGTTACATTCTTTAGGCAATTTTATGTAATGACGTTAACAATATGACATTAACAAAAATGAATAACAGCTTTCAGTCAAATTTTCAAATTGCACATTCTTGCAAATTCTCCGCCTCAGGGAGTTTACATGCAAATTCTTAAGCTTCTCACTGGTACATACAGAATCCAAGAAAGCATTCTCACTAAATAAGAGCTGAGAAAGCAAGTTTCAACCTCAGTCTAATACCACAGAGCTCAACATCTTGGTTGACAAGATAACATCTTTGTTCGAAGCATGCAAAATGGGGCATATTCTCTTTCTGTAACTGGGCCACCAGCCAGAGAACACCAAATACAGCCACCAGATCTTACCGATGGGCGTTTTAATCATTTGAATTTTCAAACGCAAAACCTGTCTTCACATGTGGAGACATCTGCCTAGTTGGAACCTACACCCAACCTTCTGACTGCTGATGAGAAGCTGAGAAACTTACTTGTTGAAAAAGGGCTGGACGAGCTTGGATTTCACCGAAACGTGAGATATGGGGGGAGCGAGGAAGGTACCTGAGCAATGGAATGGCAAATAAACAATACATTCATCACTGTGACACCAAAAAAAGAAAGAAAATGACTAAATAAAGATAACCGCATCCTATATTCGGAAATACACACTGCACACTACACATGGGGTGGGCCGAGTGCTTGAGATGAAACGAAAACCCTTTACAGATATTGTATTTGTACAGATAATGATTACCATCCAATTATTAAGAGATATTATCCATAATCAGAGGGGGCATTAAAGGGTGAATCATATTTCATTAAATAGTTTGCCTTTTGTCCATTTATTTGTCCATTATGTGTACCCACTTCTGATGTACTTACAGGGTCACTTCCAATCCATGGTTAAAAACCTGGAACAGTCACTGGTCCATCACAGGGCCAGACAGACAAACACCAACTCACACGCACGCACACACACACACACACACACACACACACACACACACACCCCTGTTGTTCATTTGCAAACCTAATCTACCTAACCGGCCTGTCTTTAGACCGTGGGAGGAAACCGGAAAACCTGGTTAGCCCCAAGCAATCTCCATACAGAAAAGACCCAGCCATGGTGACAATCAAATTTGTTATTTTGTTGGTTAATTTAGCAAACCGTGAATGGCAAACAATGTTCTGTTTCCACGACTGCACGATACACACCTGGGCCCGACACATCTCTGTAGCAAACCAGCGAGCTTTGCTCGATTCTAAGAACATAATGGAAATTGATGTAAATACCCGCTGCGCTCGTTACGATGTTCTCGCTTGCTGCACTGCTCATCCAGTGTATTTGTGTGCCCAGATCAAATTTCAGTTGGTAAATTTCACCCTGAAGCTTCATTGCGAAACTTATTCATGTCTTTCATTAGTAAGCTGCCTGGCTAGCTGGATGATAGCCCCAGATAGCTTACAGTAGCCACGCTGGCAGCGGAGACCTCAGAAAACTAACTACAGATCATTCTTGGTGCGAAAGCTAATCTGACAATTTGTCACACACATTTATGACCCTACACTGTAAGGAGAGACTTGTCAGGGCACTCAGAACGAGTGCAGATATTAAGTTATCAATACAGGCTAATATACTATAACAGTTTGATGCCTGAATCTATAGACAAAGTATATCCTTATATGGTGTTCAACACTTTTTTAGCAAGCATTTGCGAAACATGCTTCAATTTTTAAAACCTGAAGTGTTAATATCTCCTAAACAAAGGCTAAATGCAAACAGTTTACAAGCGGCAATCAAGCCGAGGTTTTTTGGGGTCAAAGCAACTGACAGTCCCAGTTATGGTCATATCTCATACAGACAAGGCTTCTTCAGTGTGAGATCCATGCACTTTCACGATTACTGTCGTTGTCTGCCATTATAATTATTCACTTAAATGAAGCATGCGTCAGCCAACTTCCATCTTTTCTGATCCAATCATCACCTGCGTATCCATCAACATCTACGCGTATCAAGGCCTCCTCAACAGACATGGGTACGATTACGAGGATAGCGAGGTCAGCACACCCCAACTAGAGACCGCGGTTTTTACCCAAATAGTTGGCCATGGAGATGAAGCAGAGGCCGGTGATGTAGGCATCGTACCCTGCTTCATGGAGCTGCTCGGCTGCAGTGTTATACTGCGGGAATCCTTCTGCGCTCTCTGAAAGGAATTTCACAGGGAGACATCACATATTCAACTGACAAGATAACACCAAGCATGAAGAACAAAACAAATACAGTACTATATTTGACAAGTATATTACTTCACTACTCATGGCAACACCACAATGCTGTCATCAGGGTGGTAGTCATTCGGTCAAGTGTTTAAGCGAAGGTAAAATGACCACAAGGAGGCGCAAAACATTGTGACAAACACCACCTTCTCCCACAGGCCACCATTGAGATCCAAAGTCATATAATCATAAATAGTTCCAGATGACAACAGTTAAACCTACAACCTTCTGTGCCAATTTTGTTTGTATAGTATTAGCTCCACATTGCTACACTGACAAGTGCAGTTCTCAGAATCACAAGCTGGCAATGACATGTGGCACCTAAGATTATCGAAATAGGTCCGTTATCTTACCAACTTTCGGAGGTTTAAACGGCGATTCGTTCAACTGTTTTTCCAGTTCTGCTAGTGAGGTATAAGTGATGAACTCCTAAATGGGAATAAAATGAGCATGTTAACAGGAAAAAAAAAACTTTGGTGCTTCATGTAAATGCTGCACACTACAAGATGATATTTTCACATACTGATTTTCAGTTGCAGAACAGTTTATAGTTCTTGGTTTTTATGCTAGTATACAGCCACTGTCACGGTTTGCAACAGTGGCTATTATAGAGACAGCTCTGTGAAAACAAATATCGAATGTCTGAGTGTGGGCCAAGACGGATTTCGTAATAAAGTTGGAAGGCCTTCTAACACAGTGTTTTGTAAACACAACCTTCAGGTGAGTTACAGAAGACAATACTGCCATCTAGTGTTTGTGGCAGTACTCCGTCACATAAACAAGCAAAAAAAGCGTTCTCCCTCGTCTTGAGCACAGTAAATAAACTCGACCCGGGACAGGACACAACCAAATGAGCTTAATCTCTTTAAGGGTATCAAAACAAACTTTACATTATAACGTCATGTTTCTCTGTGCATTTTACATATCACTGAAGACAAGCAAACATGTCATTACATAAGCCCTTAAAGATGCTAAATTTGTTTCACTGAGTCCTGGTTCCTCTTTCTCCAACAGAATACAAATGAAATGACAAAGAATTTCGCTCATTATATTAAAGGGCGTTTTCACTACAGAGGGAACTTGAATGCACTCCAAAAAACCAACGTTCCAGGAGTGGTTTAACTACTATTTGTCGGTCCCATCTCCTGATTCATTGCACATACTTCCACGCGCATTTTTTTCCTTTTAACGTGAAATAATGACCATATGATAAAATACACAGTTTTTCAAGCTAAATTATTTATGAACACGTCACACAACTTTTTAAGTAGACAGGCTGTATCTGGAGTCATTTTGCTTGGTGGTTTCATTTTTCAAATAAATGGTTTAAATAATTTCACTTGCATGTGTGATTTTTTTTTTGATATGCCAACATTTTCAATGGCAGGAAATCTAGAAAATTTCCATTCGTACAAGGCAGTTCTTTCAGCATGATACCTCAACCATTTTTTCTGCCTTTATTTTAATAAGAAAAATGTCTTGACAAAAACCTCACTCCAGTAGTAATTAAGAAGACTTTTTTAGAATATTTAACACACCTTTAGTTCCTTCTGTGTAAGAAAAAGGATATTTTCCATATCAAATAAACAACGATATTATATATATATTTTTTAAATTAGACTCTGTAGTTTCAGTGTCCAAAAGAAAATGAAGACGAGCCAGCTCATTAGGTTAACTAAACTGAGGGGGGAGAGGAAACACTTTAGTCCATCGATAATTATAATAATAATAATAATAATAATAATAATAATAATAATAATAATAATAATAATTGACCATTACCTTGAATGGAGCTGTAGATGCCATAAGCTTTGTGTCCAAAAGTCTAGGAGGAAACAAAACACCAGGGTTAGCTGGTCAATTCCAGTTCAACTACAACTGAATAGTCAATCGAGGATAAGAATTAGGCGACCAGGACTCTACCTGGGAAAGACTGACGTTGTGACTTCTTTGAAGTCATCCAGATGCTTAAATAAGGGAAAAACAACATTTTCAGTAAAAGGGTATGAATTTAATCAATATTTGACATACAGTTGGACATATTTAAAGCAACTTTCAGTCACAAATAAATACAAGTATTTTGTGATGGGTAAGGTTTCATTGATCCAAAAATGGGAGGAGCTACTGATGATTTGGCCAATAAATGCATTGGCTGTGGAGAGAAAAGCCTTCTTTATTGGTTTAAGAAAGTTAACTGGCAGCTTAGAGTAGATCTACCTTATCAAGGTTCATGGCCCCTCATTTCAACAATGACTGCTAGGATTCATTTTTCCCCTTTTATCATTACAATTTGGTGAGTTCTACAACCATCAAAACAAACTCCTACATTAGATAGCACTTACAGCCAAACTGAGGCCAAGTTTGACAGAATCCAGGCCAGGGTGTGTACTCAAAACAAACCATCAGATTCAAATAACCCAACAAAGTGTTTTTTCCTGAACTTACATTACATTGTGGGATTCAGCAGACTTACACACAGGGGCAACTTACACGCTTCATATTTTCACACACTTTTAATTTAGACCGCAGAATATTTGCTGAAGTACAGCCTTGAAGTCCCTTCCTCAAGGGTACAACAGCAGTGCCCGACCTGGGAATCGAACTGCCAACCTCTGAACTGCAAGTCCAGCTCCCTAACCATTATACTACACTTTCACAAAAGAAAACACACAACATGTTTCATAAAAATACATTCAACACCTCACCTCAGGGAGGTTGCAGTAGAATTGGTGGATGGTGTGCATGACATCAAGTAGCATGTTGTGTCCAACTACAAGCTTGGCCTGGATTAGCGTGGAGAGTGAAACAGAGCCATTTAGGGACAAGAGTCTCAAGTAGCATTTAAAAAGGACTCATCTCATCTCTAGCTGACCATCACGATGAAAAAACGTCACTGAATTCCTAAGAGGTAGAAAACATGGTTGTGTAATCACAAGAATATTAAAAGAACAGGTTACAATACAATATGTCAGCTACAGTTTGCCAGTGACTTTGTCTCTTAACATCCAAGATATTAAAAAGAAACACCACAAAATGTCCTCCGACTTTAACACTGCTACGTTTGCCAGAATACATGTTGCGTTTGTGGAGTGGTTCACTTACAGACTTTGAGATAGCATGAATGACTCTGGAGAATCCTACTGCATCATTTAGCTCCTCCTAACAAAGGAGAAAATCAGGACAACATGAATAACATGGGGATTAAATAATATATACAACAGTAATATGTCACATCACTATTTCTACATCTGAAAATGCCTGAAATCAACAAATCTATAACAAAAAATTGCACATTTCGTTAGAAAAACATTTTCCCAGAGGAGTTTAAAAATGCATTTGCTTTTCACCTGTTCCTTCTCTTTCTTCTGTAGTTCCCTCTGTTTTCTTTCTTCATCATCCACCTTGCTGATCAAAATGTACCTCTCTTTCTAAAACAGTCATGGGGGCAATATTATAACAGGTCCCAGAACTCTTATTCAACCCAGGGAGACGTCACATGACCATCTCATATACCTGCCGTTTATGGAAAAACACTAATTGAGTACACAAATAAACAGGTCAAAAACCTGCGTTGGCTGAGCTTCCATTAAAGGCATTCTACATCAAAACACTGTATAGTACATCCATCATAAACAATATCTAATGACATGACAAGCACATCTCCAATCCAACACAGGTCATTATAAATTCTCAAATAAGGACAGGTAAAGTTCTGTTACCTTCTCATTTTCCAATGTTTCAACATGAAGCCCCTTTGGATATCTGTAGCAAAAGGAGGAAAAATCTGTTACAGCAAAAAGGTAAGTATTTAAGGATTAACCTCACTGTGAGACCTCAGTTACACATCCAATAGGCCATACAAACTAGGATTTATACATTTTTGGTGCATCTCCAAACCAATTTTCTAGTGTTTCATTTCACCATTTCATCAAATTGTAACTTTTAAAATTTTCCAAAGACCAAATTCATTACTGGCATTCGGAGGCTTCAGTACAGAATGTATTGAATCAAATCTATTAAATCCATATCATGATAAATGCTATTTTACTTAAATGCATGTACAACATACATTCACAAATTATTGATTAGGCTTGCATGAGTGGGAACAAACAAACTTCAAAATCAGAGAACAGTGCATATGGTACTTACTTCCAATTCAACGTCTGGTAGATCAGCTTCCTCTGAAAACTACAATGTACACAAAAATAAACCTGAGTCAAGTTCACAAGTATTTTGCGTAATTTAAGCAGAATTATGAGCCATGATAAAAATTGTCTCGCTCACCCAGTGCATGGATCCAGCTGAATACTCTTCCCTGAGCTGTTCAACAACCCATCAACCTTTTCTCTACAAGAGAGGTGATAAGAGTACGAAAAGCATTTGAATAAATATCAAAGCTAACCAAAACAACTGCAAGTCTCAGGTCATTCATCAATATCCCTTCCTACTCTCTGGTTTTAATATGGAGGAAATTTTGCTCAACATCTACAAGTCAACCCTTGATGCTGGCCCGTTCAATAGGTAGGAGCGTTTACATACACTACTCAAATATGGTTTCAAATATATGCTTACTTTTCACAGAAAACTCACCTTAAACATATAGGCTGGGACCTAATCAAACAGACCATGTCTTCAAGGGCAAATGCAATTCAGTATGGGCTTAAGTCTTTCTAAGGGTCTATGCCATGCTATTTTAGAATGAGAAGAACACATTGCAAAGGACAATGTTTGTTGTGTCCAGTAAAATGGAATCCAATATTCAAAAATACTCAAAGAACCTTATTTTGTAATTTTGAGTCTGTTATGATTGAACTGCACATGTCACTTATATAGTGAATTTGATTGGGTCCCAGTCCTAATTGTAGTCATGCTGAATCTCAGTCATTAATATTAATCAATGGAAATCTATACAACTGTCAAGAGCATTGACTGTTTTCCTGGTTGAATACAGTATTGACAAATATCTATACAACTACACATAGTCCCATTCCTAAAAAAAAAGGTTGCACCTCAAATAGATTTCAGTGACAATAAAACAAAAATCAAGAAGCAAGTAAGCAAGAAAACCATCAACCCAAAAATAAATTGGGTAAAAAAAAAAAAGATACAAATCGGAAATATAAAACCGGAAAATGACTTGTAGTTCTTACACCACTTGGTTGATGAAGGCCTTGAGGTCTTCAGGCACACTGGCAGGTCCCTGGCTGGATGGAGAGGAGATGAACGACTGAGGGCCGTTGGACTGAGATCGTCTCTCGTCCTGTCGTTCCCTCATCTGAGTCTCCTGCTCCTGATTCAAGTATGGGATACCTGGCGGAATGGAATGGGATTGTATGGAAGAGGGGAGAGAGGGAAGCTTGGGAACACCTTGGTTCATTAAGCAGGAGAGAGGTTTCACTGAACCAAAAATGGAAGGAGCTACCATACAGTATCAGCGAATCGTTGATTTGGGCCAATAACCTCACTGGCAGTGAATTGGAAAAATGTGATTGGTTCAGGCATGACAATGACTGACAACTGAGTGTAGCTCCACCCGAAAGGGGTTCAAAAAACATAAAAAAAAAAAAAAATTACAAAAATCACTCAGTGCCAAGTCTTCAGTTAATAACAGCAACAAAAATACTTTCCACTCACCACTGCAGAATACTTTGTTGAAGTCAAATCCCTGATTTACAAGAAAGTCTATGCTGGAGCTCTATAACATGAAACATGAACCAATTACTTACATATAATACAATAATATATAATATTACAGACACCAAATGCGGGAGTTCATGATGAAAAGTGATGAAGGTGTAACTTACCTGGCAGACAAATTTTATGTCTGGTGAGCACCTGTTCAATGGCTTTGGAAATATATAAAAATTAAAAGACTTCACAAGATACCTGTTGATTAGAAAGAGGAAGAATGGAAGGCGATTAAAACCGAATCTGACAGAATTATTACAGCTGCAATTGATTGTGAATTAATTTTAAGGCACAACTTACTTTGAACGTGCCTGGTCATAACGAAAAGTACATAGACCAAACTGAAAGAGCAGGAAGTCCATGGAATGCTATAGGGAGATAATAAAATGTCAAATTTCAAAATATACTATATCAACAGAAAAAGATACTTCATTTAGAAGTCTACCCAACTCGGTTAACTGGCGGTACTGTTTCATGTTATCGTGATTAAAAATAATATTTGCTCTCTGTCACAGAGACTGCATTGCGTGAATATGATAAATAAAATGGGAAAATCTGGAATACCTTTCTTAGCTTGTGATAACGCTCTTCGGGGGTATCCAAACCATTTGTCAATGCACTAACGGAGGGTCCATCGCTTATACCTTGTGGAATTCGCACAGTTAGGGTGTAGCATTATTATGAATTGGATTTTTGACAATTTATGACTATGATACGGTATGAGATCAACTGCCGTTGCAATTCTCACCTGAAAATTCCCCATCAATTGCAATAAAATCTGCTTCGTCTAAGGCGCTGTATATGGTGCTTAAACTCTCTTTAAAATCTGTGGGAGGAAAACATCTAAATTACCTTGCAGTATAAGACCATGACATATTACAACACGGTCTAGCACAGCCCGGCATGTGGTTAGCTACAAACAGGCCAGGGACAATGTAGCCTAGCTACAGGCGGCCAATACCTGTCATTTTAAAGAAAATACCCTGAAGAGGAAAAGCATTAGCCTACTCACTCTTCCTTGTTATCTCCATTCCTGCAGAATCCAAAACAAAACCCCGGTGTCAAAAATTCCCCCGGTTTACCGGAGTGCCGCTCTTTAACCTTCTTAGATAAACCACTTCCGGGGATTACATTCGGAGCACGTGGTTTACTTGGCAATAGAAACAGATGAACATCGGTTGGGGCAAAATGCTTTATGTGTCCCGTTAGAAACAATGCCATATGATACATTATCTGATCTGAAATCAGTCAGAACGCAAGAGTACCAAGATTAAATGCTGCATTAATATATAAAGTAGGAGGACCGACGTCTTAGTGAAAAGCAACATATTTTATTGTTAGGGGAGCAGTTTCCCTCTAACTTGTGGGAAAGGTACGTGGCTTTTGTGTGGGACATAGGCTAACGCTGCTCAGATGCATCTTATCCCCACGTCAAGTTTAATCTCGTGGGGAATGTAAAAGTGGAAATAATAATGATTGTCAAAATTATGTTTTATCAGTCCCTGAAATTACTATGCAATGTCAAACCATTATATTTCATTGAGGCCGTTAATTACATAATTGCGCAAAAGTACTCCTTTTGTCTGTATAAGCAGTCAAACCAGCAGCGGGAATTCCTATCATCAAATATCGGCACACTTAACACAAGACGAACTAACTGATATCAGCAACACATAAACAATGGCCTACTATTCGTTTTTTTGCTCAAAACCACGTTTACTTAAAAGATGTCTCCGCCCCCTACATAGACCGTTATCTTCTGTTCAACTAACCATGGAGATCCAGCATTTCAATTGAATTGATTGGGCCAAAGTGGACGCCATATGATTCAAGATGAGCGACATGTTGTTTATTCTTCTAAATTAGCTTCATTTTATTCTTGTGAATTTTGCCAGCCCATTTTTCAGTCTAGTTAGCTAGCCATATATTCATCCAACCAACCTTTAGATGAACTTGCTTTCCCTTCCCAGCTTTTTGTTCTTTTTTCCAAATCGTGAGCTATTTTGCCAATAATTACTGTTAGTAACCTATTAAAAAACAAGTATAATTATGTCTTCATAACTAACCATTTAGTACTACGTAAAAAAAAAGATTCAAATCAATCAAGAATTCAGAATGTTTAAATGGTTGTGTTTAACATCACTTTGAGGACCACAAAAGTAACGGAATTACAAAAACCCCATTCCCAGGGTGTGTATTTCTCTGAAGTTCTATATATAAAAGCTGTCACTACCCCTTTCCTTGGGACCACATTATATTGTAAATCAGAAAAATGTACATGGAATAATAAATAATAAAGATGATTATGGGTTTTTTAATCACTGCATCCCCCAGAAATGACCACCAGTTTGCCCACAGAACCATAACATCCAGCCACGCTTTATATTTCCCAGGGACCACGGCTCCGGCCTCTCCCTACCTCCCTTGGGCCCCTCCTCTCTGTTTTTGTGGGAAGTATTTTGTTCTGTGTTTGACGACTGGATTAAGTGTACAAGTACATAATAATTACAGTGCGAGATGCGTTCTAAGCAAAGATTGGAGTAACAGTTAACCTTTATGCGTAAAACGCAGCCCTTAAAATAACCTACATAATGTAAGCCATACTGAAATATACACGGTTCCATACTGCAGCTGTATGTTGCGTGTGGTCTGTAAATTTAGCAGCCTGAATGAATCTGGAAGGGTATAAGTAGAGAGTGTTATGCCTATTTGCCCAATTTCAGTTTGCCAGTTTTGAAAAATTGCAATTGTGCTAAAAATAAAATCTCAGTGGAAACAAACGTTCTGCATGAAAATGGAAGGGACTTTGTTTATGAATGTCTGTGGCTCTGTATACTGTGTTCCTGAGTCAATAATGTGTTTGATATGCAAACGATTGCACCATTACATAATTTGCATTTATTTCCTGTTGGAGCTGAAGAAAGAGTATCCTAAATCAACAGAGTAAAATCATCTCGATAATAAGTACATGTTTTAAAATGATCTTGCAAGATTCACAGTCAAGATTAAAAATCAATGAAGAATTATGTTGTGTGTCTTGTTCTATCGGGATACGTCTGTATGATGTTGCTAGGAGATGAATAACTCAGTTAATTTATCATAGAAATTGAAGTTGGACAGTGTAAAGTTCTGTGATAAGAGTCACTTCAGAACCTCAAAATCTTTGGTTTGTGGTCACGTATCAGTGAGTTAAGAGCACTACTTTGAAAAGGTTGCTACGTGATACCCCTGTGACTGGGAGCCATCATTGTTCCTTCGTTCCCTTCTGTTTGGCTCTTTTTGTGTTCCGTTTCTGCTACAGAGTTTCTCTGTCCTGGCAATGAAGGCCTGCTCTTGCACCTGGTACAGAAGGTAGCAAAATGTGGGGGACAGTGACAGTAAAACTGATTTACTGATATGGAGCATCCAACAAATAGCCTGAAAGCATGACAAGTGTGAACATGTTTCAGTGAACATGTTTCACCATGACCTTAATGGGTGGAGCTATGTACCACCTTTTGTCAATCACTGTCTTGTGCTTGACCAATCAGAAGACTAATCAGTAGACCAATCAGTGGTCAAGGTTTTGTAACAGAAAGATTAATTCAAGTCAGTGATTCACATAGGAAATATGTGAGTTGAGTGCATTTAGGGTTTTAGGAGTATCTCTCTTCTGTCTTTAGTGTAGATCTTTAATTTATCTGTTTTTAAATGAATAAATAAAACAGACAATGAACACTGAATTCAAATCTGTAGCAATACTTCCTAAAGTAACTTTTTAGTGTGCATTGTGTCAACGCAATTCCTTAATTGTGCTCAATTCATGACAACACACATATATGCTGTAACATATATGTTAATCCATATTTGGCTTTACTGAAAAATAAATCAACCAAGTAGTAACTGTTGAATGTAAAAACACTTTAATTTTAAATAGAATTACCAATGTGGGTTGACAAAGATGAACAGTATTAGTTTTGAAACTGAAAACCAAGTACAAAATCAATTTAGTACAGCAAAGTGTAGATTTATTGAATCAGTAATAACTGCATGTTGGGTAGTCGCATCCGCACAGGAAGTCAGGCCAGAGCGCGTATCTCCGTATGAAGGGGGCTTTTCTTAAGCATTTGGCCGCTTCTCTGTCACATTTGCAAAGTATTTTTTCACACCTGTCCTTCAGTGAATCTGGGAAAATAGAAAAGAGGTAAAGATAGCAAATTATGTTCACTGATCTATTGATGCAAATTTCATGGACTTTTTGTCAGCCAGAATAGTTCTATAGGATAAAACAGTGATGTTTTATTTTCTCTTAGAGATTCAAACACATCCCTTGTAGTGTGTTAATATGCAAACCATATACAGCATGTTTTGACACTGAAATGACTGTGGTTGGCAGAGACTAAAAATATTTCTGGATTACAAACTGTATTTACATAACCCTAACATTAACTATAATGTGACCACTGTATTCACAAACCCTGACCATGATCTCTTCTGAGCACCATTTTGATTACTAGTTCATTGAGGTCTAACAACTGCATGTACAGTCGTCTGCACATATTCGATTTCTGCTTTCTCCACTCTTCTTTGTTAGTTAACGTACAAGCAGCTGTCACAAGTTACTGATCAGTAAATAAATGAATCTGTGTAGCTGAAGAAT
Organism: Albula glossodonta; assembly: GCA_019788955.1. Taxonomy (NCBI): domain Eukaryota; kingdom Metazoa; phylum Chordata; class Actinopteri; order Albuliformes; family Albulidae; genus Albula; species Albula glossodonta. The sequence continues at coordinate 201,816 of JAFBMS010000207.1, forward strand.
TACTTTTGTGAACTTTTTTATCGTTTAGATTTCTGTTTTTCAAGTGAATTAATAGTTCTGGCTAGGGTTAGTGCAATGGGCCAATATGGTGGAAAGCAAAACAAACAAAAGGGGAGTAAAACTGACCCTCAGCAGCTATTGTAGGGGGCCCCCGTTTTTAGGGGTACCCTATAGGACGTACGTACCACAGTCAGGCACTCTGTCTTCACATGTCCAGTTATACTTGTCCGTCATGGTTCGGCAGCCGGCCATTTCAGCTTCTCCATAGCAACAGTCATGTCTGTGACAGCACCTTGGTAAGTAAATGAAGTGGATTTTCTTACTTTGTCTTTAATGTAATTATTTAATGGTACATTTATCTGCCTGTAGATATACTTGAAGTATGAATAGGTGTTTTAGTACCAGCTAGAATGATCTGGAAGGTATTAGAAAATGAAAGGGAACCTAAGTACAGCAGCTCATACCAAGCAAACAGAGGCCAACCAAATACTTTCCTTGGATTTCCAGGGAACCATTTCTGCCCTAAATTGCATGGGAGCATTTCAAAATATATGTAGATCATAAAGTGTATAGGCCTCTTCAAATAGACCACTACATGTTTTTACTGACATATGGGTCAGGAATGTCACTTTAGTTATATCAGATTTGGTAAAACAACAATCAAAACAATGTCTTTTCTCTCTTTAAAAAACAAGGGAAACAAATACTTACAAAGAGAGACACTTCAACTGCATTGAACATTCATTCTTTTAAATACTGTTTTGTATGTATTATAGAGATCAAGGACCCCATAAAGTTTAAGGGCAGTTAAATGTGAAAAATAGAATGGTTTGTCTCACCGAACCTCACTGGAGGTCTGCGAGTTAAAGGAAAACAGCAGTAAACAGTACTGCGAAAAGAAATTCTTGGTAAGTGCTCAAATGGGATTTTCACAGAAGTTGTGAATTTATGTTTTCGATGGCATGTAAGGTCCCTGCAGATTAAAAGTTAAAACCATGTTTCACAGAATATTTGGGCAAAATTAGTTTGTTATGCTTTGTGAAAGAAGCCTTGATATAATCAGGTCTGTTACACGATTTCTGTTTTTCTTCTTCTTTCTCCCAAAACATCTGCGGAACATTTGGTACAAATCGCCTAAAAGGCATTACAGCATTACAAAATCTGTATTTAATAACATGTAAATAAACTTTGGGCATTATTACTCTGAGGTATTCATGATATTGGTGCCTATGAGGGGTTTGGATAGAAATATGCATTTCTTAATATAGACTTATTCATAGGCAATATATAAAAGTATTACTGACAGTAAATACAGTTTTACAGTATAACACATAGTTTTATCAATAGCAGAATTAATAATGACGAAAACCTTCCAAAATTTGTATCTGTATGCCATTACAACCACAAGTGTGCATATCCATAATTTATGTATTGTATCTGTATTCTGGTGACATATTTCATTGTTGCCCATATCCCATGCACGATATTCACTCCAAAATCGTGTGCCAAAATCATTGTCCAATGCAAGAGACCGCCATGTCAGTGCATGCACAAAAACAACTGTACTGACTTAAAAGTTCAGAGGAGAAAAACACAATAAGTTAGAGGCAATCAGGAACTAAGCTGTGTAGGTAGTTATTTTGGCCTGACACGGTGTAAGTGGGTGCCCCTGATCATTTTGAGGTTGCAGCAGGAACTACGGCGTCAAGTGACGAGTGAGACAGCGCTGGGTGTGTCCGCTTGGGATACTTCCTACCCGGAGAAAACACCAAACCTCAAGACTGCATACAAAATAACACTCTGTGCACCCAGCTCCACAGCCCTGTCATTGCACCCAGCCTGTAAACACACGGAAACCAGGCACACTAAAAATATTAGACAAACAAGGGGGATGCCTGCCAAACGGCTGTCTTTAGGGGAGGCTTTAGGAGAATCAACACCCTCCACCCCCAACCGCCACAAAACATTCAGCCTATGACAAACGAATGAATAAATGGCGTTTAAAGCTTACTTCAGATCCCTTTGACGATTTTGGAGTACTTTATAGCGAAGCACTCTTCTCCAACATTAATACAGGGAAGAGGAGCACCCACCTGGTTGATGCATAGCAATTATTTTGTTCATTCATCACCTCAGTTTTGATGACATGTAAATAGAGGAATTAAAATTGAGGGTGTAATCAGTAGTGGGTGTAATGTTTCACCAAACACCAAACAAACGGTTGAGTATATGCCTTGGCTTTTGGGTCACAGCTTGACTCATTACCAATACTGTGTAAAAACTACAGTCCAGTAATAAGTCTAGATTTCGTCCATAACTTCTATTTGATTGTCAGTTTATTGTTTGTGGTCATCCAATTAATGGATGAAATGTTCACAAAATACCATGTTGATTCACAAAGACAAAATTGTAGCAAGATCAAATTCAGAGAGTGAACTCCTGTGCCACTACTCCACACAAACATATCGTCTGTGAATACCACACATGCAACAATCCATAAGTAATTTGTTTCTTGCTTGTTGCTTCTTATCGAGTCATATTAGCCTTCCAGCTGATAAGCTAGACGAGAAAATTCAGCCCGTAACTCGTTCTGCATGCTCGCTATTTACTTATTTATTGCTGTTTGCTTGACTGGAGGCAGAGTGCGGAAAATCACAACACCATTGACTGCAGGGAAAGGGAATCTTGGTAAAACTAATTTGCCAATGTAGCAGTATTTGTGCCGGGCAGGGGGTGTTATAATAACCAAACTGTGAGGATGAAACATTCCCATAGAGGAGAACTGTGCACTGATAGAAGATCCTCCAGCTCCACTCTCCATTAGGGAGAAATTGGCTGGCTGTCTGGCCTTTGCTAATAGCTTGAAATGATGCATCGCCGGAGTTTGGATTGCAATGAGGCGCACATTGGTCCGGTTGGTTAAACAAATAATCAGGATAAGTTACAGTATTTTCACTGGGCCTCAGGAGGCACATAATATGAAATTATTTCACTCTGTAATCACCCCTTGCCCAGTGCGAAAACAGTTCGGTTCACAGTGCAAACTGAAATGAACCGTTTGGTCCAGATATGTGTACCGTACCATTAAACCTCTACTGATTGTACGTAAGAAAAATCTTTAAAACTCTGAAAAGTTTTGCAGATCGTCTGCCAATCAGGGTTTGTTATTTTTAAAAAAAGGGCTAGATTTCCGAGAGCTGTGCCAAGCTTAATCTTTCACACTCCAAGCTTCTCTGCTTGCACTATAATCCCCAGCATGCCATTACATGTTTTACCAACTCCTGTTGTATAAAAAACACTTTCTGAAATCACCGTGACATCTACCTTAAACTAATTTCCACCTTTGACCTGTTAAACTGACAGAACTCAACTTGAAACATCTATTGTGGTCCAAATTCCACATCAAATCCACCCCTTAGTCAGATTTTGCTGAGCAATCCTTTTAGGCTGCCAGATCCAGGGCCAGATTTAGGGATTTGGCCGGGATGCAAGCGAACATGCACGTTTCCTCATCGCGAATTTTCACAGCGGGACTCGTAAAACTCTCCGAGGGCCCCTGTATAGCATGTGGCTGGCGCTCGTATCCCTCTTATAATTCTGCCCTGTCCCTGGGCCAGCCTTGGCCCCCCAGAAGGCTTGTAAAACTCTCCAAGGGCCCCTGTATAGCGTGTGGCCGGCGCTCTCGTCCCTCTTACCAGTCCGTCCTGTCCCTGGGCCAGCCTTGGCCCCCCAGCCCACAGTAGCAGCCGTACATCATGTAGGACAGGGCCGATCTCCCGGTGCTGCACTTAATGGCTCCGGCCAGCTCCAGCAGGCCCCTCTTGCCGCGTTGAGGCCTCTCCGCGGTCAGGGAGGAGGGAACGCGAACTGCAACACAGATGATAGCAAAACAGCTCAGCGCACAACAGGCTGGCCCACGCGTGCAGTGTGTGTGTGTCTCTCCTGCTCCAAAACAACCCCAGGGCCTTCGCAGCGAAATCCAGACAGTGAAAAGGAAACCGTGCATTATGCACAAGACAGCGCGCACCACGCAAAGGAACAGGCCAGGACACAATTAAACGCACAGAGTCTTTTTAAGGTCATACGCAATTCAATGAAAACAGACCTTGCATTACATCATAAGCCTCATTAACTGTTTCCTGTTTTATTGGAGACAAGCAAACATGTCATATAGAAAGTGTTAATTTCACCTTAAATAGATTAGCATATGCTCTTAGAAAGATTAAAGCTGGTTTTGATTGAATTGCATTTTTCCTTAAAGAAGCTAAGTACATTTGATTGAATTCCTGGCAAAGCGCTACAATCACTAGTGTAACATGAAAAGTAATCCCCTGTCTTTATTTCTGATTAATTACAACATGGTGGTTATTGTCCGGCTGTTACATCCCTTGAGCAAGCAACCATTTCTGAGGAAATATTCAGCTGCCAATCTCAACAAGCTGCAGATACGAAAGTTTCTGATTGTTTGTAAGTGCTGTTATTTAAGCTTTGCAACACTTTCAGATATTGCACTGTAATACTGTATAGCTTTAATATTTTCAGTACGGTAATATTTTCAGTATTCGCTGATGCGCCTTTAAATGAATGTCCTACAACTTAAGGGCTTAAGATTTATAAAAAAAACTTAAGTGCACTTTAAAAGTTTTGCACATGTAATTACAGAGACATGATTTGTGATTGGAGTAAAAACAACTATCTTGGCCAATTACAAGTGCACTTTCAGTCATTTTGCACCAGCAAAAAAAGGTTTGCATCTACCAAATGCTTCACAAATCAGGCCTTAAGCGTACTAAAGTGACAAACAAAAACACATCTGCAGAGGCATCAGTGTTGTCATTATTATGTAATCTCTAATAACTGACAGAGAAAAAAAAGCGTACTCGGACATGGTTCAAGAAACAAATAATCACATGAGCGTCCAGAATGAACACTGAGGTTTTCCTTCCGAGCACGCTTGTGGCTTCCCCGCCGTCATTTCATTTGGCCCTGGTGACTTAGTTTCTATCCTCTGTTTGAAAGGGGGTAATTTTCACTGGTGTGTTTGAGAATGAGCCTGTTGCTGTGCTATCTCCAAATCTGGGAAGCCAAAAACACACGACACCCAACATTCCCACACACAAAAAAGACGGATCAGGTCTGTGTCGCTCAACTGCGATGGCAGCTGTCCAGTTGCTGGTCTCCAGAAACAATAGTGAATGGATCTCTATCATGGCTGCTTTACAACCAAACCCACCTAAAAAGCAAATAAGTTCATCAAATGCGATGCACTTTTGGTCTAAAAATGGAAATATTTGAAGCCAAGGAACACATTAACACAGCAATGTTAATTTTAGAAACTGACAAACTCATAAACTATGTTACGAACTGTGCTGGTTTCTTTTTGACTTCCATACAACTGAATTGCCAAAGCAAGCAACAGAAATACAAAGAATAGGATATCTCCTCTGATGGACATAGGAACTGAATGTTGCATGTGTGCAGTCATCATTAATCATACTATTTTATCAAGAGCCTGACATGCACACACACACACACACACACACATGCACACACACAAAGGAAAAAAACACTTTTACAGATGTTTTAAAGATGAGTAAAGATACACAAATGCTTGCTGGTGAGGATGACAGAAGAACTGTGCATTCACAGTGTGCATTGTAATGCTATATTCAAAATAGTCCAACTGTATTGCTTACTGTATCATGGATAGACAATTTAAATGTACAATATTACTACCAAGGAAAAAGGAATACTCTATCATTGCAACAAATATCACTGTACAATGTTTAGTCAATCATGTATCATTTTCAGTCTTTATCTGATTACAGTTTTCTCAAGCACAGAAAATGTTTCTTAAAGAAGTGCTTAAAATGTTACAACATGTTAGCTATGATTTGGATCTAAACAGTAACATTAAGTACTGAGTTTGTCAAAGCACTGCTGTATAAATAATAAAAAACAGAAATAATGCACTTCCCGACAGAAGCAGGATAATGAAACCATGGTAACACATTTCCACTTTTTATCCAAGCCAACAAACCGTTAAACAGGTATAGTTTCTACTCTGACTGGATATTCTAAAATTAAGAATGTCTGTGGAGAAAGGTAAATCCTTTAAACTCGTTCTAATGCGTTCATCACCAAACTTGTGCAAGTCCTTTGCACGTTCACTTGAAACACACTCAACAAGTAAAATGCCTCTTAACATTTTACGAAGACACACAAAAAAACGATTTTAGTTTGTGGGGGTAAATCAATTATAGCGTAGGGAATTCTTACCAGAAAAGAGCAGGAGTATTAGATACAGCGCGGTCATGGCAGGCAGAGGAATCGGCTCTTGCTTTCACTCTGGTGAACAGACGCTCTCTGTTAAGAGGTTTTTTATACTTACCGTTTACGCATAAGCTGCCCAGCACAACTTCCTTGAGACTGTCATAATCCCTCCACACATCCCGTGCCTCCACATGGGTATCCCTACTCGCTCCCTTCTGCTTGGAGAATTGCGTAATTGCGCGTATATTGTGGAAGTGCTCGGTAATCAACATCCGCTGGCGATTTTAGCGCTACCTGCAATACACGCAGGCAAAGTGCTTTCGGGAATACAGAAGTTCAGTGCAATCCTACGTAACAATGTGCATCAGCGACGGATAGTTTGCACAGTCAGCGTCTAATTTTTAATAACCAACATGCAATCTGCTGCTACATTTTTAGGATATTCTCTCCTGAATATATTTTATATAAAATGTTTTGTTTCATGTGGTCTTGGTTTTCTTTGGCATATTTCGGATACAAGGTAGTTGTTTTGTAATTAATATATTCATCTATTAAGTAACGACAAGATCTTCTTCGTGCTTCAGTTTCAATTGTCAGTATTAAGGCCGTCATATTCATATTTCCAACTGTTTCACATATTCACTATTATTCATTGGGTATTCATGGGTAAACCTGTATAGCTGTTGTCTATTGCCAAAGACATGTGTAAGTCTAGAGAGGATGAAGAAGATGCTAACCGCAACGCTTGCATGAATGCATTATTATGTCAAAACAATTATACAGATTAACAATATCACAGTCTATCATATTTAAAATATTTCAAATATAACGGCAAATATGATTCATAAAATAGCCTACTTATAACAGTCTAAAATATCACAGTCTATCATATTTAAAATATTTCAAATATAACATATGCATATATGATTCATAAAATAGGCTACTTATAACAAGAATATTATTGTAGTTTCCTTGGTGTTCTCAATGTAAGACATTACATAATTGAATTGAAAAAAACACAACATGTAATCCAATTATATGATGTGATATATTTCCATATGCACCATGAATAGATAACCATAGAACATTTTTGTCTGTTTTGGAGATACTGGATGGACAAAATATGGCAAGTTGTCAAATCTGAGGCCAATAAACAGCAGAACATTTTGAGACTCAGGGGACGTGTGTGACTGTCAGGCTTGGTGGTGGTCGATAGGGAGCACTCTTTTTCACTTTTCAACCTCTGCACTTTTTCTTGCGGGAACAAAAAAAACGGCATTGGTAGCGTTGTAGAATCAGACCTCTATTGCCAGATCGGGCTCAGTGAACTGACCAGGTATTCGCTCTACCCGGATATATTTCTCCTGGCAGATATATTTTTTTTAAAAAAAAGGTAAGTCAGCCTTAGAATAGTGGCGATTGTAGATTTCGGAACGTTTTGCTAGCATGCTAGCAGATATATTAGCCGCCGATTAAAACGCACAGCTAATATGTTTTGCTAAGGTACAGTCACGTCAGAAACTTCACAGGCCGTCCCCGCTCAGACTCCAACGATAGCAAGCTAAGGTTAGCTATATGGAGGTGAATAGCTGACTTTATTAACGTTACTCGTGTTTACACACAACAGAGTATAAGAAATATAGCGCCTTGTAGATATAAGTATGTGTTCTGTTATATATAGTGCTTGTTTTTTTGTGCTCAAGCGTTATATAGCAGCTCGCTAACGTTAGTGTTCAATTTAGGAATAGCCTTGGCAGAAATGTTACAGCACGCAATTGTGGAGACTCACTTCCGCTACATTTTCTGGTAATGATGAGTTCATAACGTCTGTCGGTATCTTTAGCTTCATATTTATACACTTTAGCTATCTATGAAAAAAAAAATGTATAATTTGCCAGCTAACTGATATTCTGTTTCCCCTGGGGTGAACTGGTTTATTTGTCGGAACCAGCGACTTCTCAGCCGAAGCTGCGCTGCCAAGCTTTTATTCTGCCTTCTACCGCCAATAATGCGTGTCAGTGTTCGTTAGCCGTGTGGCTAATACAGATGTTTCATATGTAACTTCAGGCACAGCCATGTAGTTTTAAATGGGCAAAAAGATTTCTGCAAACGTCATATCTGCTTGAAAGAAAACCTGTAAACCAGCTATTCTGGTTAGCTGCTCGATTTCGACATTTTCGTATTTTTTTGTAAATGGGTTGAATTGGATGGTGAGCCAGTCGAGCGCAGTTTCAAGCATAACTGGTTCTGTTGAAAGATAAGAGGGTTGTTTGTCAGTGCTGCTGCTTGCACATATATTGAACGTACTAGTTGTTAACGTTGGAGTATATTGTCAAAGCCGGCTGGTTAATGTATGCATCCTAAATGTTCAGTAATATTTTGCAAGGTGTATGGCTTGTTACAAGAATAGGCAATAAGAGAACTGAATAAAACATTACCTGTCTGTCCTCTATCACCTGTGTAACACCTGCAGGCGAAACGTGCTGTGCAGTCAATTAGTCCATTCAGCAGACAGAACTTTAGTAATTGATACAGTTAATGGATGCAGTTTTGTGTGACTTCTAGGTGTTGACCGAAATCCAGGAGCTGAAGACACATGGGAACATGTCTAATGTATCTCAGGATAGAAGCAGCCGCTGGCAGGCGATACAGCAGGGGTTGCAGTTCATACAGTGAGTTCTGGAGATCTTTATAGGTGTTGATCTGCACACAGTGTCTGTATCCTTAGGGAGATCTCTTTATTGCAATCTCGGAGGGACATAATGGAATAATGGCAGATCGCTTTGTCATTAGAGACCTCTAATTGATTTTCACTTATTTTTTTAAAAGGTGTAACTAAAACTGTACATCTAGACTTGTGCTTTTATATATTCAGGAATACCTTATGCTGTTTTAAGCATATAAATGCACATAATAGTGTTAAACACATAAAGCACATAAACATGTTGAGTACAGATAAGGTTATTTCTAAACAGGCCTAAACCTGTTTGTAAAAGTATTTTTTGTTTGTTTTTTTAGTTATGCTGAACATTATCGAATTAGTGTTAAATTCTGAGAAATCCGAAAACAGTAAGCAGGGTAGGCCTTCATGTATTCATTTTTAATAGTCCTATACTCTTCAGAATTGTAAAACTGACCAAAAATGCTTTTCAGTGTAGGATAAGAATGAATACCATCCTCACTGATGTATGTTGTAATGAGACTGTCTTAATTTTAGCTGTCTTAAGTGACATGCAAAAAACTCCACAGCCCAGCATTGTTTTTGATGTAAAATTCTTAATTTTACATATGCTGTTCTGTAATTCAGGCCTCAATTTTCTGTCATTTAGCTGCACAAGAGCTATTGTTTGTGGGCATACATGTAGCACAAGTTCATGCATGTTTTATTTTCTAACAGGTCTACTTTACCATTTCCTGGGACTCAGGAACAGTATGAGGTGAGATGTCGATTGTTGCTCATCTGAAAAAAATGCTGCCTTAGCCGAAGCAATTTCCATAAACTGACAGCGGTGCTTGCGGTTACAGGTGTTCATCCAGGACCTTGTGAGCAATCTCTTCGGAGAAGGAAATGACATTTACAGCGAGGGGGAATGGGCTCGGTCCATCGAGCTGTATGCGGAGGCCTTAAGCATAGCGGAGTATGCAGATTCGGAGGACATTAGCATTTCCAGCGAGATGACAGAGAAGCTGTATGCGAATCGCGCTGCGGCCTACTTAAACATTGTAAGTATGAAATGAGCGATTAACACTTGTTTTGACATTGTCATTTTTCGTACATTTTTCAGAACAGATTTTCATACCAATTTTGGTTCTTTAAATCAAGGTGGGCCAATCAGTCAACTGTGGATTGGCATCAGCCGATATTCTTTGATCACCCATACTCATGAATACCCTGTTCAACAGTAGCTAATTATCGGTTATTTCGACAGCTGTTAAGACGGCATGACCGCAAAGTCAAACTAAAACGTTCCCTGTTTTGTGTCTGTAGCAAAGAGGCTGTGCATTTCCGTGCATTACTTAACCGTTGCAATGCTTTCAGATGTTTTGATGATGTCAGGTTCTTGGGAATAGTCTTTTTATCATGTCTGGGCAGAAGTGCAATGATGTCACCCAGGAATGTGAAAAGACTTCCTCACCAGCTTATCTACTTTAAAAGAGTTTGGGAGATGTTTGAATCAGCTCACTATTAGAGACACCAGGTGCCACAGTGATACAGAAGTCGGTTTCCAGGGCACAGAGGAAACTATGCAGTAGTGGAGGAAAGGAGGAGACATTTGCTTTGTGTGGGACTCACTACTTATGTTGTTTGAAGGCATAGCGGTGCATACGTGCAGCAACTAGCAAATCCCCAGAAAATGGGGTTCCAGTATTTTAGTTCCACCCAAGAATGTTTTTTCAAAATTTTTTCTAAAAAAGTACAAATGTCCCCCAACTCCCTGAAATAAACAATTATCAATATTTTCTTTGGGAGATCCAGCAGTCGGGAAATCAGTAATTGGTACTGGCCCAAACAAATCCAAATCGTGCTGTCCATTTTCAAAATTAGGCTAACTGTTGTGAAGGCAACCAAAAGCAAACTCTTGAATCTTACTTCTTGGGGAAAAATAACAGACTTGCACTACATTTTTCACAGTCAGTTTGAAACCCTGAAAAAGAGGAACACTTAAATTGTGTCCATTGGGGCTGTATGTTATGAGGAGAATAGTTGATGTGCAATGAAATTATTGAATATTGAGATCACGATATGGCTTGTACCTTGGAATACAATAGAAAAACCATGTGGATTGTTCAGACAAAAAAACAAAATTCTTAGCAGCTTTGCATGTTTGTTGAACATACTATAGGTATAGGCCTGTTCAAAGTCAGATATCACAGTCGTCTGCGGTACATTTATTGCACAAGCTGATACTGTGATTTTGAGATTTGGCTGTTAGTTTGTGAAGCGTGACTGTTTGTCTGATTCAGTGTAATGCACCCTATTGTCTGCTAAAAGCTGACCCATTTTCTGTTGATTCACCAGTCCATTCCTGTTGACTCATAGTAGGCCTGTATCTGTGCTGTGTGTGTGTGTACATACACATGTATGTGCAGTTTTCCAAGAGATATGCCATGTTTGGAAGAAACTGCAAATCCCTGAGGAAAATTACAACTTCATATTTTAGTTTGGTGTCATAAGGTTGCAACGTCTGTAGTAATTAACCTCGTATTTGTGAGAGGCATCCATATATTCGGTAATCCAAGAAACCGCAAAGCCTGTTTGAAATTATTTCCGCACACCTGGGAAGTGTAACTGTAGGCTGTTGGCAGTGAGCCCATTGCAGCGCAGTCATGATCTTGCGTGTGTTTCAGGGCCTGCACGACCAGGCGCTGGAGGACTGTGAAAAGGCACTGCAGCTGAATGAGAGCAACCACAGGGCCCTGTACCGCAAGGCCAGGTCACTGAAAGAGATGGGGAGACACAAGGAGGCCTATGAAGCTGTTGCCAAGTGCTCTTTGGCGGTGCCACAGGTGTGTGTGTGTGTGTGTGTGTGTGTGTGCTAGGACTACAACCAACTACTTTCATTATCGATTAATCTGCCGATTATTTTCTCAATTAATTGTGCGGGGTATAAAACATCAGAAAACAGTGAAAAATGAACATTACAGTTTCCTGGAGCACAAGGTGACATCATTAAATGCCTTTTTTTGTCTGGCCAACAGTCCAAAACCCCAAAATATTCAGTCTCTTGTAATGTAAGACCTAGAAAAGCAGCAAATTCTCAGCAAATTTTTGCTTCAAAAATTACTTAAACAATTAATTGATTATCGAAATAGTGATAAATTTTCTTTCATCGATCAACTAATCAATTAATCGTTGCAGCTCCAGTATGTGTTTGTGTGCACACATATGTATGTGTGATATTTGTGTGAAAACGTTTATATACATATAACTGTTTCTATCCTATTTTCCGAGTATTCCATTTTCATGACTTTATTTCCATTGCAGGATGCAAGTGTCATAAAACTGACACAGGAGCTAGCTAAAATGTTGGGTCTAAAAATCCGTAAAGCGTACGTAAGGAGTAAGGTAAGATGCCACTATACCACTATTGTTATTGATTGGGGGGGAAAACAAATTGTGAAAGCTTTGGATCAGATTTGGAAAATTCAGTGTACCTAGACAGAAGTTTCATAAATGGTGTCACTGTTGTTAAATGAAATATTGATGATGGGATATATCTGCCTCTTGGGTAATTAAATTCCAAATCATCCAGAGCTTCCCAGCAGACCTTTGTACATTAAAAAATATTTTTTGTACCTATTAATGTACATATCGAATTTTATAAGTTTGTTGGTTTCTGAGCTAAAAAGCATGCCGGCTTCAAACCATGCAAAAATATTGACCATGTTAATTGCTTATGATGTGGTTATATAGCATTGATAGCATGATTAAAAAAAATACAGATAGGTAAACCAAAAAGAATGCCAATATAAGATCACTTTATAGGGTTTGGGGTCTCTTTATCCAGCCAGTACGGCCTCTGTGAGCTATGGCATAACATCTGCCAACAGCTGGAATTGTACTAAGAAAACACGACACCACCTTTCCACAGGAAAGTCAGTCAACCCGTCCTCAGCTCAATTGGAAGACACTTGCCTCAGGCACCATTCTAGAAGTTTCCATAAATGTACATGGAACAATGGTTCATGTTCTGAGCCAAAGAAGTCCATGACATTATTGATGGGAGAGGATGGCTTCTTGAACCCAATAATTGGTCGAGCGACAGTGAGCCGTGAATCATTTCCTTGTCTGAACCGGCTAAGACGTTGTTCTCCACAGCAGAACACAGTGATTGGTTCAAATCTGTGGGTTACTGATACCATATGGTGGCTCCATATGTCTGTTTACACTTTAGTGTGATCTCATTCTCCCAAACAACATATGGATAATTTTAGGGTCATGCCATTACTCATGGTCATTGAATGGGGGTGTGTTTATCTTGAAATGCTTCCCTCTTTGCGAGAAAGAAATGCTTTTGCATGCAAAATTCAATAACTTTATATCATTGATGACAAATTAAATGCAAACCTTTTTCCTCTGAGGGTATGAGTGCACCAAAACCATGCCAGGCAAATGTACTCTGATCCACCACAGCCCTTGTTGTGTTCCTGTATTTTTAATGAACTTCTTGTACCATTAAGCTTATTGCTGATTTTATCAGCAGTATACCCAAGCAACCCCGGAGGTTTTGAAGCTTGGCATTTAAAAAGATGCAAATATAGTACCTTACCTCCTATCAATTTCCCATAATATCATTGTCTGTGTTGACCAATCACATCAATATGCAGCTGTAAGTGGGTGTGTCGCATGTGGTTAACTGTCATATTAGGAAGGGCTGGAGAAGCCTGGTAGTTTAGATTTCCACCAATAAAATCTGGACATGTTCGTGATAAGGTTGAAGTAATACAGTCATGTAAAGTGCTGCTATGTTGGGGTTTGTTTAAGTGGGTCTTTTTCTTACAGCTGTGTCACTCATAACTGCCAGCTTTGCCTAGCTCTCTAGCTATAGGCAGTCAATGAGCGAGTGAGTGAGTCCCTTGTGTCTGGTTAACCTTTTTATTTAATACCGTCCCTTACAGCCTGCCTTGAATGTACTACAGTGCTCAAGCAATTCAGGAGCAAGCAATGATAAGGTGAGACCTGACTGATGACCTTTTCTCTGTTTTGCAAGTAGTCGGGTATGCAAATGTGAATGCGCTAAGGAGCATGTCGTTCCAGCCTTCAAAGCATTACGCCGGCCCTTTAAGAAACACTTTTCTCTGCTCTGGTTTCACAGGGTTCTCATTGGTCTGAATCTGTGGAGGATATTGAAATTGGTAAGCCCTACTGAGACCAGTTCAGTGCTGTGAGTGTACGGTATAGCTCTGCATTGCTGGGTTCACTGCTGTTGTCCTCAGGAACAACAGCCAAGGTGATCTCATTTGCTGTGGTCAGATTCTCATGATTCCTGTTGCGGTGTGTTTGTGGTTAATGACTCAGCCTCGCTCTGTGCAGTGTCGCAGCATGGTCAGGAGATGGGCGGGCCCTCGCCAGCTCCCAGCCTGGCCCCCAGCTTGGCCCCTAATTTGGCCCCGAGCCCCTTCATGAACGAGAAGGCGGAGTGCGAGTCGGCCCCGGTCAGCACCGTGTCCTCGGTCTCCCCCATCGAGGTGCACAACCCCGAGAAGGTGGCCATGCCGGCCCCCATGCCCGCTCCCATGACCACTCCCATGGTGACCTCCATGGTGACGTCCATGGTGACATCCATGGTGACGCCCCCGCTGATGAACGGAGGCAGAGCCAACGAATCGTACCCCGTGCCGGAGTCTCGTCTGGACTATGACGCCGAAATCATCGGGGACGATTTGGACGAACTGCTGGATAGAGCCGCTCCCTCTGAACCCCCCATGGTGAATACATACAGCCCACATACTGTCTGCACAGGCAGTACACTCATAGGAACCCTCTCACACCTGGGCCAAACAATACATTCAAAATACTTTTATGATTTGTAACACACTGCCATAAATTGGTGTGGACTCTCTTTGTGACACACCTTCAAATCTTTTAATCTCATAAATCTTACTCACTTTTATGAGATTACCCCTTTACACACTGATATTCTGGAAACAGTTTCCGGCAATTTTTGCCACACATTTACCAGCATCGGAAGAATTGCCATTTTTACATGTATTTTACCCAAGTTCGTGTCCACTGTTTACTGAAAAATGGACAGAAAGCAGTTTACTGAATGTCGTCAAGGTAACGCTCTCAGGGTTCAAACTCCAGTCCTTATAAGGATGAATGCATTGCGCTTGGTCTGGAGGGATCAGATTCAGAAGGTGAGTTTTATTCTCTTGGACGTGCTTATTCCTGTTACTGATGCAATTGTGTTTTCCCTACTCTGTTTCAGACGATCACCACAATGAAGGGTCCTATTCCTTTGCCAAGCAGTATACCCACCAGTAACTCTATGCCCTTGCCCAACCCTCTGCACTTGCCTGCTCACCCCAGCCATTCGTTTGTACCAGTGCCTGCCGTGAATTTGCCCCCGCTATATCACAAAACCGGGTACTCCCCGTTAGGTTTGGACTCGTATCCCTCAGCTCTGGATTCACTTGATAGTCTTTCAATTTCAGAGTCTCAGACAGGTACGTATTACCCCCCTCTGCCTCTAAAAAGACAAAATAATAGTGTAAAGTGACATTGCATGTAATCACAAGGGAGTGGATTTGGGAGTTAATTTTTATGCCATTTTAAAACTGCACTTCTGTCATGGTATTGTTCGTGTGCTGTAATATTACAGTAATAAAAATGTCCAACACGGACCATTAGGAAGTCCCCTCTCGTGTGTGATTCAACTGTTTGTGTGTATCGTTATTTTGCATACTTTTTCAATCTTACTGTAACATCACAGTTGACCGTGCACTCTTATGCAGAGTACCAGGCACATGTTTTTGCATGTTAGATATGTCTTAATCACTGACATTGTTTCAAGCGGCTGACCTCCTTTGTCTTGTTTTTCAACCCGATTTGACAACGTTCCCTTCTGAAAACCCAGTGTATGGCCAATCTCCATATATTCCAGTAAGATCCTTTCAAAATCTTCATGAAAACATATGCCCAATACATACAAACGAGCGTATTTGTTAATTTGATGAAGGGATTGAATGACGGATGAGAGGGTAGTTAGACTGCTGTTTTTCGGCTTTCAGATTGGTGTTCCTGATAAGTCTTTGGATTTGCCCATGGTGCTGGGCTTTAGTGTGTCAGATGGAATGGACCTGGCTAAAAACCCCCTGGCTGACACGCACGAGTTCAAACAGGCCTGCGCCGCTTGCTTTGTTAAATCCGGTAAGACTTTCTGTTTTTGCATCGGCACACAAAACATCTTACACCAACGCGGACACCGTTCTTCTCCAGTGACTTCCGTCGGGCAGTGTTACTGGTTTTATGTTTTCTCTGAAATGCAATGAGCTTATTTGGTTTGCTTACTTTATGCATAGTAACTGAAGCAGCTCACATTTCCCATAAGGTTTTAGCATAAAGCTAAAGCTACATATACCTTACATATAATAATTCATACATTCATTATACCCTACATATGTAATTCATCAGAATCCTGAGCTGTGTCTCCCTTGCTTAGGATCTGAACCTGCAAGCTTTTGGGTAAAAGTTAAGGTCCCCCTTCATTACTTCACTGAATCACTTCCTAATAATGGCACGTTCTCTCCCCAGGCCCTGGTGTTTTGGATTATACCTTGTTCACCGAGGACCACAAATGCAAGAAGGACATACTCCTGGGAAGAATCAAGCTCTCCGATGACCGAAAGTGGAAGCTGATCAGGCCGAGACCAACTAAGAACCAATACGTTGGGCCGTATTACATTTGCAAAGGCGAGCACTGTGTTAAACGCCTGTCGCTTGTTCTCAGTTTGTCTTTAAAGGTTTGCGTTTTTCAGTCAGGCGCTGGCGTTAATGGCTGTTTGTGTGCGTTTCCACGCAGACGTGGCCTCGGGAGATGACTGCAGGTACCAAGGTCACTGCACCTTCGCATACTGCCAGGAGGAGATTGACGTCTGGACCCTCGAGCGCACAGGATTCATTTGCAGAGACCTGCTGTTTGACCCTATTGGCGCAAATGGAAAAGTCAACCTGACCGTTCCCAAGATCCTGCAGGAGCATCATGGGATATTTATGTTCCTTTGTGAGGTACGTGGCATGTTCCTAAGATTCGGTCCTTATTCTGAGTCATCTGAAACCCTGGTCAATCCCATGATATTGGTAGGCACACAGTTCTTCAGTCGTTGTGCTCGTGAAGTGAAAACGACAGTAGAAATCGTTGCTTTTGTCATGTAATTTGTGTAAGCAAGTCTTAAGATTTCCTTTAAAAAAATAAGAATAAGAGGGTCCAAAAATGTAGCGATAAAAAGTTTACTTAAAAGAAACACTTCAGACTTTAAAATTCAAAAATAAGTTGAAGAACTCATTAAGTGATTGTGCAAAAATTTTAATGTTTTTGACAGTTTGACAGTTTAAAAGCAAATGTGCTTTTCGATTGAATTGAGACTACTGTTCCAAGTATACTTTTGCAGTGTATTGCATTGGTCAGCAATGGCCTGCAACAGGTAGACTTTCATCTGTGCCTCGTCTGTTTTTCAGACCACAGGTAAGAAGAACAGATTTCCTTTGTTCTAACAACAACGATCTGGTTACTTTTTTTAAGGTGTGTTTTGACCACAAGCCCAGGATCATCAGCAAAACGAATAAGGATAACCCTTCTCTCTGCTCACACCCCGTGACAAAGCATGCCTTTGAAGAAAAAAAGTAAGCAGGCCAACGCGAACGCCGCCTTTAACAGCCGTGCCCTTCACTGAGGCTGCCTGAATTAGCTCACTGTTTTCATATTGAACATTTATACAGCTGGATGTTTTCAAAGGGTGAAATGGCAGCGTCACGCCCAGTATTCAAACCAGTGACCTTTAAGTTACAGGTCTAGTTCCATAAATGCCAGTCCTGCTGTGCACCACCTACATTCCAATAGGCTAGCTGATATACCACTGTGACTGAAGGGAATTCACCACCAGAAGTGAGAGGAGAAAAAAAGTTTTGTAAATGAACATTTATGCTAAATTGATTGATTTGACCTCCCTTAATCTACGGTACGTGTGTGAGGCCTGCATCATTAAATGTCAGCCAATGGGGAGAGACTGTGTGGCATTGTCTGTCTGGACTTTTGCCTCTCACATCAAAAACAGTACCACGGTTCAGTTTGTCAGTGACCCTCTCTGCCTCCCACTTTGTAAGTGAACGAGGATAAAATACTTTTGGAGGATGGAATTATTTGACCTTACATGTAATGTGAGCTTTAAAAATTGTGTAGGCCTGACATTTTGGCTAGCTCTGGTGTCAGCATACGAAACTTCCATTGTTTGATGTAAAAAAAAAAAAAAAAACTCCCATGATGCTGTGCTCCCAGGTGCCTGGTCCACATCCTGAAGGAGACCACGGTGAGATACTCCAAGATCCGGC
This sequence comes from Albula glossodonta, assembly GCA_019788955.1. Taxonomy (NCBI): domain Eukaryota; kingdom Metazoa; phylum Chordata; class Actinopteri; order Albuliformes; family Albulidae; genus Albula; species Albula glossodonta. Next base: position 220,141 of record JAFBMS010000207.1, read on the forward strand.
AGTATGTGCCCATTCAGTGCCAGATGGACCTGTGCCGGCATGAGGTGCGGTACGGCTGCGTGAGGGAGGATGCCTGCTTCTTTGCCCACAGCCTGATCGAGCTGAAGGTGTGGATGATGCAGCATGAACTCGGTAAGCCGCTCCGGAGAGAGTCTGTCTGAGCAGGGTACCCCTATGACCGAGAGAGAGCCTGTCTGAGCAGGGTACCCCTATGACTGAGAGAGAGTCTGCCTGAGCAGGGTACCCCTATGACCGAGAGAGAGCCTGTCCGAGCAGGGGAACCCTATGACCGAGAGAGAGTCTGTCCGAGCAGGGTACCCCTATGACCGAGAGAGAGCCTGTCTGAGCAGGGGAACCCTATGACCGAGAGGGAGTCTGTCCGAGCAGGGTACCCCTATGACTGAGAGAGAGCCTGTCTGAGCAGGGGAACCCTATGACCGAGAGAGAGTCTGTCCGAGCAGGGTACCCCTATGACCGAGAGAGAGCCTGTCTGAGCAGGGGAACCCTATGACCAGAGAGAGCCTGTCTGAGCAGGGTACCCCTATGACTGAGAGAGAGCCTGTCTGAGCAGGGTACCCCTATAACCGAGAGAGAGCCTGTCTGAGCAGGGGAACCCTATGACTGAGAGAGAGTCTTTCCGAGCAGGGTACCCCTATGACCGAGAGAGAGCCTGTCCGAGTAGGGTACCCCTATGACCGAGAGAGAGCCTGTCTGAGCAGGGTACCCCTATGACCGAGAGAGAGCCTGTCTGAGCAGGGTACCCCTATGACCGAGAGAGAGCCTGTCCGAGCAGGGTACCCCTATGACTGAGAGAGAGCCTGTCTGAACAGGGTACCCCTATGACCGAGAGAGAGCCTGTCTGAGCAGGGTACCCCTATGACCGACAGAGAGTCTGTCTGAGCAGGGGAACCCTATGACTGAGAGAGAGCCTGTCTGAGCAGGGGAACCCTATGACCAGAGAGAGCCTGTCTGAGCAGGGTACCCCTATGACCGAGAGAGAGCCTGTCTGAGCAGGGTACCCCTATGACCGAGAGAGAGCCTGTCCGAGCAGGGTACCCCTATGACTGAGAGAGAGCCTGTCTGAGCAGGGGAACCCTATGACCGAGAGAGAGTCTGTCCGAGCAGGGTACCCCTATGACCGAGAGAGAGCCTGTCTGAGCAGGGGAACCCTATGACCGAGAGGGAGTCTGTCCGAGCAGGGTACCCCTATGACCGAGAGAGAGCCTGTCTGAGCAGGGGACCCCTATGACCGAGAGAGAGTCTGTCCGAGCAGGGTACCCCTATGACCGAGAGAGAGCCTGTCTGAGCAGGGTACCCCTATGACCGAGAGAGAGCCTGTCTGAGCAGGGTACCCCTATGACCGAGAGAGAGCCTGTCTGAGCAGGGTACCCCTATGACTGAGAGAGAGCCTGTCTGAGCAGGGGAACCCTATGACCGAGAGAGAGTCTGTCCGAGCAGAGTACCCCTATGACCGTGAGAGAGCCTGTCTGAGCAGGGGAACCCTATGACCGAGAGGGAGTCTGTCCGAGCAGGGTACCCCTATGACCGAGAGAGAGCCTGTCTGAGCAGGGGAACCCTATGACTGAGAGAGAGTCTGTCTGAGCAGGGTACCCCTATGACCGAGAGAGAGCCTGTCTGAGCAGGGTACCCCTATGACCGAGAGAGAGCCTGTGTGAGCAGGGGAACCCTATGACCGAGAGAGAGTCTGTCTGAGCAGGGTACCCCTATGACCGAGAGAGAGCCTGTCTGAGCAGGGTACCCCTATGACCGAGAGAGAGCCTGTCTGAGCAGGGTACCCCTATGACCGAGAGAGAGCCTGTCTGAGCAGGGTACCCCTATGTCCGAGAGAGAGTCTGTCTGAGCTGGGGAACCCTATGACCGAGAGAGAGCCTGTCTGAGCAGGGTACCCCTATGACCGAGAGAGAGCCTGTCTGAGCAGGGTACCTCTATGACCGAGAGAGAGCCTGTCTGAGCAGGGTACCCCTATGACCGAGAGAGAGCCTGTCTGAGCAGGGTACCCCTATGACCGAGAGAGAGTCTGTCTGAGCAGGGGAACCCTATGACCAGAGAGAGAGCCTGTCTGAGCAGGGGAACCCTATGACTGAGAGAGAGCCTGTCTGAGCAGGGGAACCCTATGACCAGAGAGAGCCTGTCTGAGCAGGGGAACCCTATGACCGAGAGAGAGCCTGTCTGAGCAGGGGAACCCTATGACCGAGAGAGAGCCTGTCTGAGCAGGGTACCCCTATGACCGAGAGAGAGTCTGTCTGAGCATGCTTACAATGTATACTTGCATATATTCAGATAGGAAATCAGAAGTTCTTTACATGACTTCCATGTATACTGTATCTAGTGAATGTAGTTGGATTCAGTGTTTAGGATGATCTGAATATCAGTAGAAAATGTATTGCAGACTGCTGGCCACCCCATACATTGTGGACTTGCATATATTCAGATAGGAAAGTTTTTAACAGGTCTTCAGTGTACATGGTAACTCGTGCGCTGTATCAGATTCAGTGCGTGTTTTGACTGGCCAGAATATCAATAATTAGTGCATGACCCACAGCAAATTGCATTTTTGCATGTGTCGTCTTGTGACTCACCACTGGGGACAACCGTGTCAGACGGTAGCGTTCGATACAGCACCAAACAAACATGAGTTTATCTAGTGAGCACTGGGGTGAACCCAGAGGTGTGGCCTCTGTCTGTGACGGGTTGCTGGTCTCCTACGATGAGATGTTCAGTGTGGGCATGGCCTTGGAAGTGGGAGGGGTTTATGCATTAAATCAGGCCGGTCCCACAGCTCCGCAGCCAGGGATTCTGTCAGTCTCCCGCAGTCTATAGCCGCAGCTGCCCTAGGCCTTATCAGGAGCTGGACCCCAGCGCTGCTGCACCATTTGTTAGCTTTCATTATCAAGAGCGGCCTGGAAAGCTACAAGCAAACAGGACGACTCTCTTAAAGAACCCCCTCTTTATAAAGCCACACACAAACAGGACGGCTCTCTCAAAGATCCCCCTCATTATTCTAGATTTTTAAGGTCACAAACAGGACGGCTCTCTTAAAGAACACCCTCTTTATTCTAGAGTTGTGAGGTCCTCCTTGCTGCAAGCTCTGCGTTTTCCCAGAATGCAATGTTGAAATTGCAGGACCACTTATGGAAATGTGCAGAATGGATGCCACAGATGAACATGTTTAACTAATGCTGTGCTTTAAGGCTTAGATAGGCTGTCAGTAAAATTTTGGCTGACCTTAAATGGCAGTGTACCTTAAAAGGATGATATTGCCGTTAAATGTCAGTGTACCTTAAAAGGATGATGTGACATTTGGGCAGTGAAGCCCTTCTGTTTGTTTCCCAAGAGCAGCAAAAACGATCAGTTCCATTTTAATTTCAACACTGTCAGGAAACTGCTGGCCAGCTGTATTGCTGGTTTGAGAGACAGTGTGCCCAATAGACCTGTAAATAGATCTGTAAAGCAGTGATTTTAAAACAGCTTCAGTCTTACTTTGTTTATGAACTTCGTACATATACAGAGGGCAAGGCGCTAACCACCCAGCTTTGAGGCTGGAAGAAGGTATATTTCCTCAGTTTAGCTTGAAGCTATGTAGCTTCCTACAGCTCACCAAAAATGTTTATAGCTATCCAAAAATTGTTATAGCGTCTTGGGCAAATGAAAGGAGATTTAAATCATATTTCAATTTTATTCCCATCTGTCTGTTTTCAAAGGCATTTCTCATGAAGGCATTGTTCAGGAGTCACGAAAGTACTGGAGTATGGAAGCCTCGAATCAAGGCTTTGAGGTAACTGACGTTTATTTGTGCTGGATAAATATTGAGCTGCTTTGTGATGATGTTCCTGTCAATACAACCAGAGGTGGACAACTCTTTCTTCAGAAAGTAAAAGTCCGACCATGTATTTGTTCTCCCCATTCACTAAAACCAGGTTCATTAATTAGCTCATCTACCTGGCTGAAGAGCTGTGCTGGTTAGAATCAGCTGGTTTAGTGAACAAGCAGAAGAAATACATGGTAGGAATTTTACTTTCTGAAGCTGGAGTTGTCCACATCTAAATACAACTGATGTTGGTTTCATCAAGCAGACACTGTCACCCAGAACAGCTTTCAAAACACAAGACACGTAGATGAACCAAACGTAGACAAAATGTAGATTTGACTAATAGTATCACATCTGTGACATAAATGTTTATTGACGTGAAAGTACAGTTAACTTTCAAGGGATTAGACAGTGTACCCGAGAATGTCACAGGCCAGTGAAGTCTCTGTGATGGCAGGTATTGTGGAAAGCTTCAATACTGGTCTGTGTAAAACTCCATATTGCCTTGTTCCTTTGTTTATGAACCTCACATTTGGATGAATGGTAAACATCGCTTTTGTGCTCTTCTTTATTCAGCAAGCTCCAATCGCTTCTAAGAAGTTTGGACCCCCAAATTTGAAGATGCAGTTTGTGTGTGGGCAATGCTGGCGGAACGGTCAAGTCAGTGAACCCGACAAGAATAAGAAGTATTGCACAGCCAAAGCCCGGCACCCGTGAGTTTTAACGCATAGCAACGGCTTTTTCATCGGGCTGACTCCTTCTTCCACTCGTTTCAAAAACCAACCGCTGTTTAAATTGAGCTCATTTCCTCATTATTTGCATTCGTCTTCTGCCCAGGTGGTCGAAAGACAGGAGAGTCGTGTTGGTGAGCTCCGTGGAGCGCAAGAAGTGGACTACAATCCGCCCTCTCCCGACAAAGAAACCGATACCCTCTCAGTTTGAGGTGGGTGTGTGCTACCTCAGGAATGAGGTTCGGCAGGCTTAAGGTCACAGGCCGATGTCTCGTAGAATGTTGGAATTTGAGCAGTGGCATCTGAAAGTGCCCTGTTCCCTGTTCCCTGTGCCCTGTGCCCTGTGCCCTGTACCCTGCACCCTGCCTCAAGTTTGCATCTCTTCTCTTCCCACCAACAGATTTGCATGCATGTGGCAGCTGGCAAGAAATGCCAGTATATTGGGAACTGCACATTTGCACACAGCTCGGAGGAGAAGGATCTGTGGACATACATGAAAGACAACAACAGTAAGTACCAGTGTTGTACACAAGTCCAGGACTCGGACTTGACTCGGACTCAGGTCGCATTTTTGGTGACTTGGACTTGGACTTGGATGCTATGGACTCGGACTTGTACTTGGACTCGAGCAGTGGAGACTTGAGACTCGAAGTATGAGACTCAACTATAAAACTGGCTGAGTGTAAAAGTATTGGAATGTAAACAGCACAGCACAGCCATTCCAGCAACCCCCGGGTACCACGTCATCAAGGTATGTTATTGCTTTATTGACACACAGCTGTATTTACATACATTGGAAGTGAAGTCCATCAATAAAAACCTGAAGTTGTTAAAAATCTTTATGGTTTAAAAGGTTAAAAAAAATTCTCTGTCCTCTTTATCCCAGATTGATTTAATTTGATACCATTTATTTCTTACACCTTGACTCGGACTTAGACTCAAGTAACAGGGACTCTGACTCAGGCTTGAACAGCACTGACTCATACTTGGACTTGGACTTGGACTTGTGCAGTGGAGACCAAAAGAAATAGATTCTGTGCTTATCCTTTCCACAGCATAAATTGAAGAATTGCATACTTACAAGTTTTATTTAGCATTCAACTGTAGGTCCTCATGTGAAATACAATAACTCTCCTAACTAGGTAACGTATTAGGACCACTTGTTGTCATGTGAATTACAACAATGTGAAGATTTGGCTTCTGCCTTATGAAGCGGGGTATTCAAGCCAAGACTGTGAAAGTCATACAGATGGCTTTTATTTACTTAGACTTTCAAATCTGTGTCTTTGATGTGACACATGTGAAGGAACCAAAGGAAAGAGGAGATGAAAAGATGTTAGGCAGGAGTCGTGGGTAGCATTGATTTGGCGGGATGCTTGCTTGCTTTCCTTGACACATACCGGTGAAAAGTTTACTTCCAGCTTGGCATCATTTCGACATCCAACGTTTTTTATGCAACTAGATTTAAAGACTTGTGCCTCTGCATTCATATGTAGTGCGTTCTTTATACATATGAGTAACTTGTCTTTTCCATATGGAAACAGCAGTGAATAAATGAGGTGGTACTGGCAGTTTGAAGTGACTCAAATTGCATTTTTAGTATTCTGATCTTTTCCTTAAGCCTGAACAGGCAAAAACTACTTGGAACGTGATATTTTCAAATGTGTAATTTATACCACATGTAGACGCATTTTGAATTCCAGCACAAAGACCAGAGATGCAACTTCTCTCGCAGAATGGCATAGCAGTAGCTTGTGAAAACACAAATCTGTTTGGATATGGAAGTGTTTGGGCAAGTACCTGGTAAACTGAATGGATTTGACATCAAGGCACACAATTTGCCCATAACCTCATCAAATATGCCATTGCAAACGTGTAATATCCAAATATTTTGGTATTTCAACCACTGCTTTTGGACCAGCGATACAGATGAAAGAGGTTTTATGGTCTCGCTGTCCTCTCACCTCCAGTTCCAGATATGGAGCATCTGTATGACCTCTGGCTGCAGTCTCAGAAGCCAGGCTGGAGCGAAGAGGCCTCCAACGGAGCCGTGAGGGAGAACGGCAAGCAGATCCACATGCCCACGGACTACGCAGAGGAAGTGGTACGTGTCACTTCCTCCTGCGTGGAAATTCCCTATAAAATGCCCATCGGTTTTCAGATGCTTTGAATTTAACACCTGAAGCCCACAACATGTCAGTGATAAGCTGGGTTCTGGAGGTGGCAAGTTCTTCTAGCCAGTAACCCCTGTAATTTATATTATATAGTGAATAGACCTATTGGTTCATAGCAAAAACATAAGTCCCTTAATCTGAGCTAAGAATTTACACTGTCTCTTGCTTTTTTTGTGTTGAACTTTAACATTGGTGCTGAAACACCACATTGATTGATTGTGCCCAAGAATTACTGAGGGCAGATGTCCTCAAATTTTTACATATTATCCTAAATTATGGCTGGATAAGCACAGTAGCAACCCAAGATAAGTACACCCTGTATGGGTATCACGCTAGTCTAAACACTTTTTGGAAAACACTGATTGTAAAGGTCATTTCCTTAACCGCTGCATAACTCTATACCGTCAGGCCCTGAAAAGTCATTTTCCCAGTCATTTGAGAGCCCATGCTGTCATTTTCCCAGAATGATAAAAGCTGAATTTTCCAAAATCTCCCCTCACTGAAGAGGAAGCAGTGAAAACACAGGGAATTCCTGAGGTCCACCTTTGCATGCAGTCGAACGAATGTTTACAGTAAATATGAGGTGTTAGCCGTGCTAGTGCTTTCACGGTACACATCATCCTGGGGGCAGGGCAGGGGTGGGGCCGTGAGTGGGGTGGGTGTTCCCACTGCTGACAGCCATTTGGGTCGCCCGTTGCCTGGCTGGCATCCTAATATCAGCCATTTTGGTGTTTTTTTCTTTGCAGGCTGGCAACCACTGTTGGCTGTGCGGGAAAAACTGTAACAGCGACAAGCAGTGGCAGCAACACATCACCTCTGAGAAACACAAGGAGAAAGTGTTCAACTCTGAGGACGACCAGAACTGCTGGCAGTACCGCTTCCCCACCGGCGCGTTCAGAGTGTGTGAGAGGTGCGTTTGCGCGGGTTACATTTACACATTCGCGCAAACATAAATCTGATCTGTCATTTAGGAAAGTCATATTCATGCAAACCATGCAAAATGATGACCCTGTTCCCTGTTGTATTCTTTTACTATGGACATTGTGTATATGACAGTCTAAAAGTGACACAGCCCATTAGCAGTCATGGTAGATATCAGTATTTATACAGATTTAGCAATTTTAGGCCATTTTGTGGAAGATATTTTCAAACATAAAAAATCTGAGAATTTTGATGGCCCTAAAGTATACAGTAATGTATGCATGCAAGTATTTTCTAAACAAAGCCAGGTTTAACCAGTAATAAGTTAAATTTATAGTAATGCTGTATTATAAATTTTAGTGAATATAAAAACACTTATGAGGAGTGTGAAAGAATTGGAATAACCACTGATATGACAGATAAGGTTAGTTTTAGTTCTAGTCCAGTGAAACTGAAATTGATATTTGACCTAATGTATAGAGTTACAGTGTCTAGTGAATTTGCAAGACAATCAAGGTAAACCCCTTCATTTCTAGTGAAACTCCTTGGGTTTTCCATGACCACAGTCACAACAAGTCAGTCTATTTTTTGTATTTTTCTAGGACTGGTTTCCCAGAAACAGACTTAGCGTGGTCCTATACTAAAAACATTTTTTTAATGGAGATCTTCACTGAAATATTTTTAGTCTAGGACTAGGATTAATCCAAGAAACTGGCCCATAAAGACATATGTACACTTGTACTTTTATTTGTGTACATTGTCTGCAGTCTACAGCAGGTAACTATGGTCGTTACTGGAATCGTGGTGTGTTTTGATTTGTTCCATTGATTGATGCTTGCAGGTTCTTGAAAGGGACATGCACGGAAGAGGAGAACTGCAAGCTGGCCCACGGGACCGAGGAGCTGAAGGAGTGGAAGGAGAGGAGGGAATTCCTCTTAATGAAATTAGCCAAAGCCAGGAAAGACCACCTTATAGCACCAAACGATAACGACTTTGGGAAATATAGTTTTCTGCTTAAAGACATTAACTAGCCGGGGCCGGGGGACAGGGGGAATGAGAAAACGATGACGCACGTCGCACAGCGAGAGAGAGGAAGACAGCGGCCCAGTTCAGAACCGGCTGGTTCCCTACAGGCCCGGTCAGACTCCAAGGAAGGAAAACAGAACTTTGGTTCGGCTTGTATTTATTCAGAAGCACAGTAAGGACCATAGGTTCTGTATAGTCATGGCCGTATTGCTTGTCTCACCGATATATTACAAAAAAAAAACATCTTTGCCTTTTTAAGTAGCAAACATTCTTAATGTGTCTCAGTCGAGGTGGGTTTCTCTTCAGAAATCAGTGGTGAACGTTGATTGAGCGGGATGAATGCTGCTTACTTTGCACCTTTTTTTTGTTTTTTTAAAGAAAGATTTTTTTTTTTAAAGAGACTAGTTCATGTTCAGGTGTTGGATTATTTTTCTGTTTGGGAGGCAGAATGATAAGGCTTGTGTCATGAAACAGTTTTTTGCTTGCCCTGTAAATTTTATTTTTCCATAATGAATATGTTGTATTTATGCCAGTTGGCATCAATGTATGGACCAACGGTGGCAGAAATAAACTCTTCATTTTCCAGAACGGTCGCTCAGTGTGTTATTGATTAAGCTATTGATTTATGGTCTCCTTTTCTGCTTGCACATTCCGTCAAGTGTATTGTAAGTGTACTTTCAGGGTACCCCATTAAAAACTGTACAAACAAAACAAGATAAAAATAACCATTCGTGACCTTTTGATAGTAGAATGGTGGTTTTCAAATAGAGGACGACATTCTATGGTAACCACTTCCCTTCTGTGAGTGTAGTGGCAGCTCTTTGATAACAAACAATTCTCCCTTATCTAAGCAACACATCATTCAATCGAGCCGAACAACGATAGTGCAATGATTAACTCGACTCTAGCTGTGAGAGGCTGTTGGGTCACATGGTGGTTCACTCCCATGATGTTTTATTACCATCATATGTGCTGTGAGACTAGACCAGAATGCGGAGAGAAAGGTTTACTGCTTGGTGTTCTAGTGCAGTCAGCGTTAATGTCTGCTGGCCAAAAACTCAACATGCAAATATTCATAAAAGAGGAAGTACGCAAGAGAGCGAGATGGGAAGTGTGTGCAAGACAGGAACATTGGTGAGGAAATCAGAAAGACAAGCTGTGGAACGGTTCCTGACCTACTTTAAGCATATGTAGGTGAACTTCAGCTTACCAATCTGGAGAGGGTTAGATGAGGTTTGAGTGACTTGTCTTCGGTTTTCACAGCAAGGGTACATCTATTTTAAGAAACATAGGACAGCCCGCTCTTGTAGCTAAAAGGCCAAAAATATGATAAAAATGTGAGTACCTGGCAATGGTTAAGAGAGAAATTGCCTGACAAAGCAGTTTCAATACAGACGTGAAGTGTTCTGCATAAACCAAAGCTGGGACATCATTCAACGGCTGGTTAATGAAACCGTACATTTGCGCACGGTGGACCGATCGCGCTGTGCCTGCAGGTCTGGCACCTTGAGCTGTTGCCAGGGAAACGGATTTGGGTCCTCACGTTAGACAATGACAGCGTCAGTGCATGCAGTCTTCATAACGGGGCAATGTCTTTCTGGCAATGTTTCAGCCAATCAGCAACGCTTCACAACCCTTAGAAGTCTTATCTGATTCTTGTATACACGCCTTAGAATGCGAAAGCTGAGGCTAATTAGCGATTAAGCTAGAGACAGCTGGCTCCTTCTGTTCTGACAAATTTAATTAGATTTGACAATTTCAGAAAAGTGGCTTTTTCATACTTTGTGACAGTAAAGATGCTTGAATTAATTTTAATAGCTCTATGCATCATTAATTCCCCTCTAGCTGGTTTAGAAAGATGACTTTTTTTCCCCAAGTCCAAAAATAAAGTGATTTTAACTCACCATGACTGGTTACATTTAATATTATTCTATAACATATGTAATGGTGCCAGTGAAATGGCATAGTTTCTGAAGTGTCTGGCTTCAGAAAGAAGTCCTAGCATGTATTTGTTTTACTCATTGACAAAAACCAGTTCACTAATGAGCTCATCTACCTGGTTGAAGAGCTGTGCTGATTAGGATCAGCTGGTTTCGTGACAAAACGCAACCAAGTGCAAAAGCAATCAATTTCCATGCAATGTATAGAATTCTGTCTGTGTATCAGAAAACAAAAACTGAAAATGTGTGATAAGAAGAGTCTGTGTGATATTTCAGAAACCATAGTAATACTTATTTGGATAATCTTACAGCTCATTTCAGGTACACCCCTACTGTACTGTGGTTCGGAATACAACCTTTTATGCTAAAAATACACCTTTTTTTACAGGAATCCGAACGAGCAAATGTTGATCAGCTTGTTATAGGCCTTAAAGCTTTTATAGTTCGTGGGATCCTGTACAATGAATTCTTTCTTCCCACTAGGGGGAGACGATGAGGAGACAAGGTTTGAAAATGAAAATGAGCACCTCTTTAATCACATACATAACAATTGTATTCCTATTTTTGAAAGTATCCCCTGTTGTATTGTCCATTTTTCATTTTAAAATATTGCTTCATAACATTTCGTTCATGATACTGGATAAAACCCGGGAAAAAAAAAAAATGCTGGACTCCTACATATGTTATGGTGTTCGGCTGAAGTGCTTTGAGGTCTATATTATAAAAGCCTGTTGTAACTGTTGTAGGTAAAATCAACAAGTGGGGAGAAACTCTACAATCACTGCTCTCGTGAGAGTGCTGCACTGACACATATGAGTGTCTAAGTCAGGCTGAACAGTCTGCTCTTATTATTAAATGCTCTTACGTTCTTACCTTTGTGTGGTGCAAGGGTAGTGGAAATGATTAAAAGAACATTTGATAACAACACAGAATTTTGCTTAAATATTTGCACCGCCTTTGTGTTAAGGTTGTGTAAACATCTGTCTGTTTCTCTGTATGACTGGAGGGGAAATTTATATCTTGCGACTCAAAAAAACATGAACAAATATTAGTATACTTTCATTTTTATGAAGTTGGCAGGAGTCAGGAGGGAGACCAGTGTAAAGCACTTAGCCATATGCAATTTGGTCAAAACAGACTTTAGTCTCTTTAAGGGCATATGCAAGTAAATAAAAACAAACTTTAGTCTCTAAGGGCATATGCAAGTAAAGCAAAATAGGCTTTAGTCTCTTTAAGCGCATACGTAAGTAAATCAAAACAGGCTTTAGTCTCTTTAAGAGCACGTAAGTAAATCAAAACAGACTTTAGTCTCTTTAAGGGCATACGTAAGTAAATCAAAACCAACTTTAGTCTCTTTAAGGGCATATAAACTTTAATCAAGAGATTTTAAGGAGACATGTAATATAATCAAAGCAGACTAGTATCTTTAAAGGGCAAATGCTTTTCTTATTCAAAAATTTATAATTCTAATAGATTATTGGGTAATAATTGCTTCTCCCAAAAGTATGCACAAAATCATGTGGTGATATTAATTCTGTTTTGAATGGCATTGCATATGCCCTTAAAATGGCTAGGATTAAATGTAGCTCATTGTCACACTATTACAGCCGTTTCATCATGCTGTGCAGGGGCGTAGCACCAGGGGGGAAAAGGGTACGAAGTATACAGGGCCCAAGGGTTTGAAGGGACACATGAAAATCTGGGAATTTTTTTTTTATAAAGAGTGGAGGGGGCCTCAGAGCCTGCCTGTGTACAGGGCCCCGAATTTCTGCCCCCAGGGCTGACTAAATAGAGTCATATGAAGTTGCTGTTATGTAAGTCAAACATAACTGTCGTCTGTAGGTCACTTCCTCTGGGGACATACAGGGTTGACTATTACTGATAATCAGAATTTTATTGTCAGATTCTTCAAGATGATGAAAAGTGTTCAAAATCATCATCTTACTTGACCTTATTTCGTGAGTATAAATTGGCTGTTGATCTTTAGGTGAAAACGAAATCGGTAGTCTATATGGCCACTCAGGCCAAAGCTGGGAGATGGGAATCACTGCCATAAATGTATGTGACATGTGAGATCATTCTGCGCTGCATAACTGGAAATAACGAGTTCACTTTAACCAATGAGAATAGAGATGTGAGTCATTTTGCCCGAGGTCAATGACACATAATGAATGTTATACTGTAACTCGTTGTTGAACCGTACCTCCTGGGAAAAATGGGGAAACGGGACGATGTGCTTCAAATTGCTTGTGTGGCCCAAAGCTCCACAATACAACGAGCGAGCAAGAGAGCTCTGTTCACTGACCTATCTGGAGAATGCAACCATTAAGTAAAATCAGCGGAAATCCGAGATATTTTTAAAATGGTCTCAGAGGACTCTTCTCCAAACAGAAACTACGGTGCGGTAAATCACTACATTCCACTCAGATCCCTATGTCCATGAACGCTGAGAAGGCCTAACTCGTTTAGAAACAGCTAATTTTAGTTTCGAAAAATCGGCATGATCAGCGTAGCTGTCCGTAAAAATTCTGTCTGCTCATTATTTTTCGTCCCTTAATATATGTTTACTTGGAGCTGCTGACGTTTAGACAACACTGAGTTAAGGTCCTGCTTTTCTTAAACAAATCAATTTGTCTATTTATACATTCTCTTAAATGGTTTTCGGCTGGGAGCATCAATTTGTGTCCTCAAGAGTCAATCATTTTAGTAAGATACATCTCCAAGTCTAGTTATGAAATGTTTTTTTTCTTTATCACGCCCTGTGAAGTAAAGAATAAACGCTTTAGCATTCACTCAGCATGGTTACTGTATAGGTGATGGCTGTGCATGTCCGTGCTAGACTCTGCTGAAGTGGAATTCCTATTTTAAGTTACAGTTTACATATTAGCTTGGCCTACCCTACATTTTGTCACATCGCGTCTTGACAGCCCCATATGGTCATGATATCACTAACTGATTATTTGAGATATGTATTCCATTTCGTAGTTTTAGTACGCCTCGCTGTTAGCGGTGTAAATAATGTGTACAATTGAAATGCTGTCATGCTTACTGTGAAACAGTACCCTTATCAAATAAACAATCAAATTACATTATTGACCCATGTGTTAAACTCTATGAGATATAGGTGTTACATATTGATTTTCAGTGTCTGGCATAAGCCCAAGAGTGTATAGATTAGAGTGTTGAGTTTTTCCATGTTTGGAGACAAAGCTACAACACCCATTTTGCCAAACAGCCCAATTTTTAAAATTTTCCCCAAAATGTAAGATCATTAATGTGCAAGATATAGTTTGGAATACTGAAAGTAAAAAATGAGTGGAGGTGAAGCCAAAACACAATGTAAATAATTTGAAATATTGACTGATTTCTCTCATTGTATAGGTACTAGTTAACACCTGGTTATTTTTCATAGTGCATGCATCTCTGCTTGGTACACTTTTAAAATACAATGATGTTTTCACTTCTTGTTAGCACAAATTTTACATTGTACCGAGTGTATCAAAAAATCACAAGTAGTCCATTTTTGTTTGCAGTGAGGCCTGAAGCCTGCATTGCATTATCCTCTGAAGGCTTTATCTCTGCCGAGGTGCTGTACTTATTTGTCTCGGTTTGTCAGGACGCGACACAATCAGAAACTCTTGAGGTTCTGCTCTTTGGAAAGGCGACACTCTGAAGCCCTTACCAGCTTATAAATGCTTGAGTAATTTCCAGCAGCAACAAGCCAGCAAATGCAATTTGGACAAAGGAGAATATGATACTGGGCACCCTGCTGTATGGACTGCTCCCGCTGGACTTTTTGTTCCAGCAGGTCAGGCCTCTACACCGTAAATTTGCCTCCGCCTGGCACAGTATGGTGAAAACGTTCCTCCGTGCAGACTCCATTAACGCAAAAGTGGACAGGAAGTACACAATTATTCAATGGTTTAAAGAGCTTGCCATGGTACAGAAACGATTCTCCACAGGAAGCAGGAGTTTAAATTGTTCTCAGATGACCACACAAATAAACATTACCAAACAGCATGGTGAAACCAAGTTTTTGACCGGAACTTAACGATAAACAGCAAGAGGCTGCCAAAGAGTAATTCGGAAAACGATTCGTTAACCATAAAGTGCAAGGCACTCTCACCACAAATATTCAGAAAGACCCACAGTTCACCAGGTATGGGGATCTAAGTAGGACAAAGTTTCTACCTGCAATCCATACATTAATTTTTTAATTAAATCTAAATCTGTTCTATTTTGTTAGACACAAAGCAAATCCAGGAGCTTTGATATAACAGAATATAAAAGGCATTATAAATTAACAAAAGGAACATTTGTCTGTTCTATGTACAAAACATACAGAATCATTCCTATGATATAGCATTAAGATTTATTGGTCCATGGGGACCGATAATTTTAAGATTTCAGTTGTCTGACTCATTTCTACAGTTGTCCCTATTAGTGAAAAGCAGTGGCAGCAAGTGAGCTCAAAACAGGAAGGAACAAACTTCAAACCTTTATACCTTTAAATCGTTACTTCCAACCTGTTCCCATTTATCCTCCTTGATTAACAATTAAACAAATTATTCATGGAGCAATCAACACCAGCTGACGTAGATAGTTATCGGTTAGAGTAAAGAGTAAATAGTTAGAGTAAATAGTTATCAATTTAATTTTGTAATAGAATCATTATTCTTTGCAAACTGGCATCATGTTTTTTTTTTACATCCATTGATTATTTTAATCAATTGGTCTTGATTACACCCATGAATTACTTGTTTTATTGTTAGTCAAGGGGGATAATTGGGAACAGGTTGAACATAATGATAGGTTTGAAGGTAAAGTTTGTTCCTCCCCTGTTTTGAGTTCACCAGCCACCACTGGTGAAAAGAAACATCACCGATGAAATGAGGGCACTGGGAGAGCATGTGACCGTGATCGCAGTCCTCTTGGGTCAGGAAGGCAACTGCTGGAACAAGGGCTGAGTCCTTGACCTGTCACCGCCAATCTACACCGCGCCCCCAGTGGCCATCTTATCCGCTGCCAGGCCTGCGAACTTCCTGTTGTGCTCTCTTTCTCTCGCCAGGCCAGCCCAAGAGCGCTAACCGCCAGATGTGGGAAACCGTCAGATCCAGAAAGTGGAAGCGCTACAATGAACAGTGGCATACAAAAGTTTGAGACCACTAGTGGAAAAGCTTCTATTTTTCATTCTTTAATAATTGAATAACATTTTGTTTTTCATTACAAATTATATTAACAGTTTGACTGAAAGGTTGAATCGTTGAAAAATGTACATGCATTTCCAGAATGTTTTAGTTTTCAGTATGTCCCCCTTTTGCTTTAATGACAGAGTGCACTGGAGCTGGCATAGACTCCACAAGTTTGAGCAAAACCTGATGATAAATGTTATCCCATGGTCTTTAAGTGCATAAAACTTTCTTGGGCTTTAAGCGCACCAATAGACATTTGATGGGGTCTGACCTCTTCTACAAAGGGATTGACAGGGCCAGTGTCACAAATATGCTTAAATTTGACCTAGATATAGTGCAGAATCTTACTTATTTCCTCTTCATTTTCAATGTCATAACTTTTCTTTGTTTTAAATGTGTTGTTTCAAAATCCGAAAACTTTCTGATTATTTCCAGGTTTATATGGAAGAAAGTCGAAAAAATGTTCAATGTGGTCTCAGACTTTTGGACCCCACCGTAAACCAGCTGATTTCACGAACTACCTCCCCGACCTGGCTGAAGAGTGTTATAAAATGGAATCAGCTGGTGAAGCACGGGAGTAGAGCAAATACTTTCTGAAGCTATGGCATCCACTTCTGCTATTTACTCTGCCCTACAGCAGTGCAGGGTTTCTCCCTTAGAGGAAATGAGATGCTTTCTGTAGTTCTTCCCGGGGGCACAGTAAAAAAGAACACACTCGGGATGTGGTCATGTGTTGTAAAAATCCAGCACGCTAAAACCAAAGCATTTATTCCTCTCTTTTACTGTTGCCCAGTAATTGACACTGAGTTGAGTCAAACTTCCTTATGGGTTTTTACCCCACATCCAGCTGGTACAAACCCTGTCATTTGCTTAAAGATTGCCAGAGATCAATCAAATGATCAAAAGAGAGAGAAAAGACGGCTGTATGCGATTGGTGCCAAATCCTAATAAAATGATTCAGAAAGAAGTTATGGTATATAGCAACACGTGATATATGGGTTTCATGAAAAGGTAATGATCATGTGCGAATGTTCTTGGAGTATGTGCCAGGCTTCTTATTTTAACCATCTTTTATCGCCCTACGTTGTATTTTTGCCCAGTCATATTTGTAGGTTGACTCAACCCCAGTAGGTTGATACAGTTGTGGAAAGTACAGACCAACGTGTGTGTGCCTGAAAGCACTAACTAGAACCCACCCTTTCTGGATAACACTATGTCCCATCATGCATTGCTGCATGGAATTGCCAATGACAGTCGATGGTGGCACATTCTGGTTGCAGGTTTCAACCTATAGGTGCATCACTTGATCAAGGGTTAGTATTTTAGCTGCATGTCACCATCAACACCTGCACCTCTCCAGAATTTCTACAACGAACACTGTTCCTCTTTTATTTCCATGCCAGCAACACCAAATTCTCAGTTAACTCAGTTCCTTAAAAATGCAAACAGCTTCTTTGAAACAGGAAGCTTATTTGTAGAAAGCTAAGTCTTAAAGACACTCTAAAGCATGTTGCTGTTGAATATTGCACACCAAAATTTTACTGAATTCCAAACTTCACAGTGTTGTTAAAAATGATGCAAAGCAGAGTGTTGTTAAACTTACACGTACACACTCACTCACAAATCACAAACCGGGCTGCCTGCTTCTCTGTGAATTATGCTGCGTGGATATGAGACCGCACACAGACATTAATTCACCTCCTCTACTGGGACGGAGGTGCCAGCGTCGGTCGACGATGGAGAGCCGTGACCTTTGCACGGCAGAAGCAAACGAACAGATGTCAACTGTGCATGAAGCATGAAATCTGACCTACATTGTATCGCACAGCATGGCTTTGCAGGCCCCGCCCCCACCCCTCTCGAACGCACGCACCAGAGCATGAACCGTTCAGCCTGTCACTGAGCCACAGGCTTTAAAGATGAGCAAATAAAGAGCACACAGTCTGCACGAATCATAACGCGCCATTCACAGAAACCAATTTGCGTGTCATATATTCAGCTTGAACGTGCAATCAATTTCATTTTATATATTGATTCAGTTGTCACACAAAAGCCTAATCTGGTATGTATCACACCGTTTGGCTGCAGTGGGGTGTTGCTGGTGTGATGAATGAATATGCGTTGGGCTTTTTCGCATTGCAGAGCGCTATACCAGAGCCAAAGTGCCCAGACCGGTCTCGTTCGGAGGCTTTTGGCGGTCAGTCTGGTGACAGTTTGGTCCCCACAGACACGAGTGCCCAGGAGGTGATTCACTCCCGAGAGGAATCAGATGTACTTCCGAACAGCGGTTAAAAAAGAGGGAGCAAAAATGTTCTCAGCAGCCAGGAAAATCAAACTCGAAAAGAGATCATTACCTGCATAACTTCGCTAATGACTACGCTGAAAGAAGGATAGCTGTGGCACTCAGGGCTTAGAGCAGATGACTGTTCTAATGAAGAGATGAAACAGACATTTCAACATCTTCCACAGAAAAAGAAGAAATGTATTATATAAATGGGGCAGCCTGCAGCCTGGTGGCCAAGGTAAATGACTGGGACCCCTGAGGTTGGTGGCTCAAGCCCCAGTCCAGCCACAGCAAGAACACCATTGCTGTTGGGCCCCTGAGCAAGGCCCCCAACCCCACACCGCTCCCAGGGGGGATTGGCCCTTGGCCAGCATAATCAACTGTAAGTTGCTTTGGATAAAAGCTTCAGCTAAATGATGATAATGCAATATCCTCTGGTCAATTACACAATATAAGGTGTACATTGTGTACACAACACAATATGTCATGAAAGTTTCTGCATATACAAAGTGATGCAGGGCTATATTTTTGCAACTACATTGTTACATTTTTGGGAATAGAGATTCGTTCTCCTCCCCTTACTCCTTCTGAGACCCGATTGCCGTTTGCATCATGTCCCACTGGACCACATCTGCTGCATTCACTAATGCTAATTTCCAATGCAGCAGTGAACATCCCCATCGGTACCATGCATTAATACACCCTCGATGAACTCGGCCCAACTAAACCACTTCTGTTCGTTCTAAGCATGAGGTCCAACCGCATGTCAACTCCCCGTAAGCTACCAGCCTTTTCTTATTTATCATTTCGTCCTGATTTATATCACCCCGCAGCTCTCTTAGCGTCGGGCGCAGCGGGAGTAGGAGAGAACGCTGACTCTGCGTTAGAGCCAGAGAGATGCGTCAAACCCAGACCCGTGCAGGAGAGTCACAGGAAATGCGTGCACCGCTGCTGATTCAATGATAAAATGTTGTTTTGGAGGAAATGGAAATGTATCAGAGTTTAGAGTGAAACCACAGAGGAGTGTGTTTGTTTTTTTGTAAGTGCAAAAAAAAACTTTTGATGAGTTTCTCTGGATCGGGGGTTGGATGGAAGGGGAAAAATGTTTCTTAGGCTGTGTTGGTCACTGGGTATTTTGTATCAAGGCATTTAATAAAAACTTTAATGCTAGATTTGACACTATGCTCTATCCCTGTTGCTTCCCCGTACCCCTAAAGATCTGTTTACTCGTTAATCACACATGAAAAACCATATACTAATGAGTGTGTAAACTAATAAAAATATTTCCTTAATCTGATCCTTGTGCTAGACAGTGTACAGCCTCAAATCTCTATCCACACACTGATCTGTACTCTGCCCAGTCTGCTGTGTAGCCTTCTGCCTTGTGTGTCACATCTGTGTACAATATGTGCTCTTTACGCCTCTGATGTCCACAGATCTTTGGGGACGGTGTGTGATTACATGCTTGTCTATGAGGGATGTCCTTTCTGACCACAACATTGGCAGATAAGTGAGGGCTCAGAGTGTGTGTGTGTGTGTGTGTGTGTGTGTGTGTGTATGTTTCCACATATGTGTATGAATGTACGGATGAGTCTGTACGCATTTGTACATGTTGACTAGCACTTGTGTTACTGTGTACTGGAGGCATAAGTATGTAGGCCCTGTACGTTTCATAAATTAATCTATCTTGCAGTAAAACCTTAGGATACTATCCGAAGTGTTTGTGGTAGCTGCAATCAGGTGTAAAAGTAATGGTCCCTCACACTGGCAGCATGTCGAGGTGCTTTGTCACTGTTGGTCCTCTGTGCCACGTCCTGACAATCTGAGCGAGGCTGAATCCTTTCCGCGTGCTGTAGCACCATTTCCCAGGAGAGTAGAAGACACACTGGCATCTCCGACCTTGTTCTGGCCCGCACATAATCACTTCCCTCCCTTCCTCCTCCAGGACAAACCACGTTGTTGAATTTACAGGATGTAAATTTGCAAGATGTAAATTCGACCGCGTGGTTTTGTTCAGACTCGTCATCTCGTGGCTGTTGCTGTTGACTTAGCAAAGCCTCCGCAAACTAACCAAGCGGACTGTTCCCGATTCAGAAGACTTAGGGGCAATAGACATCCTACCCTAATCCTAAATATTCTCAGATATACATCCTATCACATTGTTCTCTGTTTTTATGCTAGTGTGGTTTTTATGCTAGTACCACTACATTTAAGAAGAGCTATTTTAACAATACCTAACAGTGAAAGAAATTTGAAAAGCTGTTTACCATAGCTTAACTTGCATTGCATTGCATTGGCAGGCAACAATCACTCAAAGACTCTGTACATAGTGTTTATGTCCCTGACTCGTATGTACTGTAGTATGCATTATGACTGTGACATGTTTAGCAGCGGATAGGTTTTCCGGTGCTGCAGTATGTATGTTTTCTCCATGTGGAGACTCCTAAAGAGCTTCTCAGTCTCCAAGTCTGCACGCAAACTCCTTCCCTGTAGAAAATTTAAAGCTCCGCCAACACATAATGTGGTAATATTACTGGTGATCGTGAGTGCTTGCCAGAAGCAATACGTAAATGTATGAGCTTGCTTCAGTATCATTTGTGAGACGACAAGGGCCAGACTTGGGTTACAGATTGTATGGAAGGAAAAATAAAGCTGTTGCTGCGAGTGGTGTTGGTGATGGACCAGTAGGGGGCAGTCTTCCTAATTAACCAGGTAGAAAAACAATGTTGAAACAATGCAGGTATGTGGATATCGTACTGCTTTCATTTGAATGAGACCATCTTAAGGTAATCATTTAAAGAGTTCAATCATTTAAAGATTCATCGGAACGAGTTCTACTGCAAAGCACTTGTGATAAAAGGCACTATGTAAAAGCATTCTTTTTGTTTTTCGATCAGTGAAAGCGTATGTTTTTTCAAAGTGTGTTAATCTTATATGTAGTGATAGGAATGTTGTAGTCATGGCTGGTCTCTGTAAAGTATAGACTGTGGCTTTTGCCATCGCTTTGCAGAAACAGACACACTTTTTATTACATTGCACACAGACCTTTATACAGCACACTCAGGTTTATTCAGAGAAAGGAGAAGTTCCATCAAACATGATAAACAGATCCACTTCCTGTGGAAACTTTGCACAAACGCCTCTAAGGTTCCTGCTAAAAGTTGCTCTGCGATCAGGTTTTTGTCAAGTTCCAACTAATGTTTTACTTTCCGACAGTCCATAAAAAGGCAAACTTGAGGCTACCAGACTCTTTTCTTCTTTTTCCCACCTTTTTCCAGACAAAAACATATATATCCATGACAACATGCTCCCAGTGATGTCATAAGGACATCCTTAGGCAGTCTGTGTTAATACTGATATTATTTTGCTCACAAACTTGGGAATGATCCCCAGCTAATATTTAAAAAATTCAGCATTTTTGAACTCTTCGGTTGCAAGGAAATTAGTTTGGGAATGTGATTTGCGGTAAAAGGGTGTTTGCATTTCGGGACCTGTCACATTCTTTCAAAGGTTAAACCAATAGTCAAAACTGGAGTAGTCCAATCAACCAAACCTTAAACCCACAAACCTCAAAACAGCACATAACCGTAAAGTCATGACTCTTCTCTGGTTTATGAGCTACAAAGAAAAGACCAATGTCTGTAAATTATGTAACGTTTTCTATTTGTGAATGGAGGGCAGCCATTTGTCACTTGGTCGCCTGTTGTACATTGTGCTAAGCTGGGGAGTTTCAGGTGCTATTTCGGCTCTTACAAAGGAGTTCCTGCTTCCTTAGAGTTCAACAAAGGAAGTACACAACCTTCAACCATAGGTTCACCATCTTGGTGAGTTTAGAGTATGTGTGACAGAGTGCTCTGGCGGTGTTAAGCAGGAGACCACCACAGCCATGCAAACTGCCGTAAAAGAGACCAGTTCTTTTGAGATAGTGGTGCAATGAACCATTAATAAAAGACTAATTATTCAAAGCAATTTTGTTTATGGAGGCATAAATGTGACCCCTAAGCTGTCAGTATGCTTTTATACAGTTTATGTTGGTTATTTGTGACAGCATTTTTTTCTATCGCTGATTCTGTTCTCCACGGTCTGTCAGTAATATAAACACACCTCAAAGGGCCAGCACCATCAATACTAGGGCGTATTAGGGTCAGGTATTGAGGTTCTTGCAATGTGCTAGTTATTTGTTTGCTGGGCATTATTTAAATGTTGCAATTAAAAAAATACTAAAGAACTAAAAATACTAATACTAAAAGAACTAAAAACACAGTTGACAAGTTTGATGTGTAGGATATGTAGGAAACCCCCAGTGCACGCCTACATTGTTTAATGTTTCCAAGTCAGTTATATTTAGCTACAACTTTTCTATACTTTTTATGCTCCAGAAGCATCATATTGAAGCATACATATTGTGACATGTGTTAATATCAGGAAAATCAGACGTCTGCCGTTTTAGACCATATCGGCCATTCCTATATTAAAATATTCATTACCTCCATTCAATAACAAGTTCTCTGGTCTTTTGGGTGCAATGCCAAATTGAAGCATATTCAGAACTTGTGTGCAATCCCAGAGTGAAGAGACTGTACAGCTCGAGCAGTGGACAGCTGCATTGGACTTGCATACTAGTGTGCACCCTCCTTAATTGAGGAAGGTCGGTGGAACATTTGGACAGGCTACCACTGGCTGCCTCAAACATAAAACTAAAATGCGGATCCAAAGATTAAAAAATATAGATTATCCCAACAAGAGCAGCTGAAATAACAAGCAACTACAAAGCATAGCTACAAAAGTTTATTAGTTGATATCCAGTACAGAAAGAACAGTGGACGCTTGCAGCCGCATGTGTACAGTCTCAGAGAAGGAAAGCAAATTCGTATAGCATTTGAAAAGACATCAAACAGGCTGCAGGTTGGACCTCCATGACATTATCAGCTTAAGAATGCCTTATGGTGACATTATACAGCTAAATATATTTGCAAACATGCAAGCCAGGGGGTGACATTCCGCATTCTCAGCCAGCGGCTGGTTAGCCTGTGTTCGCTCCGCTACGTCCAGTTTCAGCGATGTTTCCGTGTCTGTGCCGAAGCCTCTCGCAAATTAAAATCCATCCGCATACTTAATGCAAAGACATGGCAGGTGAATGCGATGAGGAGATAGATTGACGGCTTTTGAAGAAATGATTCCATTTACTGACAAAAGTTTTTTATGGCACCAAACCATCTTCGCTAACTAAACCAAACTTGGAACAGAACCCACAAAATACAGCCACAGCATCATAGAAAAATAAATTCTTTTCATATCAGTTACTTTCTGTTTCTCTCCGGAAACATATTTCTCTTACAAATGTAAAATGACAAAGTAATAAATACATACCCCTGTGAGGAATTAGTTTTTAAAAAAGGACAGAAGAACATAAAGATAAATGGACCATGAAAATGAAAAACGAGGAAACATTTTACAATGCTCTCTAGGATAAAATAAATTTTTAAAAATCTTCATGCCTATTCAAGCGAAATTCGCAAACCAATTATAATCCTGCTCAGCCAATGGAAAAAAGTAAACAAAGAACCTTCCGGATAATACTGAATTGTCACTTAAAAATAATTCCAGCACCTTTGAAAACCCATCATAGGTTTCCTTGTCACTTGTGGCTTCATGGCAGGGTTGATCCACTAAAATTCACTAAACGAAAGACAGCAGCTATTTCCATGCACATTAAAGCAACTCCCTGGCTTAACACCATCTTATCAGCATTTCCTCAAAAAGAAAACCAGAATCGTCCAGCTAGATATGTTGAACTCGACCATAAGTATGCATTTAAATGCATAAAAGAACACCTTCCACGATTCTCTCGTAATTGCTTTGAAATTTGTTATTGAAATCGTAACTAGAAGAATAAATACAACTGTTCCAGTAGTAGACAGATTCACATTATGGTAAGGCTTAGCTATATAAAGTAAAAAAAAAAAAAACAATGACAACAACAAACAGGGTGAAACAAACAAAAGTGTAAATACTATTTCGGTTTGTTCAGTGCATGCGTTAGTTTCAGCCTTCAGCCAGAAGCCAAATACCATCTGGAGTGCATCTTACTCATACTCCACAATGTTCTCATATAAACATTTAAGCTTGAAGTGCAGAAATGAAAAGAAAATGAAAAAGAACTGAAATGAGCTTATTAGTAGTTACTTAACACTGGTCACCATGAAGTTTTGTCACACACACACATAATGAGTCTTGAACAGGCCGCGTGAGGTGAAATGAAGGGAAATCTTGTTCCGCCATTGAACGTGTGGGCTGAGAGAGTCCCCGGCCCCAGTTAGCTGTGGGTCTCGGCGCCGTTGGGGGTAAGCTTGGTCTTGTGCTCCACCCGGGGGCCCTTGGCGGAGTACTGCACCAGCAGGAAGGGCTCCTTGGTCTCGCCGTCGCCCACGATGCTCTCCTCGTCCTCCGACTGGCCGATGCGCTGCAGGCGGAGGTAGCACCAGCAGCCCAGGATCAAGGCCCCCAGGGCGGCGATGGCGATGAGGATGACGATGACCGTCACCACCCCCGTGGTGGGGCTGTGGTCCATTATCGACATGGCAGAGGAAGGGGTGGATCACTGCTCGCAGGCAGCCAATGGGAGTACAGCTCTATGCAGAAGTGGGCGGGGCAGTGTCTATTTCCCTTGTTCTTCTATGTCTTACAGGTCCCTCTGCAAAACCTTAAACAAGGGAAATTCAAATGTTCAGTATGGTAAACAGGGATTTTTTACATGTTCAGACACTATTCCAGTTTAATACATTAAACACATTGTGGCGCTATATAAATGGTCTGAACGAAGAATGATGCATACCTTGGTAAAAATTTGGAAAGGTCTGCTTAAACTATCCAATGGACTGACAGCTTGCATCCACCCTAACTCCGGAGGGGATGCCTATTAAGGTTATACCAGACTAAAACATGGTATCCACTGTCATTGCGCTTGGTTGTCATTATTCCAAAAGATGAATTAAAGGAAATGGTCTTGTAACGTCAGAAGTACGAGCCTACTTTTTCATCAGTTTCCTCAGACGAAGAAAAAATGGACAGGATCTACCTCAACCATTACGAACATACCAACTCAGATGCAACAACTTGCAGTCTTTCGATCAGGAATATAACAGCAATAAATCCTCTGCCTTAAGACATACAGCGTATAACTGGTAAATTATACACAATGTAAAACACATATTCTGTTCTGATTTGTTTTTCAGGAGGTGTGACTTGAATGACAGCACTGCCTAAATGTTCCCATCAACAACAGGCCAAAACACCAACCCTTTTAAAACCATTACATTCCAATCATTAAAATTACGGGAATCCAGACCTTTGAGAAACGATCTTTATGAAATATGGGGTCAATTATACACAAGTTGTCACATACACTTCACGAATGTAATTTTCCACCGAGAATAATAGTAGCGAAGGAAGAAAATACTAATCTCATGCAATACTTGCGCATATAAAGCTCGATGAGGGTCAATCATAACATCCTTACCAGATATTTCATATTTTATATATCGTGTCAATTGCTGAAGCACATATGGCCCTAGGCATTTTCTGACCGATATACTGACCAGTCATTTAATACAAAATGCACCTCTTAATTAAGACACTCGTCTGGAACATGTGGTTGTGCATGCAGTGATCACTCAGTCCCGAACATGTCACTATTAGTCAATTATTTCAAGAGCCACAGGTTATGCAAGACAGTTCGTGTCATCATGGCACCGACATATCGTTTGCAAAGACCTCAAGCTGTGTTGGTGGAAGGAATTTGGGAATTTGTTCAAAAAATTGCACCTTGGTTATTTTGAGAATCCAACTACTCAAAAACATCCTGTATTCTAATCGATGTAGACCCAAACTGTTTCCTTCATACATATTTTAAAATAAAATACGTGCACACTGCGGGCTAATCGTGGTACATTATTGCACCTGTGACTGGCAGATACAATTTCACGGAAAATATTTTTAATTCCGGAAATGTGGGTGTATCAACGGAATAAACCTCCAGTTATCAACTACCACTGAGAATCGATAAATTACCTTTACTGCCGAAGACAGTTCGCATATGGAAGTTTAATGCGATGTCATATTTTTCGTTTCATTAAATTATTATAAAGCAGAGTGCAGACTGTTGCCTGTATTTTATAATAAAGCCTAGTTTTACGCCATTAGTAGCAATACTGCCATTTTCAACAAGCACTTGTGAAAATAACGTTTTGCATTGCCCCTTATGATATCGCCTACCATAGTTACACAACGAAGGCGAGACCAGCATTGGGCTACAGTTCTATTAAGGAATAGCCTACTAACCAACAAGGAATTCACGGCCGAGAAAAATTAGACCGATGTGCAAACCAAGTGATCTAACAAGGACACATGTACTGTATCACAGCTGCCACAGTTTAGTTGATTATGGAACTTTCCATATGTTCCATGCCCCCTAAAACAACGCTTAAAATACTTCGTTTGATGTCTTAGAGCATCCCTTTTAACACAAACGTTGGTGAATCTCATACCGCAGTTACCCTACATTATATCTAACTGTGGTTGCGCTTATGTATCTCCAGTACAGTTATGCATCGGCATTGCCAATGCGTGGCGTGTGCATGCATTATTAAAATATCAAATAGACAAAAAGGAAATATTCATACTGACCGATACAAAAACGATCATTCACATTCACACAATTGCTGACATTCAGCAAAAAAAAAAAAAAAAAAAAAAACAATAAAGATCACCAGTTTCAGCAAGTGAAAATGAAATCCTTACCATATTTTTCAAAAGGGAAGTATTTTATGGTCACGTATTTTTATTAATACGATCTAAAGGAATTTATAAATCCAATATGTTTCCCGGTGTGAACGAAATCCATGACATCTGTCAGATTTTAATCCCGATGAACGCTTTCGCAGAACATGAGGGCTAATTTGCAGTTCAGTCCTCGCCTTCCACCATTTCCCTTCGGTGCGTGCTGCCGCACATTAACACTGGCGCAGGCTATCAGCAACAACATTACCAAGAGGGCCTCAATTTCACTTCGCAGGAAATGAGATCATTCAAGCACAGACACCCCAAGAGCCAATCAAATCGTAAGAAAACATCAACGACAACATACCGCATACTTGGGCAGGCGGACCAATTCAGATATAAATTTGGTGAAGAATTTGGAAACTTGCCAGTTGTAAAGTGTTTGTTTATATGAATGTAACACGTAAAATGTGCGATTATCAAAATATTTGTTAATAACTGTTGACTGTCATAAGAAATATTATTATTTTACATAACAGCAACAACATAATAATAATAATAATAAGAATAGTTTGTATACTATGGTGATAAATATGTTTTAAAACTATACTAATAGTGGTTCTGATTCTAGACACAGGGTTATGTAGCTCACTATATTTCACACTAATTAAATGAGGCTGAAGATAGAGATTGATTTGACATTTTCATTGCTGGAGTATTTCAGCAACATGGCTGAGCAAACCTCTTGCCAAAGCTAGAAATTGATTAGTTTCCACAAAGCACAACTGACTTCCTTTAAACAAATTGAAAAAATCTCTGTATCTTTATTCAGAGAATAAGTATGAGGTCAAGAGGAAACAGGAGACTAGTGATGTATTGCTACCAGCACAATAATACATCCTGCTAACAGGCATTTCAGTATTGTAATGCTGGTATTGTATTGCTATTTGAAACAATTCATGAAAAAAAGTGGGCTCACTGCATGGAAAGGCAGTGTGTGATTCTGCATTTGCGAAACGGAGAACTTTGTGGCTTAATTACTCTGCTTTAATTACATATGTTGTTGACAACGAAACCGAGTGTCAGGAAATTGTTGGTCATTTGGGTTTTGTGTGCCTGCCTTGTTTGCTAACACACAGCCACTCGTGTCAAAGACAGTTGTACCAAGAGTATTTGCAAAAAAAGTTGTTGAAAAAGGGTGTGAGAAAGTTATGAGAACTGTTCTGTAAAAAAAGGGTGTTTGCATGGTGCATAAAGTTTGTCAAGGCCAAAAAGAAAAAACAACGCTCCTTGAAATGAGCTGTCTGATCTTGTTTTTGTGACAGACGACAATGAAGTCTACTTATCTATTTCTCAACTGTACGTTATATGATATGCTAACAGCTCTGAGAAGCCATTGTGGAAGTTTGCAAATGGTTGCTCAGTGAATCAATCCCTCCACAAGAACACACAAAAAGATGAGTGTGACAAAATTATAAGTAAATATGGCAAATAGCCAAAGAATGGAAACGGGCACATATTTCTTTTCTCTCTGCAGCTGGTCCTAAACTTACTCAGCATTTCAATGACTGCATGCATAAAGTCAAAGAGACCTTGCGAGTTAATGTAGGCCTTCTCCAACAGCCACAGCGTGCTTTGCTGAACGTACAAAATAAAACAGCAGGGCCATATATCACAGGGATGATATGTTATTTGCACATGACACAGAAGAGGGTACGGTAGAGTATCAGGAAGTAAGTATGCACGGTTAACTAAGGGGGGGGAGGCACATTCATTGGATTATGCAAAACTGAGAACGTTGCAGGTTTATTCACACCAATTTAATCACACATTTTGTTGAGAACGGAACCACGTGTCAGGAAATCGTGAGTCATACAGGTTTTCTGTGTCGGCCTTGTTCGCTAACAAACAGGCACTCGTGTCAAAGACAGTTATCCCGAAAGTATTTGCGTGGTACATAAAGTTTGTTGAGACGAACAGAAAAAAAGTTGTGTTAAATAAGGAATGCATGGCGACAAAAGGAAAAGCACAATGTAATCCTGTATCACATAATAAAAAAGAAAACAAACTGTGTCTTTTTCTGAGCTAATATCAAAATACAATTAAAATATATCCCAGAATGCATTATATTGTATAGTCAATTCAGATATGGTTGTTTTCAGTGTTCACTGCTTCCAGATCTACATGTAAGTATATTGTACTATATTGTTGCATATTTGTTAGCAATGGAGTTAAGCAAAATTGGGATTTTGTTTGCCTCTCTTCCCTTTGGATCAGCAATATCTGGTCTTAGTATTACAAAACGTCAAACATGTGTGCCATAGGCTTAACAGAAACCAGGATGATGAGCATGTTCTGTGATATGGACAGGCTTGCTCTAGGTATGGTGGTTCACTCCTAAATTCAGTGGTTATTTGTGGTTAAAGCATGCTGTTAACACAAACCCCTGTGAAAGAGAAAACAGGATGGATGAAATTGTACAATCAGAGGTCAGGAATTGCGGTTTCTTTGTCTCTCAGTGACATTTTGTACGAACCGTGTAATGAGGAAGCTTTGAAAATCAAGGTCATTTATACTGCGCTGTCGTGACCGAATCAATTTCAGGAAATACTCTCCTTGTCGCTTAGCGATACTATGTCAACCCATTATCAGATTCTAGTAACCATGAGTAATCTCCTGTCTCCTTATGGTTATGATTTTCAACACAAAGCAGCCTCCGGTTTCCATGACAACTTTTTTTCAGAAGCAAGGATAAATACCCAAAATAGATTGAGAAATGCAAACGGGTAGTGTGGAGCTGCTAGGGAGGTGAGTCACTCAATTTTATTTGTGAATGCAACCCTGAATCATCCTATCACATAGTCATTGTGGTTTTAACCTATGGTGACTTATATAGAATAATGCATCACATAGGAGCCTTGGCCGATAACACTTAAAGAACTCGATGTCGACCTGCCGTGCCTACAGCTTTGTCCTTCGCCCCGGCACTTGTCTCATAGTGCCATGAAAATACCAACCTTGGTTTATTGTGGAAGGGATATTACCTAATCAGAAAGTGCGGCTCTTTATAAGCGGAAAGTATACAGAGCCAAGGAGAGACATGACCTACCCTCCCATCTCCAGCTTAATGTATGTACTTGAAGAATGTACAAATGCACAGAAGTATATGAATGGAAGTAATTGAATGTTTAAATTGCACCAATGTACCACAAAAAAGTGCAAATCCAAAAAATGCAAGCTTAATTCAGAAATTGTCACAAAGAAATTGTCTAGGGTATCATAAACGTAAATTCAGACAATTACTTTTGTTTTTTGCCTTTGAGATTCATTTTCTTACATTTTACAATCAAAATTATTTTTCTGAAGTCAATATTACATTCCTTGTTTTAAGATAGCTTATGAAGTAAAATTTCTTTATCATATTGGCATATTGTCTATCTTAGAGAAATGTATCTAATTTTTTCATACTTTGCATCTTCCACATTATACCGTTTCCTGTTGTCAGGTAATTCTTACCCAGAACAGGTAAGGTAAAAGGGACCATGGGTAAAAGGGACTATGACATCACCTGCTGGGTACGGGCCTCTGCTGCAGTAATGTAGATGTTGAACTGGACAATGGTTGTGAATCAGGAGCTGAACCGTAAGGCAAAGCCCCCAATTTACTGGTCAAACTACATTCTCATCCTCACATATGGCCACAAGTTCTGGGTGGTGACTGGAAGACTGAGATCACGGCTACAACCGGCCGAAATGAGTTCTCCCTCAGCAGAGAGGCCCGTCTCGCTCTGTGAGGACCCCTGGAGTAGAAACTGTTCCTGTGCGTTGCGCCGAGGTGGTGCAGGCATCTAGTAAGGATGCCCCTGTGCACCTCCTTTGGGAGGTGTACTTAGCATGTACATCTAGGAGGAGACCCAAGGGATGATCCAGGTTCTGCTGAGGAGATTATGTCTCCTGGCTGGCCTGGGAATGCCTAGGGGTCCCTCTGGAGGACATGTGGCTAAATATGAGAGAATATTAGAAAACATTAATAAAAATTAGGAAAATTTAAAGAAAATAATATATATTAATATAAAATTTATTTACATATTAATATATTGAAATTAAATATATTAGATAATGTTTATTGGAAAAAGAAATTTAACATAATTGCATACTTTTTTATAAACAAAAAAGAAATGGAAGAGAACTCTATAAGACACTTTAATAGACCAATAATTGCGGTAAGAAATGAAAATTAAGATGTAAAATATATGCCTTTATAATTTCCAGTCACTTCCTACTGTATTCAGATATAGACACAGATAATGGCCTCTTTGCAGATCCCTACTCTGCAGCCGTTCCATTAAAATAATTGGCATTGAACGTTTTCACTTAAAAGCCTTGTAAAACCAATCGATAGAAAGGAAATCCTTCCAAATACTTCATTGTCGCGCATTACCCTCTTAGCTCTCGGTTGTGTAAAGGTGCTATTTGGCCACAGAGCGAAAATTGCATACGCACATAAAAACATTGACCAGCTGCAGTCCTATAAACTTTTACGAACATGGCTGAGTTTTTGCTTCTGTACATATGTGTATAAGGACGGCAGATTGTGACATGAGGTATAGAGAGATACAGTGGAGGTGAAGGAAGTATGCTACGCTGCGCTGACTGAAATGAGATGCCGTTTAAAGGATGAATATGTTATTTATTTGATTATGTTCACATAATCAAATATTTACACAGTATTTACACATATAAGGTATTGCTGTATTTAAGTTCCACTTGTTCAGATCTTTCGTAAGGCTAGAAAAAAATATATATATGATTATATAATATTCAGTTTCATTCTGATTCTAAATGCATTCATCAATAGCTTTCAATTGTGTGTGTATTTGTGTACATGTATGTGCGTATAGTTATGCTTTAATGGCATTGAGACTGAGTGGAGCTTGGTTCTGTATGCTCCAGTTGGGTTTAAATGTCCCGTTAGATTAATTAAAAGAGATGCGGCCATGAAAGTCTGTCGATGTTAGCAGCAGTGAGCTGAAGTGAGGACAGTGCATGTCTTCAGTTGATCTGATTCTGACACCAAGGTATCTGCCCTGGTGCTGATGGCCTTCCGCCGAATACTGATGACAATGTGGCTGTCACTCATTATTTTAAAGCCGCCATTTAACTTACCGCTAGTGCATCAGATTGCGCTGCTAAGTTGCATGGTATCTAGGTGATGCCATGGGAACAGGCTTAGCCACTAGACTAGCCTGTAGTCTAGTGGCTAAGGTACATGACTGGGACCCCTGAGGTTGGTGGCCCAAGCCCCAGTCCAGCCACAGCAAGAAAACCACTGCTGCTGGGCCCCTGAGCAAGGCCCTCAACCCCACACCAGTCCCCTGGGAGGACTGGCCCACAGCCCACGCAATCAACCATAAGCTGCTTTGAATGAAAGCATCAGCTCAGTGACTTTAATGAAACATCATTTTTCTTTTTGTACATGTATCTAGTACTCGCCTTGAACATTGGATCAAAGATAATGTCAGCCAAGTTACGTTAGGGTCAAATATGACCCATTTAAAACCTCTGAAATACCATTTACCTTTATTTCTTCAACACCACAGTCAATGATATCCTCGATAAAGTGTTCTTTGAACATATTCATCGGAACTGATTTCGAGAATCTCAGCACAGTGTTGATACAATGATGCTATTGGGGTCAAATCTAACACACTGGGGTATCATAGAGGCTGAGAATCCAGCAGAGAGTCCAGCTGGAGAGTGAGGTACCACGGTACACCTGAACACCTCCACCCTCATCTCCCCACCGCTCAAATTTAGCCCGTTAGCATCTTTTTGATTGTGCTCCAGGAACTCTTCCCCCTTTCGTAAGGTGCGATTCAGAAAAACTTGGGTTAAATGGTATTTCAGAGATGTTGAAAATATCAAACAGTTCAATTCTGACCATGACATGAGATAAATGTTAACTTGTATCTGAGCTTGAGGTCCCATCTATATGATCTGTTCCTCTGCTCTTAAAAAGGGAACTACAATAACATTGAATTTGGGATCTGTGTATACTTTATGAATAACAAAGACATTTATTCATTAAAAAACAAAAATGAAATTTGGTCTGATTACACATGAACGAAAATGTTTGAAGTAATTACTCATTAACGGCATGCAGATGGAGTACAGTTTTGCATTGTTAAATCAACACTCTCGCTTGATCCCTTACAGTTCTTTGCTAAGATTATTGATTGCATTAGGATCACAACTGGATGAAAAACACTACTGGATTTTTTTTTTAGCAGACAGGTGCGGATTTAACTATTGTTTACCCATGCGCACGCGTTGCTATAGTGAGCTGATGAAATCTCCGCTCCAGGTGCGTTCTGGCCCTGTGCCAAAGACTTTTTCCAGCAGACTCACTGAAAGGAAATCGATGAATACTGTCTAACGGACTGATTAAGCGTTTATGTGGCACAACAGTGATATATGTGTGTATTGACCCTCTCATACTCTTCCAAGTATGAGTTAGCAAATGATCATGTGCCAATTTACTTTCAGCTGTACGATATAGGATTCCAATTGCTCATATTACTGAGATTCGGGTTAGCAGCTATCTATTTTGTACTTCATATACATACAACATGTGACACTATACGTATATTTAAAATGACATGTTATATTCTATGATATTTGAAAATGTGGTCAAATGTTGTTTTTCAAAATTGATGTATTTTATATGCAACATGCTTTTCATATTCATAATTAACATAATTACTTCTTCATGAGGTTTTCCTTATGAAAATGTTCCACATTTTGCAGAAGTAGACATTTTTCATTTACAAACTAAACTAAATTCACCCTCACATGAGATTTGAAATGCGCTGAAAATATACTATATTTTAAAGGCTGTAAAAATAAGATTCATTCACATTAAATAATACATTTGAGGGAAAATGTAACATGATTGCCATACAATTACTGTAGATGGTAAGTGTGCTGTTAATTGCATATTACATCTACACTTCCCTTGGAATTGAACTGGCAACCTTTCGGATATAAGACCAGTTCATTAACTTGACCATTGCTGTCCCAAATGCACTGCACTAACAGGATGTCTGTTAATTCATCTTGATATATCTGACATAACTGCTTCCTTATTCATTTCTGGATATATTGCTCTGGCATCATGAAACACTGTGTTAATGCTATATAATGGTCATTGGCTCCACCCACTGGTGCTATCATGCAAACAAAGACACCTCCACATTGCACTTATTGGCTGGTACATGTTTGCACATTGCTCTGATTGGCTGCTGCATGTTTGCACATTGCATTGTCTCTGAAAGCCTCAGTGTCATGGTGCATGCGTTCATCTTGCAGATGCCATCATGGAACGGCTGACAAAGAAACCACAGTGCCAGCACGCTCTGCTGGTTTCGCAGCAGTTTGTTCACAAGTGTGACAGACACTCAGCCTCATCTCCCCGTCTATATTTAACCCTCTCTGCTTTGGTAGGCTTCCATTTCCGTTTTTGTCTCTCTCTATCTTCCTGTCTGTCTCTCATTCTTTATCTTTCTGACTCCTTCCTTATTTTTCTGTCTGTCTCTCTGCTCATCCATCAATCTTTGTTCGTTTGTCTGTCTCCCTGTCTCAATTACATACCGGAAAACTCAGGTTTCATTAATAAGGTGTTTTGTTAAAAAGGTACTTTTCGATGCACGCTTTTTTTTATTTGAACAGTCACTCCACATCCCTGCACTTCAAATATCTTTGGCTTGCTGAGATCCATTCCATAAAATATGTACATGCACACAATGTAAAAGGCAGTGAGTGACCAGCATGCATATACGCCATTTAACGCTGCACAAGTGACTGCATGTAATGTAATTCAAAGAAAGTACGCTCCTCCTTGTCAGAGCTGTGCAGAGTAATGACCTAATAAGAATAATTAAGCTGTGAGCATCAAGCCATAATTTTATGAGTACATAATTGCATGCTATAGTCATGATCGATTTATAACTTAATTGACCTATTGTGACAGTTGTGTTTTCACGTTGGAGGCAATACTGCACCATTAATCAAACTCAAACATACAGACACACACATTCCCAAACAAACAGTGGATGAATAAACAGTCAAAATCTTTCAACAGGGTGGCACCATTCTCAGGATGGTTTAATTGAATGCGTCCTTCAAAATGTAAAACAAAACGTCAGGTCAGGCAGATTGTCTTTCTGTTCCATGTACTGTCGGGGACATGATGGCACGCATGAAATAAGGAATTAGTTGGACTTATCAGTGAAATAACCGACTAGCCAATTAAACTGCTGTCTGAAATATACCATAATGACACCACCCATAAGAACCTTCCAGAACTACGCCCAATGAGCATATGTCAACAGTACATTGTTCCCCACCAGAAAGAAATGCTGTCTTGAAAGTCTCTGAGGTTTGTTTGCACTGTTGTTGTTGTTTTTTTTTTTTAAAGCTGGGCTTTATCAAAATGGCTGACGAGAATAAGAAGAACCAAAACCACAGCTATAGCTGGGTGTAGAGGGATGAGGTGGTGCATAGCTGCTCTGGACTGGTTCAACCACTCTCATGAACCGAGCAAAGCCTCTGCAAGAGATTCTGGAGCTGACATGGTGTGATTTCCACAAGGCAAGCTTCAGCATATGAGGAAGTGGGCATATGAGGAAGTGGGCGTTGTGGTTGATAGGGATCCTGGCTGTCCATTCCAACGTGGTTAGTCAAGTTTGATGTGATGGCGTGCAATTTGCGCAAACTAAGAGGTGTGGGATGAAGTTAGCAACCGCCAATGGCAGTTTTTTTAAATTGGAAAATGTATTCATGTAACGTTGTCCCAATTAGACCCGGTTTTATGTTAATTCTTTAGCACAAAAACAGTGATTGTGCTGAATAAATGAAAAGTGGAAACTTGAGCCATTAGGACATGGACACCTGTTTTACTCAAAATTGTAAAGGGATCCAAAAATTATAGTACCGCTCTACTCCACAACACATACATGTTAAACTTCATGGATAATGGATAAATGCCTTTATTTGACAACCCTGGACAAGTGAATAAACCAGATATGCTCTTTTTACACAGTACACCATACCTGTCCCTGTGATTACCACAACATACAATATTCTAAACGAAGAAATATGAGGCAGTCAGACATGGCATCACAGTAAATGTATCACAGTAACCGTAAATATATTTAGGTAGGAATTTCCAGTTGCAGCTGGGCATAGTTCTCACTCAATGGTAGTGGAAAAACTGAATAAGCACTAATATGCACATAAGCTAGCTTCAAAGTTACATAACTGTTCAGCCGAAAAGCCCCCTAGACCAACGATAAGAACTTCAAGAATGCCAACGTCACGTGACACTGTCACTGAGCGGTTTGCTTAGACCGAAGCGGAAGAAAATACGGAAGATACTTTCAAAGTGAGTATTTTGTTATCATTTCACCATGACATACCCTTTACGTCCATGCCATAAAATTACAGAAGTTACGCTTTACAAAACTTGTCTTGTTTTTTTTTTTTTTTTTTTTTTAAATAACAAGTAGAAAGAGCGACTTATTAAGGAACGATAGGTAGTTTCATTTTTGACAATCAATACCTCGTCGGTCTCTTAAACTTAGTGGAGCAGAACAAGTCGATATTTGGGTATTTTTACGGTAAGTTAACATCCTTCATGTTAATGTAACGTCTGTCTAAGTTAACGCAGTTCATTTTTACGAGTTCATTTTTCTGAAGCGGAAATATATTATGGAGTAAGAATGTTTAACCACTGTGCAATGCCATTCTGAGTCATCCAAGACAGAACGTGGAATGGGATAACGCCGGTTTTCTATTTGGAATATTAATAAAAGTTTATTTTATAAACTTTAGCAACGTGGCAACTGATTATCTGTTCATTTTCGGTGGTGGGCAGATTACTTTATGTCTAAAACCGGAAGTTTTCAGTGATTTTGTGTGCTTTTGCCTTTCGGATTATCTTTTATAACTTTCTTGCTTGTTATTTGGTCAGGGTCGCTGAGAACAGTAAGTAGCAAACTATGCAGTAGTTTGAAATTGACTTCTTTAAAGATAGTATTTCTTTAAGAATCAGTGTTTTAGTGCGCCTCACCTCGTCTGACAGGTCTGAAAGCACTACTTTCGTTGACAGTATGCTATGGTTTTCTGTGCACAAAACTACGCTCTGATTGGATTAACCAGCGATGTTCAACGTGTTTTACTGATTGAACAGAATATGTGGACAGAGACGTATTTACTAAAAGGAAAAATACTTATTGGACGTGGAAGACTGGTCTAAGAGATGCTTTCATTTTTGTTTTTCGCTTGGGGTGCTCTGTATGTAGATCAATGTGCACGTGGTCTAATAGGAAAAATTATGCAAAACGTCCCATAGGGGTGCAAGTCAAAAAGCTACAAGAAACACGCACCCTGTCACTTTACATACAGTGGTCCACAAACTACAATGACATTTCAGAATTGTGTCATGTTCTTTCATAGCCTAAACCAGTGTGGCTAGATTCCAGCTAGATTCCAGTGCTGACAGAAAAGAAAGGGCATTTACAACTATCTTAATGATAGGCCAAGAACAACTATGTAGTTTGACATGCCTATCCTAGTTAAATCAATGCCATAATTTATGCAATCTCTGCCTTTGGGGACAAATTGTCAAACTAAACACTATCCCTGGGGCCTGTCTTAAATGCATTGCACATTTAGAATAAGGTTTCAGAAGACTCATCTAAGAGGACAATTCAACATTACATTTACATAAAACAGATATCAGGGGTGGAAAACTGTCTTCAGAAAGAACATGCACTACCATGTATTCGTTACACCTGTGCATGAAAATACGTGCTTTTACGACGTAGCTCATCTACCTGGCTGAAGAGTTGAGCTAATTAAAATCAGTTGGTTTAGTGCATTGATGGAACAAATTTGTTCCATCAAAGAAGCCAGGGTTTTCAGTTTCTGATGTTTCTTAAGACATGCTATGCATTTCATTGGAAAGTTCATTTTCCCTGGGGCATGGAGTCCAGAAATGTGGTCACACCGAGTGGAATCACTCCTATCAAGGGCCTGAGTTGATTTACACCATTAATATTTAGTGTTTTTATGTTTTATCATGTGGATCTTCTCCGTTACAGCACACCACCTTTCGAAATAGCTGAGACATTGTTTTGTTCCTCATTGTTTGCCATCCTCTGTTGATCAACTTGCCCACAATTTGCTTTTTCACTCTCATATTTCATGTTTCACGAATAGTGAGAAAGTGTTACTTAATAAAAACGTAGGTTACGTCACAGTTCTTTCATAATGTCTTTATCTTGTAATCAAAATCCCACACTCATGTACCCTTTAGATTCTGACAGAGAGAACCGGTTTAGGTAAAAAGTAATAGGGTTAGGGGCTGTGCAAAATTTTTTTTCCCATTTTCTATGATTATCTATTATCTATGATTAAAGATTTAACATTTAGAGGTTTAATAACAGAGTGACTCATTGGATATTACTCACGAGGCATGTCCAGGGTTCACTGTAATCCATAAATCTTCCATTAAAGCAGTCCTCCCCTTTCTCTGCCAGTTTCTTCGGTTTTAGGTTATTTACAGCATTCTACGCCTGAGGCCTTCCAGCACCATGGCAACTGCACCTCCCATGGAGACTGCAGGGTTTCCGGGGTTCGTGCAGCCCCCCTCCTATGAAGAAACCATGATTAACCCACATCCTCAGTATTCACAAGGCCCCATGCCCCCTCCCTATGGGTACTCCAAGGTCCCTCAGCACCCGTATCCTCCACCAGCTTCCAGTCCACCTGTTACCAGCCCGATGGGTGAGGATCCCTCCTTTCTGCTGACTCCCTTTTTTCCAGTTTGTCTTCTCAACCATCATATTTCCGGGGTGCAGCAGCACATGAGTTCAGGCCAAATTCCATATGTTTAGCATTCTTATGGAAAAGTACTCATACTTATTTTAGATGGTGATAAGACTGACATTGAGATGCCAGAAGTAGCTTGCATAGACCTTTCTTGGTGTTAAAGAGCAGCACAGCTTCAAAATTGCAGCAAGAACCCGTCATTTATAATGATATGAAAACTGATCCGCGTCTTCGAATGACGCTGTGCTCCACAACAGTCTCGGTGCAGACCATCTACGTGCAGCCGGGCGCGGTGTTCCGAGACCAGCCCGTGCAGGCGCTCTGTCCGGCGTGCTCGCAGCTGGTGGTGACCCGCATGGAATACAACACAGGCACCATGACCTGGCTCAGCTGCCTGGCCCTCTCTTTCTTTGGGTGAGCTACATCACATTTCATGACATTCATTTCGCTGACACTTTATCCAAAGCGACTTATAGTTGATTAGACTAAACAGGAACCAAACTGTCTTAAATGAATCACTACTGTTGGTACATATTACAGTACTGTATACTGCATTTACTCTTCCAAGATTTAGGGTCACACTTAAGCCAGACTCATTTAGTAAATATCTATGAGTACTATGCAAAACAGGAAGCTATGTATGGCACCATAAATACATGTGTCCTAATCAGATCCATTAATTTATTATTATTATTTGGAGTATTAGTAGTATTACTAGTTTTAGAACTGGTAGCAGTCGTATCAGTGTTAGCAGTAGTGCCAGCAGCAGTAGTAGTATTGTAGTATTAGTAGTATGGAGTAGTATTGTTAGGACATGCTCAGGTTTTACTTGCACTTTACAGGTGTGTGTATGGATGTTGCCTGATTCCATTCTGCGTGGACAGTCTGAAGGATGTGAACCATCACTGCCCCAACTGCAACAACCTCATGGGAGTGTACAGGCGCCTGTGAGCTCACGCACGGATCTCACGGACACTGGTATCTCCGAGCGAGCGCGTCAATGAAGGAAGATCCTGGCTACACAAGTTTCCACTTGTATAGCCAGGCTTTTCAAGTTTATAGTTAAAGAAGTAAATGCTTAGGTCAGTTAATCCATACAGTTTTGTACTTTATATTTTATAGCTTATATTTATCTCTCAGCTTTTCCTTGAGTTTGTGGCCCAGTAATCAATGTCTAATGTGACGAGTCATTATGGCTCAATATGAAGCCTTTTGCCAAAATGACAATATAATGACAAATAACTGCACTGCAATTGAACATTACTTAGGCTACGTATATATAATTTACATAAGATTACCTTCATTTAGCAGACGCTCTTTTCCAGAGCAGCTTACAATGCGGAAGAGCATTAGGAGTATCCACCTGATTATGAGTAAGAGTGCCAGACCTTACCTCACCATGTTTTTAGACCGGCAAGTACAAAAAAGCATCACTAAGCAATAGCGCAAGGTGACTATGGCAGTCTAGGTTATAATGAAACCCAACAGTACCACCAGCATGTTTAATAACACATACCAAAAACTCAAAACCATCTGAAATGGGATTCGGGTACAGTGGGAAACAGTGAGTCTTCAGCCTGCATTCGGAGAAAGTCGGCATTTTGACTGATCTGACATCAGTGGGGATTGCACTCCACCACTGGGGGTGCCAGTGCAAAGAGACACCGAGACTGGGAGGTGTGACTTCACCAGGAGAGGGCAGTAAGCCATAAACTGTTTGCAGGTCAGCAAGACCAGATTGGAGCATAGGGTTTGAAAACTCACTGCAGGTAGTTTGGGGGCTGTTCCATTCCCTGCTCTTTAGGTCAGCCCGAAGGTTTTAAATGTGGTGCGAGCCATAACAGGTAGCCAGTGAAGGGAGACGAGGAGGGGTTGGAAAGTTGAAAACAGGTTGTGCAGTAGCTTTGGGTAGTAGCTGAGTGGGTTTGACGGTGTAGGCAAGGAGAGCAGAGGGGAGGGAATTACAGTAGACCAAATGTGAGAGATGAAGGACCTTGACCAGGAGCTACATTGAGTACGTGGTGAAGGAGGGGTGGATTCTTTGGATGTTACATAGACAGAATGTGCACTATCCATCACTTTGTGGTACTGAAGGTTGAAATTAAAAACATACAAATATAATTACTGAAGGAGGATAATTTACAAGAATTATTTTACCATTACTCATGTAAAAACACAAACTATCATTACTTAGACATCATAAAAAACATCACTATGAAATGCAGGTAACACTGTACTTCATAAAATGAAGATGAATGACATTAGAAATCTGTGTCAAACTAAGAAGGTAAATTATCAAACAGATTTTTAATTAAACTATAAATAATGCAATGATATATTTTCATAGTTTATAGTTTGACTCTTAACCATTATGTTGTACTTATGGCTGTTGACACACAGAATCTGGAATTTCATAATAACATATTAAGATAATTTGTTTAGTGCCCTGAAGTGCAACTGTGTTACTGATTTCAAGTAACATTCCGTGTAGCAAATTTTATGACAGTGCAAAGAAAAAAAAAACATGCTTGGCTTCTGCAGAAATGAAGGAATATTGTCTCAGTACTGTTCGATGTATTTAATCAAACATATGAAGTTTTAAAGTAATCAAGATTTTAAACGAAAACCTTGTCATAATAAGTGGTGGAAAAGGGATATAAATGTGCTGACAGACATCACTTATTTCATAAGTTGATATGAATGACATGAATCCCTGTCATTGTATTATGTTACACCTTTTGTTACATTTTTACATATTTTTGGTATCTACTTGTGCCTCATGTAGAAAGGTCTACTGATCATATTTGGCCTTTAATATTCATGTTTTTCATTTGTTCACATTCATATTTAATGACAGTATGACTTTCCTGCACACAAATAAATGAGTACATGTTCTTAAGTGTCTTGTCTCCTTTGTGTCCCTCTCCTTATTTAGATCAACCTTCTTCTTCCACAGTGATTAAAAGCATATATAAGTATTTGTTATGCTGAACAATTTTTTCGCAATATTGATTTCAGGGCAAATGCATCCTGAAAGATTACGGAATTATGAGCTTCCTCAACGTTTAGTACAGCCCCAAAAACGGGTCTGGACGTTGAGGACACGATAAATCAGTCATTTACAAAAGGGAAAAATACTTTATTTTACAATTTAAACAAGAAGGGAGAGAGACGTTTAAATTTTGGGGCATCACATGCCCCGGTTGGGGACTTATCCCAAAGTTTGCTGGAGGTCTTCCACTTCAAACTTCCACATGTCCCTGTGTATGGAATTACCAGATAGGTCAGCCATCTTCACCGCGCGGAGAACTGGCTCTGGAATACACGACTGTAGCATTCCCATCACCATGACGTATTTACCTGGGTAAACGCCAAGGAAACACACAGCACCATTTAAGTACTGCGAAAGCTTTTCTGTTTTTGGCTTACGAACCATATTTCCGGTCTTACAGAGGTCGAACAGGAACTGGGTCCTGCTCATGTCATTGATAAAAATGTCATATCTTTCATAAAATATCACACGTATATCAATAAACCTAAACATCTTTAATTGTCGTCAGGTGTTGTGTTACAAATGCAATTGACTACACAGTACACAAACGCATTGATATTACATTAAATAACATTGTTCTGATGTGCACAATGCCTGTTCTAGTCTAGAGATGTTTGTACCCAAAATAAACATATTAAAATGTGTTATCTAAATGTTGAACAGCGGAAGAATGAACGGCAGGGGTGTTCTTTTTTTTTTTTTTTTTTTTTTTTAAAGTGATAGGGTGCGTCCCAACACGCGTCAATGGATCCTAATGCGTAAGTCTTTTAACATTTCTGGGTGACATCATTGTGCTCATACACATTCAGATTAAAGGACCATCCCACAAAATCACGTACCAGTAAAACCTTAAAAACGTGGCAAGGGATTTACCTAAACAAAAAAATAAGTTCCAGCACAGTATACAGTAATGTACAAACATTGGTGTTTCATTTTCAAACTTATCCTCACACACACATTACATAAAAAGGCTGTCAGTGTATCTGCAGCCTGACTGGTGGAGATATCTTTTCACTATCGGTAATCTGTAACTTTTCGGACAACCCCCCTGCCCAGGCGTTCTGGTTGATGAGATTATACTTTTAAATGTGCGTAAATATGTAAAATAGACAACCTAATTTCATTTAAGTTACCGATTATTCAATGGAAAATCCGTGAGCGTGTTGTTGGGACTTTCACGCGGTGAAAACGAAACACATTTCTGATGGTTATTTTCAGCAGGCGATTTGAGGGGGGATGCCATCTCCCTTGTTCGCAAAATGACCAAATTACATCCCCCTTGTTAACCTGTCATCCTTATTTTACACGTGTGTTTGTGTGTGTTGATTGGTGGTGTGGGGGCAGGGAGGTGCTATTGGGCAATCACCCCTGTTAAAAATTAAAAGATCATCTACTGGTTATGTTACTACTCATTAAAAGAGTTAAATTTTAACTCACCTGGGGTTAGACAGGGTTTCCCCTTAGGAATGTTGCCCACACCATTGACAATGAAAGTCCCGGTTTCGTCTAGCAGTACAACAGTAACGTTTTGGTCCGACTTCACTTCCAACACGGTGCCCTGCATCCATACTACAGACACCTCCAATGGACCAGTTTTCCCTTGTCCGAGCCTTTTAAGACTACATTCGATTTTGCCGTTCGGTCCATCATGAAGTTTTCCCTCTCTAAGCTGGCTAGAGAGAACTTTAATCGGGATCGGGAGATTACGTTTTTTATCGCCAGACGACTTCCCGGGAACATCCATAAACCAGAAAATTATGAGCTGTCCAAGTTGTTTATGGTCACTGAAAAATTTTAACTTCCGTGTTTGAGAAAGGCGCGCTGAAAGTTTCGACCTATCACAATTCACGAAACGCTGGCACCGCCCATGCTTGAAAGCTTCAAATAAAGATCGTATATCAATGGAAAATGATAACCTACTTCAGGCGAGACCTCTTATTCCGCGGGCAAAAAAATATTTAATAATATTTAATATTATATTTAATATTTAAAAATAATTGTCCATGTATATTAAATTGTAGTTGTGAACTCAATCCTCAGACACGCAAATCCAT
The DNA here is from genome assembly GCA_019788955.1 of Albula glossodonta. NCBI lineage: Eukaryota > Metazoa > Chordata > Actinopteri > Albuliformes > Albulidae > Albula > Albula glossodonta. The sequence continues at coordinate 264,013 of JAFBMS010000207.1, forward strand.
AATTCAAGTTTGTACATTACAAAGAAGATAATTTTTTTTTTCCGAATCACAACTAATTTTCAAGAAGTATTTCTGCTTTGGTGTAACTAATTTGTAGGGTATTACCATTTTTTTGGATATTCACTCAATACACTGTCAGGATTAAATTCACCTATTTTGATTTCACTGGACCAAAACAGTGTATTCCAACAGTATGCACTTGTGTAATGTAATGTTTGCTATTTGTAGTTGTATGCAATTAGGAGACAAGGCATTCTGAGGGGAAAAAAAACTGCAAATAGCTGAAAATGTTTACTGTGAATAAAACAATTTGGACAGTTACAATGACTGCTCAGTATCCAAAGGTATGACATAGCAATACATGTGTTAAAACTGTCACTTTTGCTTTGACAGAGTTCACACATAACAAATAAATCACAAAAGACAACATGTATCTTTAATTTTCAGATGCGCTCACACTATGAACATGATTATATTATGAATGAGTCATTGGTAACAGTAGTACCTCCTGTTTCTGTTTAAAATCAGAAAACATTTTTTAAAAAATAATTCCATAAGTGTGTGCTTCAAAATACATGTGTGTTGTATGGCAGTTTACAGTATTTATGGTCATTTTGTATCCACAGAATATTGTATTTTGTGTACATTAACACATGGTACAAACAACACATCATATACAAAACAAATGTCATTAAAGCCAAAGTGCACTTTGAGTCCAGGATGGCTATGCCTACGTAGGAAAACATTGCACTTAAAAAAAGACACATGTATACAGCCATTCCCTGAGAATAATTATATTTTAAAACATTTTTTGCCAGATATAACCCCTCACTGTATTATAAATAAAGTGGCATTGTTGTGCAATAACTGAGACTGCGAAATCCCCACATTACAGAAAACAAATTTAGTGAGTGACAGTAAATAATACATAAACATGATAAAACAGACCCAATTAAAAGGGAATGAAAGTTAAAATTCCCCCATGCTGAAGCTTGGAGCTGACAAATCTGTCCCAGATCTAAAAACATCATCATTCGATATCGGCAAGGCTTATTTGTCTTTACAGATATCTATCAGTCTTAACATTAGTTTATAACAGATTAATAACAATAGACTTCATTTGATGAAAATATATCGTAGTACAGATGTGGGGGTTTTTTGTCATTGGTAGATTACTTCAACATTTGCAATGCCGTGAATATGACCCCGATGAACACAGAGAGCTGGTGATAAGAAGGCCTGCTTGCTCTCTCAGAACCTGAAATGACAACAAAAACGAATGATAAAAATACTCCAATTGCGTGTTATCAACATTCAAATGCCCAATCACGTTTTGCATGACTAGCTCTTCAACACTGTTTCTACAATCTATTTTCCATTCAATAAAACTTTTTAAGCCCGTTAAATATTAGAAAACTGTAATGCAGAGTTTCTATGGTTAAAAAGTATATTTCATATATGTTTTACTGTATCAGCAATTCTCTTTACATACTGTTGTGTTTTTCATGTTAATGGCGTTATAATGCAATTGCAATTCCTGTATAGCACCCAGGGTGATAGCATCTGGATGCTAACTTTCAGCAGGATACACGTACACTTTTGGCTGTCAGGGTACCACAGTATATATAACATATAATAGGTTTTGGGAGTCTCCACAATCTTTCTGGGAATCAAGTAATTTATAGATTGCATTTATTCCGTCCCTAAGCTCATCATGTGTGACAAATGTCCAATTTCAAGTCACTCTCAGAAGAATAAGTTTCAGGTATTATAACACTTTTATCCAACCAGAGCCTCAAATACCTATGTTAAATATATTAAATGATGCCACCAATTTAGCATTTAACATTATTATGACCGTTAATGATAATTTTTATAGTTGGTAATTTTGGAATAACTAAAAAGGCCTAAAACGCTCTTGCTCAGTTTGACTTCTCGGGCCAAAATAGTTGAATATAAATAATAAGAGCATTATAAATAATAGAGTTGTAATAAGTAAACACAATGAAAGAAACAACAGAATTCACTGTTGCTGACAGCTCACCAGATGTTGTAGGTTTCTGGCCTGTCGTTGGATTCGCTGGTGCTTGTGTTGTAGGAGTGGCTCTCCCGCCAGTTAGGCCGATACCCAACCTGTCAAGGTCGGACTGGAGCTGTTCTTTGATCCAGTCCTGTACGACTGTCGCGTTCTCAAAGGTCTTCAGATCATCCAGGTTGGCTCCAAGAAGGTTTCTCACATCATCAACTGTGAGATCCTGAAAGACATTCATTGACCGAAGTTAGCAAAGCGCTATAACGATTTCTGCGTCAGGATACCGACAAAACTGAAGCGTCAGAACGGATTTAAACAGTCATGGACTGTTTTGTACCTCATGTTCTCGTTCTCTCGACTTACCGAGATCACGTCTGGATCCAAGCTCTGGAATATGCTAAGATCCATACTAACATTGGATGTTGACAATAGCTTTATGTAATCCAGTGAGGCACCTCCTAAAGAGACAAAAACAAAGAAATATCAAGCAGAAAAGCAATGACTGGGCTATCAGTATGTCCAACAGCAGGGCAACAGCCTACCCCTACGTCCTTAGTCTGCGAAAGGCAGATGAAAAAGAGTTTTGGAACGTATGGGAATTTCCAAAGCAAGCTCACGGGTTTATGTAACTGTGACAGCTCTGTCAACATTATCAAGTTCAAATCAAGATCTGGCCTTTGTAAAATCTGAGCTATAAAGGTAACCTACGATGCAAAAAACACCAGGAATTTTGGGGACCCATTACAGACGGAGGAGAGACGAACCTCTTCACAATTTTGAAACTGTATTGATTCCCTTCCCATTTTAATAAGTACCATTCCCACAAATGGGAAGACCATGTGAAGACTGACCCCGCACCCCAACACTCCAACACAACTGACATTTTTATATACATCTACATTATATTATATACATATACAGAATCATCCATGCTTAAGTATAACTTAAATGAGTGCGTTTACGTCATTTCATTATTTGCTCCTTGACAGGGTAATTGATTTGAAGGATCTTACAGAATGAAAGCAGTGGGTAAAGTATTATTTATGCATATGAACTGATATTAAATAATTGGTGGAGGTAAATGGAATTCTCCAAAATCGTTATCTGCAATTGGGACCTACCTTGGCCTCAAAATGCAGAGGCACGATCATGTGTTTTTTCCATCCGTGCACTAAATCAACTGATTCTAATCAGCACAACTCAGGTTAGGGAGCTAATCAGCTCATTTAGTGAATGGGTGGAACAAACACATGGTAAATACTCCTACCTTATAAAGCTAGGAATTTCCACCTCTCTCTGAGCCACACATGTTTACAGAGTGAAGTCTGGAAACGGCCTATAACCTAAAGACTGTTGACCGCCTCACTCACCAAGGAAAGGCAAAATGAGCTGGTATGTTGTCTTTGAGATTGTAGCTCGGTTTTCGAAAGCAACTTTAGCTATATTGAACAGCTCTCTCTTGAGTTCCCTCGAACAAACTGAAACATCCAGGGTGTTGGCATCTCTGTAGATATTAAAAAAAAGGTTGGTGTTAGCAAAGGATTGTTTTACTATGACTTCACAAGATTTATGATTAATTTGTTTAGCAAAGACTTCTATACTGAGATACTTTGACAGCTTCCATTTTTACATACGAACTATTTATTGAGTTGAATAGATGCTAAAGTAGCTCAGGTTAAAGCTGTGCAATCAAGGTTCCCCCACCGGGGATTTGAACTTGCAACCTCTGAGAAGAGCCGTTCCCTAACCACTACTGTCGAACACACTGCAACTGTTTTGTCAATCTATACAAAAGAGACTGTAATCCCAGACTAGATCAAGCATAGTTCGGTAAAGCCACTTAGTTCAGTACACTGTTCTCACCTCAGGCTGTCTGGAGTGATAGTTTTCACAACACTGGCATCGAGCGAGCAGAGATTTGCTCCTCCTATCAGGTTAAGCTCGGAGGAGCCCAGAGTATTGCCAGCTGTTTGTAAGTATTTTGTGATGATGGCCTTGCTCTAAAAGATAACATGGAAAAAAAACAATAAGATGCTAATATGAAAACACTCTTCGTTGTACAGGATAAGTGACTGGTATATATAATTCTTCAACAGAAATTACATTCGCTATGAAATCAAACGTGTGCATGCCCTCAAATTGATTCATTGACTCCTAACAAATATAATTGCTGCGGCTCAAATTGAGCACTTTATTAGTCTTGCACATGACACAGTGCTACTCTTGTTTATTGTGTACTCTTGAAGATTGCACAGTACAACTGGATGTAGTTTTTTATAAGGAAGGCCTAAAAACTGGGCCCAGTTTTTCACTTTCAGACCTAATATTAAACTGGGGCTAATGCTATCGATAAGATAACATTAAACACTAGCACGATGGTCTAAGTCCTGACTGAGCCAATGCAGTGTGCTTCTGGGAATGCCGTGGGAATCCGTACCTTTGCCGCTTCCCATTCTCCGTCCGATGACTCCATCAGTGCAGAAAGAGTGTCGACGGTGGTGATGTTCCACTTGCTGATGTCATCCAGGGAGGCCATGCGAGAGATCGATCCGAGGAGCGTTACCTGCTCCTCTGCAAGGCCTGACGGGTATGCCTGAGAAAGAAGACCGCCAGAAAAAACATGAGAAGTTCTACAGAGATATGTATATGTTTATGTTTTATTTGATCTTTACAACCATTTCAAAAACATTTTAGTGCAGATGTCTTAAGTTTGACAAACAAATTTAATGCACAAAAGCATCATCATATTATGGAAGTAATTGCTGACTATCGTGTAAGTGCCACATTATAAAATGTATAACCAGAATATGTATACATACACACACACACACAAACACTCACATACATCACTAAAATAATCCGGTATTTATTGTACTTATGATAGTAGCCTTTTTAAACATTCTCTCTTGTAGCTAAACAGTCTGTGATTTAAAAACTCTGCCACATTTTGTACAATTGAAAGTCCGAGAGTCATTATGTTGCTCTTGAACACTTTTTGATTTTCTCTTTATTCTCCATCCTACAGCTATTTCAACTTCATTTTCGATGTAACTTTTCAATCTTTTCTTCACACAGCTTTTCAGTTCTGATCTGTTTTTGGCAACCTTTTCCCATCCCATAATATTATTATTATTATGATTATTATTATTCTTAATATTGTTATTATTATTATTATTATTAGTAGTAGTAGTAGTAATAGTATTTTTCTTATTTATTTAATACATTACCTCTTTTAATTTGTCCAAAATCACCGTCTGGAAGCCATCATCATCCACTTTCTCACTCAGATCCGCCAGATTGTCCTTCACCACATCCGCACTGAGGCAGTGTCTGAACTGTGCTTCGTCATATCCAAAGGGGAACGCATCGTCGCTTATCGTGACCTGTGTAATGTTGCCAACTGTGCACTGATCTGATCAAAGGCAGACAACGACAGAGATGTTACATGCTTGGAAAGCTGGAAACTGTTGGTACTATGTTTCACTTTCAGAAATTGAATACGTTCTTCCTCATTTATTAAGCATTGACTTGTGCACAATGTCAGAGTTATAAAAAGGAAATATGAAATATAAATTTAAAGTTAATCTTGCAAATAAAATATGTTAGTGTCGTAGACAAAGTATTTCCAAGTAACATTTTAAATATTTGATTTTAATTGCAACATGTGAATTTATGCATGTGTAAGTGCTAGGTAAAAGAAGCCCAAAAACTTTTTAGTGGGTGTTTTAGTGGGCTATGACAGACAGAGGCTAAATAAAAAGCCCCTGCCCCAGCCAGAATTTCCACACTGCCATTGGTCAATAAAGATAAATAGCCATTACATGACTTTTAAATAAATTTAAATTTACATACAAAAGGGCATTTGAATCAAAACAATGACAGAACCACAGAAAATCCATAAAATCTTGTAACAGCCTACCTGCTGATCGTTTGAATTTTGAACCCAAAAGTGCTTTGAAAAGTCTTTTAAGCTTTCTCTTTTCTGTTCTTAACTTTCTCAGATTTTTCAGGAATTTTCTCAGGAATTTGCGTGTATCCCGCTGTAATAAACAAATATCGAATATCTGAGTAAATAACAGTTTTATAACTTCCCCTAATAAGATAACAACATTATTATGTAACAACATTATTATCTTTAACCATTCGTATAACTTTCACCCAGCTGCCCTGTCAACTATAAACACACCCTCTTGAATTTGCCCCAGAAGTTGTTGGTAAAGTACAATGGAAGGACCCCAAGTTCTTCCAGTGTTTTTCTCTTCCATTTTGATGGTGGTCTGAAAGAAAATGAAGACTAAATCAACCTCTGTCAGCTTCTTACAGTATTTCTATTTGTTTTCGTTACATACAAAAATCAAAGGAAGCACTCTTTGTGCTTAAGAGGGTTAAACTTTTCTTAACTTCTTTAATGACTTTGGCAAACACTAAAACAAACAAATAAATCAAGTAAAAAAACAAGACAGGTCAACACCAAATGGAACACTTTACTCAGAATTGCACCAGAGAGTTTTGTGGTTACATTAGATGTAACTTGTTAGAGACTGACAGTTATACACATTTCCTGAGGATTCCCATAGTAGCGGTCATATTTATCTCAGTTCTTTCTTGCTGTTCTTGTGTACCTACCCGTACTTAGGAGTGTCATTAAGGAGAACACCCTCCATTGCTTTGATTTGCATTTCAGAGAAGTCCTCACAGTTCTTCAGTTTCTCCAAGATGTACGAGTCAGAGCCGGTGATGTACGTGTCTTCCAACGTGCAGCACATATTTCCCAGAACATCCAGATTTTCTCTGTTGATTGTTGACTGCTTAATGTCCTGCGATAAATCAAAATCACATTTCTTGATTGATTTTGTGAACCTTATTTGACTTGATTTTGTGTGAATTTCCTTGAGATTTGACACTTGAACCTATAAGTTAAATTTGCACATTTGCAGCAGAAATGCCATTGAATTTGAGGGCATTCTGAACCAAGGTCATTGTACATGATCGAACAGCAAATGGGCGCTTCAGATAGGCGCTTCAAATCCAATTGTTTCCAAGAGCCTTTTCAATATGTAAAGAACCTGTGGGCTGGTTACAAAAACACACTGGTTATTCCTTTGATACTGAAACAAGCATGTTGTAAGTATCTTGGGTCTTGTTTTACATCCTGGACAACTTCATTCTGATTGGCCCCCAAACCCATGACAAGTGTCACTTCCTGTTGTCCCCAGGTGAAGTATGTAGGACCCATCCCATTCTACTCCAATAAACCCTAAGTCTTATTTAGTTGTCTAATTTGTTCCTAAAGGGATATTTCCAACATGTGGAGTCCTCAGAAAACTGATTGACTTCTTAAAATTATGAATAACACAGACGTTAGATAGGTCAACAATGGTGGTCAGGTCTTCATATGTTTGTCTGTAAATCTGCTAAAGTACTCAGTATTCTGCTGACATTCTGCAGGGTTGCAGGTTTAAGTCCTACTAAAAGCTCTGCTGTTGTATTATTGAGCGAGGTGCTTTGCCTGAAAACATCCAGCTGTGTAACTGGACAATATGTAAAATACAAACTGTAAGTCATCTAGATAAGAGCATCTGCTGAATGTCACGTTTATTTTTGCTTCGGGTTCTAGTTTACCAATTTTGTCAACATCCCCTTCTGAATCTACAGGTTCATACATCATGATATGTCTTTTTTTTAATCCAGCGACACTCTACAGGGGGTTCCATTTTTTGTCTTGTTTTTTGATAAGAGGCCATATTCTTTAAATAGCGCTGCAGTTTCATCGTAATTAAATACTAAAGCGTAATTACTTTTCTCTCAATCCACTCACCAGGCATTTCTTTGCATTGTCCAACAATACTGCTTTCTTGCCGTTCAGTGCAGCAGACAGGACATTGAAGTTTGAATATCCAGTGGCAGTGAAGTATGATTTGCAGTTTGCTTGCTCCACATCCTGATAGCTGTTAAAGGCAAGGGGCGCACATAAATTTTAGCGCACAAGCGAGATGAAGTGTTTCTTAGTTGCTTTAAACAGAGTAGACACAGAATTGTTCCGAAGACTTGCACATTTCTGACATTATACAGTTTGCTTACTTGTAATACAGGAGCATTTCTGGAGGAAAGTCTATGAAATTCTGTGGTTTTTCATCTTTGATGAAGTTGTGCATGCAGGTCAACTGTGGAGCAGAAAACAATGTTACTCTCTGGCCTGTTCCTAGACAAGCTACATATATGTCGGTTTTGCAGTTTATCCATTTACCATTCAGCATTCATGTGAGGGAATCAACAACATAATATGTACCAAAATTATATTTTATTTGTATCACACAAACACAGAGTTGTGTGCAAATGCAAACCTGAAAGTTTCCTTGAAGGAGCACTTTTATAATGGCGTTAGCCTGTCCCTTGCTCCAGCAGGATGCTGCCCCCAGTGTCTGAATGTTGTTCACGAGAATGTGTTGGTTTTGCAGTTTGCTTGTAATTTACCTGGGTTTCCCGCAGTTTCACCCTCCTGCGACCCTTTCTACGTCTGCAGGCTTTGATGAGATTCTTCACTTTGGCTTTTTCGAAAGTCCGAACGCGTGTACAAGTGAAGCCCTGCAGGATATCTGTTGACAGCCTACAATGAAAGTGAATCATTTCACATTTACATACATACAGGTATGTCCATAGATATGTTCATAAGATTCATATCATTTTTCACATAATCTGACTCGTTATCTGAGTCATATTTTTGTATTACATATTTATTCTATCATATTTTTTGTACAACACGAGAATAATTTTCACATTGTTAGGGATTAACTAATGTCCCTGTTCAACTGATGTTACTTGAGGTTTACAGATATCCAAAAAATAGTGCAACATATTTACCTCTTATTTAAAATTATCATATTTTTAAAATGAATGACTTATGCTGTCTGCTTGTTTGCCTTCCTTATTCATGTGTAGGCAGTATCTACATTTTACCATTTCAAATGTAGGTGTAGAATCATTATTGACGAGGGTCTGAATTTTGTGATCACCCTTTTTTCATTATCAATGAATACTGAAAAAATATGGATCATATTAAACGTGCCCCCTGTTCAGATGTATTACAACTTACGTTTCGGTGTCATCAATACCATTTGCAACCGTATCGAAGAAGAGGACAGCCTGTAAATGAGATGCATACGGAAAAAATCAGTCAAAACCCAAAATGTCTTCTCTGTAACATGTGTGAAGTTAATTATGGGTTTTAGCGTGGCACAAAAACAAAGATGAGATGCCATGGTTACCTGTTCACTTTTCCATTTTTTCTTGTTGATATTGTTCAACAATGCCAGGTTTGCATCTGATGGAAAGATCAGCAAATTTCTGGGAATTTCACTGACCATCTCATCTGGGATGTTGGCTACCAGTTTGTCAGGAGAAGAGCCCAACGTTATGATCTTTAGAAGAAAAAGAGAGACGTAAATGAGAAATTGTGGGGTCTCAGTCCTTTGTGATAAGTAAATATATCTTATACACTATGCTGGATGTAGTAGGCCATAAGTACATAACATAGTAGAGCTAAAATGATGAAGAAAAAATGTACACAATTCTTGAAAAGTAAGATACTCCGTAAGGATCTGCGCATACCTTGCTGACGTAAGACTGCTTCACAGATTGAGGAGCGTTCAAAATGTTGGTGACGAAAACTGGATCAGAGGCCGTTTCAAGGAGAACATTGGCATCAATTTCTGAGATTTTTGCTGAAGGAACACCTCCAATTAGGGACCCGAGGTTAATCAAATTATCTTTGTTTCCAACCTGCAGAAAAATACATTTTTAAATGAAGAGCCACTGTGTTCTGACTGCCAAACTGACAAACAGTAAGACATTTTTGTACATTTTCCATGAAAAAAAAAATCACTCAATCAGAATTTTCATGTCTAGAATATTCAACCCATTCTGCATTCATGTGAGGGAATCAACAACATAATATGTACCAAAAGTATATTTTATTTGCATCACACAAACACAGAGTTGTGTGCAAATGCAGACCTGAAAGTTTCCTTGAAGGAGCACTTTTATAATGGCATTAGCCTGCCCTTTGCTCCAGCCAGGCGCTGCCCCCAGTGTCTGAATGCTGTTCACGAGAATGGTGGGCGTAGCTGCTGTGAGCTGGGCGGTGCTCAGCCCTGTGACTCCGCTCCCCAGAGTGGCGATAACCGTTGGACTGATGGTTTTGATGTTTCCAGCCAGTGCTGCCTCAATCTGAAGCAACCAACCAACAAAACACCAAATCAATCAAGCAGCGTTCACCAATCAATCGGCTCACCAATCAATCAATCAATCAATCAATCAATCGCACATACTGTGAATTATTTGCTTTAGCACCCTTAAATACTATTGACCACAAGTGCAACAGACAAAAAGTTATTGCAAGAAAAAACAGCGAGTAACAAAGTCTTCACTCAATTGAATAAAATGGCCGAATTTTGAAAATGGTGGATTGAAGTTAATATATTTTTTTGGTCAAAAGTGTTCTGTACGTTGTAGAACAGTACTGAACAAATTTGAAACATTTTCTAATGTCAGCATTTCTTGATATTATTAGCAACTTTTCAGAATTAGAAGTAAGAACTTCAAGGCTTAGTTACAGGGATTTAGTCTGGGATTTTAATTGATTGGACAATATTGCATTTAAGCATTCTAATGATTACCAAGTACATTCAGGCATGAAGCAGAATCTCTTATCCAGAGTAATTTAAGCAGTTCAGGTGGAATACCTCGCTTAAGTGTCTTAGCAAGGAATTGAGCCTGCAACCTCTCAGTTACAAGACCAGCTCACAAACTCGCACACCGCACTGCTGCCTTATACTGCTGTTGCAAGTTATAGTATGTATAAGTAAAGCTCACCTGAGGATCCAAATCAGTGCAGTTCCCCTTTAGACTGCTGAAAACTTCCAGGCCCTCGTTCTCACTCAGCTGTGAATAAGCCTGACCAGGTACGTCACACTGAAATTGAAGTGGAAGCCTGCGGTGGCAAGGATAAGAGGCAAAGTTACAATTACAGGAGAGACTGTTCCGCCTTCAGACTGGACATCCATGGCCAGGGGGCATGTTCATTAAGAGACTTTTTTGTTGGTCTAGAATCAGTTTGGGATTTTCACTCATAATGGACAAGGTTAGAAAATGGGAAGGAGAAAACTGATCCTAGATCAGCATTCCTAGAGGCCACGGCCGATGACGGCAAGGATGTGATACAAGCGCCCAGCATCAGTGCTTTCAGGTGAACATTCAGCCCTGCGAGCCACTCGAAGGCCCCGTATTTTTTTATGCTACGCTTTTGTGAGCAGCTCTTACTTGACTGGGTTGAAGTTTGGCCTCTGCAGGTAGATGAGTTGAGTGTAGACGGAGACAACATCCGGAATGATGTTATGGGAACTAAAGAGTTTAATGTTTTTTGGATCCACAGTGAAGACCTGAAGCTGCAACAATAATAATAAAAAAAACATTTAGGATCAATCTTGTTGCAATACATATTCTTGGACATGCACTATTTGATGATGTCCTTATGGTTTAAGACAGGAGTGTCAAACTCCTAGTCCTGGAGGGCTACATTTCAAGTTTTTGTTGTTTCAGACTGAATAGGTGTACGACACAGTATAGTATAGAGTATAAATGAAGCACCAGATGGCAGCACAAGCTTCGGAGTGGAATACAAATTGACAGACAAAACAGTAGCAATGTGAGAGGCTTAAAAATAAGACTGGTATTCCAAATAAGCAGACGAATTTTACAAATGGCATAAAATGTGTCAAAATACCACGAATAATTAAACATAGTGTTGCTTGAATGCGTAACTCAGTGTTAAGGACAAAACACATCCCAGTTCAGCTGAGTACTGGATAAAGGGTGTTATGTTCTTGATATGAAACCTTTCTGAGATTAGTTATTTTACATCGCTGGTGGTGAGGGAAAGACCGTTGAAAAGGCAAAAGAGAAAAACATACTCTTTCATCAGAACCGAATGAGCCCAAATCATCCTCAGTGATGAAGTTGATGAAAACATTGATGTTGTTTAAAAACCAAGCTGTGGAGTTTAGCTGTGGGTCAGTAGCGTTGTAGCACTTTGGAACGCCATCATCTGTAATTAGAAAAAAAGAGAACTTTAAAAACATTTGAAGGCAAATTTTAAATTGTACACACACAAAGAGGTAGAAAAAAAGGTTTAGGGTTAGGGTTAGAAAAATGAATGAAACATAACTGTCAGAACTGTTGTAAAAATAGAAATACAGCAAGAAAAATTACTTTAATTTTGATTTAACTATATCGCTAGTTAAATCACAAAGGCAGCTACATGGGTGAGTCATACTGAGATTACATACACAGTGCAATAATGAAAATGTATGGAAAAATAGCATGTTTAAAATTCAATGCAAAAACTATTCGGTCATCTTATTGTGTTTTACAATAGACATTTATTTGCACACAGGAATTAAATGTCAAGCAGTCATACAATACATCCAGCTTACCTGTCTTCAGGTAGGTCTTAATGACGTCGTACACATCGCTCTGCGTGATGTTCGAGCTGTTATAGTCATACCTATTACCAAGCACAAAGATCCTACAAAATGCAAAGAGGATATATTCAGACATTAAGATTCACTTCTCAATTTTCCATCCTCTTAAAACTCAGGTGAGAAAACAACTATCATGTATTATCTCTAACTGCAAGTTATAACAGGTGATTTCACAAATTAGCTCATTTACCTGGCATCTGAGTTGCACTAATTAGAATCAGCTGGTATAGTACATGGATGGAATAAATACATGGTCGTACGTTTACTTTCTGAAGGCACGGTTTTCCTCTTTTGGTGAAAGTGCATTTAACCATAAGCCAATAATGAAGGTGAAATTATGGTATGGAATTATAGAGTGTTTTTGTGAACATAATTTGTAAAAATTGGAGCCAAACAGGTATGTTTTCTTGTTACCACTCTCTAGTATACATCTTCCTCCTAATGGTCTTTGAATTCACATATGAAAAATATTTCCATTAAAGTATATATGCCATATCTCCCCAAGTAATTGTTAAGTACATTTTACTAATCATAAAAAAGGCCTGAGTACCTATTGCTTGCCATAAATTATCTCTCTGAAGTACCTTCAAGAGCAGTTTGAGGCAGTTGCACTAAAAGTCTAATTGACAAATTTGCATGGACCTGTTTTGAGACCCATAGTTTAGACAAAATGAGAGGAAAGAGGTAAGAATTATCAGAATGCTGCGAGGTGAGTGACAATGCTCTCCTGCCCGGTTTTAAGAGCTTACATTTTCCTGTAGGATAAACAGGAAGCGCTGAGCACTTGAGGCGAGCTGATGAGATCCTTGTCGAGAAATTGCAAGTAGTGTGGAAGCCTGTTGTCAAACCATCTCTCCACTTCTTCCTCATCGTTACTTTCCAAGGCCAAAGGCAAAACGCAGGGTAAGATCCGTCGCGCCACATCGTTAGGAAACCTCTCCTGGAGAAAACAACAAGTTGATCATGTACCCTATTCAATGACATACCCCAGAATGTACATGGGATACATTACAAGGATGTCCAGAAACCATAAATGTTAACATTCTCATGATATTATCAGTTGAGGCGTAGGTTCAACAGGCCAAATACTACATGATTTATTTAATTGTGGCTTGTTTAAATATAGGCACTTCCAAGGATGTGCCTTTATTTTTTATTGATTGCATAATTGCTTAGCTAGCACTCTTCTTCAGGAAGATAACTAACAGTTGGCTCACTGATTGCTGGAGCAATACTGGTTAAATGGTTCTGATTCCCACCTGACCTGTGCAAACTCTACCTGTGCCATGTGTGTGCTCTCCACAACTCATAAACCAACTGCTTACTGTTTCCAGGAGCTCTGGAGCCTTTTTGTGGTGTGTTAGGACGGTACAGAGGTCTTTGTCATCGTCAACAACCATTGGTCGCTTGAGGTAGTCGCTGAGCTCATTGGGTTCAATGGAGTTGATGAGCTGCAGTGGACAACAAAAGGAGGTGAAAGAGAGAAGCTGAATAATAACTATTTCAATAGTTTAGCAGGGAGGAGCAATAACCTGACCAATAAAAATATACTAAAAATTAAATCCAAAAGTTAATCACAGAGGTCGAGTCAATCGTCATAATTCTTGGATAATATTTTAGCGGAGAAGAGAAATACTGCTTGGTGTTTATTCTTTTTTTTTACCTCTGCTTTTCTGGGTGGTGGCATCAGTGAAACGAGGGTGGACAGTTTGGGAAGCTGAAAGCCTCGGAAGGATTTTTTCAGGAACAGGAAGAAGCTGTCGTTCATGTAGCAGCGTAGCGGGTCGGGTCCTGTGAGACAAGGAACGTCAACACATGGTCCACCAGGACAGACACCGAAGCAAAGGTGACTGTTTTTCTACTATGCGTTTGGATTCATATCAAAAGATTGACAGTTCTTCGTTGTTGCTTGCAAGCTATTTTTTTACATATCATGTATTTATGCATCATGTTTAATTGTTCAGAAAAAAAAGCATCTATATGATGCAGGCTGCTTGCATCTCTTTATATAGTTTATGTATCTGTGTGATTTTCTCAGCAAACCACGTGAATATGGCAGTTATATTTATTATCAAGTAAGACTGATAAAAACAGGCAATATGACCAGATCATGCTGAACCTTCGCACGGATATTGTCTGTGAATCGAGTCTGCAATTTTTCAGCACCTTTGAGTGACTGCACTATGTTCGCGTTGACTTCGCTTTCTGTGTCATTGCTCAGCGTTGAGCGAACTTCGTCCAACAGCCCCACCCTGGAAATCACATTAAAAACAAAATCATATATCACACCCAATATATAAATTTAACAATGACAATATGATCGGATAAACTACCTCGGCCTCTGGCAACATTCAAGCCAGTTTTCAGCTTCCATGCCACTTTCAAACTAAGGCTCTAATGGGTAATACAGTAGGTCTAGGTAAATCTACACTCCTGTTGCCACCCATTAACCGTCTATGGATGTCTGGGTTAAATGTGATCCATTTCCCTATTCAACAGGAATGTCAATCAACTTTATTTTGTCATACTGAAATTTCATGACAGGTGAAATTTTATTTTATACAAAATCTCTACACCATTAGAGCACAAACATACAGTTTAGGTCAAAATCAACCCTGTATACTAGGAGATGAATGATTAGTTGGTAATTTGGTTAAAATATATATCTGGAGGGGTAAGATTCGAATCATGACTGCTTTGTCGTCATTAAGCTAAAATCGGGTCAACACTGACCCATGAAAATAATTGGCACGGTCCAAAATCGAATAGACGGTTGAATCCACGGAATTATTCAATGTCTGCTGTATGAGTGAAAGTAACGGTGCAGATCTTACGCTTCGTGGCTGATGTTGCAGTCACGGTTTTTCAAGATGTTGAAGAAGGGTTTCACGTGATCCTTGGACATGTGTGGCAAAAGGGGCTTGAGCCGCCTCTGCATCCATTCCTGCACCTCCATGTCACTGACCGAGGGCTCGGAGAGGTTCCCCCTGTCCAGAACCTGCTGGAGCATTGCGGAGCGCACCTCCATCGGGAAGTCGCGGCCCTGCGGGAGAGCGCGCGTTCGCCTTTACTTACAATTCTGTGCATTCCTCACCTTTTTATGGTAACCAATACCAACATATCTTAGCATTTATCATGAGTGCAGGCTTCCAAGTCCAAAAGAATACTGTGCAAGAGGAAGGTAGTTGTTTCCAGTAGGCTGGGTCACCCAACTGATGACATGTTGCTATAAATTTTAAATCTGCAATGCTTTGTTAGTAATGTAATGTTATGTATTTTGATGTATTTGCAGTATGGATATCTTACCATGATAGCTGGAGAAAACATATCAAAGAATCTTCCCAAGTGGGCATCCGGGACATGTTTCATTAGTTTGTGGACATCTGCAGGGGTCCTCAGCTGGCCAGGGGCGGCAGCGACTTCAGCTAACTGCCCCAGGGTAAGATGGGGCAAGGCTTCCATCTGCAGACACAGGTGTGACACACTTTAGACCGCTAATGCTATACAACAGCACACAATATGCAAAATTTTCTGCTCATACACACAGTATATGTAGTACATGACACTATTATTTGTGTAAATATTATTCTTTTTTTTTTTTTACTTTAAATAGTAAATAGTACAGCATCACGAAAATAAGAAAGAAACAGTGAACAAGGCAAAAGAAATGCACGACTAAATTTTGGAAATAAGATGGAAAATTAAATGCAGGGAATGATAACAGGTGAGCACAAATGTTCCAGAGGTCATTGTGGATGAGTGGACTTTGAGTTTCGCTGTCCAGTTACGGCTCATGTTTCTGTCTTATTGGCTGTGTGGTGGCGTGTTACGTCTGAAAAGTTCATACCACTGAGAAGTTCCTGTTGAGCCTCATGATTTCTTTCAGATTGAGAAATTCAGCGAATTCCCCGAAATTCATCTTGAGCCAGTGGGCGCTGTTGTTCGATGCGGACACACAGCCCGGATCTGAAGGATTAACCGAAAATATATCAGATAGCAAAAACTAAAAAAAATCAAAATGGTTGTTACCTTTATATCATAGTCATATTATGATATCATTTCAATCATTCATACATTTGTTTAGTCTTGTGAAATAAAATATTGAAAAAAATTAAACTGTGAAACTTCTAAAGCCTTATTGGCTGTTCTAAAGCCACTATAATGTTGGATCCTACTATCTTCTCAACTTTCACTGACTGACTGACCCAGTGTTGGATGTAACAGGTTTGCGATCTCAATTCTGGATGATAATACAAAGTATCAATAATGAAGTTACTTTGGAAAAAAGTAATTTGATTACATTTTCAAAGATTATGACTGTATTTTTGGATACCCCCCCACCCTCCCCGCCCCCCTCCCAGCACATGACCATGTCAATAAAAGAAGGATCATCAAAATTAATGGAACACAGAAGAAACCAAGCACCTGACGAGTCAGTCTGAGACAAGAAGACTTGGATGAAATGGGTGTAGACCAGTCTCTGCTGGTTTCTGTCCATTGCTTTGTAGACATGACTCATAGCTTTCACTCTGAAATGGGACACAATCGGAATATAAATGGCAAAGTGTCATGTTTAGAAAACGCACCCTTTTCTAGAGAAAAATAGTAAAGCAATGCCATGAAGACTTAAATGTCTACATAGCAAAATTGACACTGATTGAAAGATAATTGTGAGTTACTTTTTACCAAATATATACACATATAGAATACGTACATGGCCTGGAAGGTTTCACAGCTGAGGTTTGTGGTGCTGAGACAGGACAAGACAGTGCGTGATGCAAACGGCAAAAAGGGCCGGAGCTTCATTTGGAACAGTTTGCTGATGTAATGAACGTCCGTCAACTTTGAGCTATTTAGCCCGTTAATCAGGATCTCAGCAAGCACGTCAACGACGTGCGGTAGGGATGGGTTGCTTAGGTCGTGGGACTGCGAAGAGGAAGAGAGAAAAACACGTTTTTTTTTTAATTCCTAGCGACAAAGCAACAAGATCTATTTGAAAACAACGGATGCTTACGTACCATGTTGGCAAACATTAGCAGGGCTTCATCGAGGACTGTCTGCACTCTGACAAAGAACAGTTTCCACGTTTCTTTTGAGTAGGTCATGTTACTGTGCAGTTTGCATTTCAGCAGCATTGCCACGTTTTCTGCTGTCAAGTGGGCCAGCTGAATGAGAGCAAAATATTTTAATGCCACAAATATGAAAACACAAAAATAATGAAAATTAAGAACCAGGTGGAACCACAATCTCATTAAAAACATAATCCCAGAAAAGTGAAATATAGTAGAAGCTCTGTATAGATGCATGCATCATAAGTGTAAGATCTTTTTTAGTTCGTAACAATGAAAGTGATGTCAAAATACAACATTTTAAAGATATTGAATATATTTTTGATTAAAGTTGTTGTCAAGTTTAACCTTTTGAGATGAGGTCAAAAGAATATTCAGTTATGCATTTGGCTGGATGTTCAGTTACCCCTTCTATTCATGTCACTTTGATTGTGAAAGCACAAATTACATCTTTATGCTCTACTGTCAAGGAGATGGATATTTTATTTTCCTCTCTTTTCTCTCAGTTTGATATTTTATGACATTTTATTTAACTTTTATTTTGAAATAAACCTCCCGCTTTCTACCAGTGACATCTGGGATGGTATTTATGACTTGAAACCTGCTAAACAACCTGCAGTTGTGTAAACAAAGACAAGAACAGATCAGAGAGATTGGCGAATAGGGGAAGGGGTTAGGGACACCTTCCTTGCAGCTGTAGTAATTGCAGGGAGCCAGAGTCACCATGACTACAATGTGAGAATGTAGGCTCGCTTTGAATGACATAACTTTTGGAACCGGAGAAGTATTGGACCTATTGCTTTAAATGGCTAATCTCACAACTCTTACCGATGGCTGACAAGCATACTTCATTAGGCTTCCATTGCAGAGCATCATGGTCGTATTCAAGCTGGGGAGGTCGGACTCCAGTGTGGAACTGTAGACAATAAAATCATTTTATTAATCATTTCATTCATCAAACCATATATCTGTGATCTTAAAGTAGCAATGCCTTACATGTGTGTAAAAAGTGCAAAAACAGGATATTTTAGTATACAAATTCAATATAACTGCTGTCTGATTTATGCAAATCTATGCAAACACATTTTTATTTAAATGTTATTCACAGATAAACTAGTGATATTGAAACATAGAAAATTAAGATGGATTACTCTCTCACAGATAGTAACCATTTTCTTCTTAGATTCCACATATGCCAACATTTTCAAATAGAGCAAGTTATATAAAGCCAAATATTTATACAAAAAACGTACAGGACTATGAACATTATAATTTATAAATCAATGCCACCCACCTGTTGAATTCTGCACAAAAAGCGCCCGCTGTAAGAAATAAGTCCACAAATGAGCAAAACTGGCACAATTACAATCTCGATATAAAACAAAAAAACCTGAAATTCGAAATGAAACTTACCATTTACAGGAGTGTTGAGACACTGGAAGTTAAAACAACAATTACAAAATCATATGTTAGTACACCATCCTCTGTCAATGTAAAAATGAATTATCTGCCATGGAATGAAGAATAAAGTACTATTCTGGCTGGAAATAGTGTTTAGAACTACGCTTACCCCTGGGCTGATGGCTTTTGCTGAGCAGTCTATATGATGAAAAACAAACATACAATTTGGGTTGGGGTTGGGGTTGAAATGGGGTTGAATTTGTTGAAATAGATACAAAGAGTTAAAACATTCTGTACAGTATCTATTTGCATTTGGCTTGATTTTCATACATATCAATGGCCACTATAACAGTTTGAGTGCGTACCCTTTAAAGCCATCTGTGACATGGCAACACGGACGGCAGTGGACATTTCCTGGAAGTCACTTGATCCTGAAGAAGCTGCATGGTCGATCCTGGTCAATCTGTTGATATGCAACAAACACACAGATTCACCAAGGGCTACGGTGTTTGAGGAACGGTTGAAGGCTGAATTTTTGTGGTTTGAAATACTTCAAAAAATATTTTTTTATTGCCAACTCACATGGTTTTGTAGGTCTCACAGCTGAAGTTCGCCTGAAAGTTCAAAATTCGTGGTTAGGTTCGTTCTACATTTGCGGTTCTATATTGTGGTCCTGTATTTGTAGCTTGAAATCAGGGAACATGGGCATAAAGTGTATCCATGCTAGTATTCCGTCTGTTGGCAATCAAAAACACAAATGCCAGCTTGGCTCCCAGATAACAAATAAACTTTGGCATCACAAATGCTTGTTTGAAGGGCACAGCTACGCCAATCAATTCTTTGCTTCTGAAATGTTACATAATTACAAACACATATATGACTACCATTCGGGAATTCATCTCAAGTTTGTGGAGGAATTCTCCCAGTTTCTTTTCATCTGGTGTCTCCATGAAGTGATCGAACACTGCATGGATGACGGCCTCTCTCCCTGTAGATTTAGGATGGGGCGACAAAACCAGATCTGCCATCTGCATAGGCGTGAGATCACCCAGGACCTCGAGCTGAGGAGGAGAAGAACACGCCCATTTCAGTCACGTCCATTTCATCTCCACTGTGCACAGCTGTAAAAGCTTTAGACAGTAACAGCATTGCCACACATTTGCTTAGTCCATAGACTAAACCAGCCGATTCTAACAAGTGCAACTCTTCAGCCAGGTAGCGCTAATTAGTAAAATGACCTGTTTTGGTGCACAGTTGGATACAAATACATGGTAGTGCTTTTACTTTGTGAAGATAGATGTTTCCTCCTCTATTACCGTGCATGCTGAATGGCTACTTGTGTATATCAGTACTAGGCAGATCACCAAGGCTGCTGGATATAGCCAGTTGAATTCAAAGTACTTTGATTACGAATGCACATCAACGGATCATTGTTTATGCTTTGGTATTTAAGTACAACGTACTGGTTTGAAGTCCATATTAAGCATCAGCAAGTTCCGGAGAGGCACCAGGGCAGAATATGGTCCAAAGTTCTTGTGAAGCCAACCTGCACTTCCATTAGTACTGCTGATACAAGCAGGATCTGAGACAAAAAAAAAAAAATCAGACATGGTGTTCCACCATTTCCAAATGTTGAAATGAACATCCTCATGACCTACTGTGACATCACACATTTTTTCATACCGTAGTGGGTGCCAGTGTCGTGTAATGGTTAGTGCAGACTGTTTGTAACTGAGAGGCTTCAGGTTTGATTCTCAGGTGAGACACTTCCACTGTGCCCTTGTATTTCACCTGAGTAACTTCAGTGTTTATATAGCCATATAAATGGCCTACATGCCTAAAACAAAATGTAATTCCTGAAGTACCTGATTTGCTGATCAAACAGTTGTCTTTACCTGAAGTATGATTCCGGGTCAGGAAGGGGTGGATCAAATGTTTGAATACCATGTGTTTCCTGTGTTCATCCAGGTGATGGAACTGGTGGGTAAACTCTTTCACCCTGCCACAGTGAAAGAAAGGCAGTGAATGTGACTTCCACAGAGCCAATGAGGAATTCAGCCATTCGTTCGTGAAAATAAGCATGTGATGGACAGAGTATATACGTACACGTGGTGGAAAGTTTCACAGGAGAGATTCCTGGAGCTTAGGCAGGTCAGAAACTCGCCCGACACGGATGACAGGAGAGGCCTCAGGTTTCCGTGGAACCAGTGGTTGATGCGCGGAACGTGTCTCAGCTGCTCGTCGCTGAATTGGTCGAGCCGTATCTCACGCGTCACGTCCAGGAAGTCTCGTATTGACGGGCCTCTCGGTTCAATGGACTGCAATGGGGAAAGCAGATATTTCTGAGAGACTGTCTGTAACGCACGCTCGCACCATGAGGATGGCAACTTTGAGGAGTTTCATACCATGTTAGCTATCTTAGCGAGGCCGTCATCTAGGACTGCTGAGGCTTTGGTGACAAACAGCTTCCAGGTCTCTCTGGGGTATGTCATGTCACCAGACAGTTTGCACTTGAGGAGGATAGCTAGGTGTTCGGCAGTGAAGTTAGAAAGCTGAGGGGGAAAGAAGGGAAACATTCAATTAATATAATGTGTATGTTCATTTCATCAAAATGACATGGACTGTTGTATGGAGACATAAAGATGACAATCATTCAGAAATCTCATTTACTCCCTTTCAAATCATTTCAGTTAACTTTTTCTTGCATAGGTGGTTAATGCAGCTCATTTACAATGATTTAAAAAGAAAAAATCTAATACTTTTCGATCAACCCATGTTTTAACTTTTGGAGGTAAGGCTATAGTCTTATGTCTTTTCATGATTTTCAGCAGAACATATACATCACATTCACTCCCTTTCTAATCATTTCTGACAATTTTGTCACCCATGTGCAGATCGTGAAGATCATTTACTATGATTTAGAGTAAAAAAATCTAATATTTTTCTGTCAACCCATTTTTCTCACTTTTGGAGGTAAGGCTGTCGTCTTATGTCTTTTCACGATTTTCAGGAGAACATATACATCTTATTTACTCCCTTTCTAATCATTTCTGACAACTTTGTCACCAATGGCCAGATAGTACAGTTCATTTACTACGATTTCAACTAAGAAAATCAAATATTTTTCTGTCAACCCATTTTTCTCACTTTTGGAGGTGAGGCTATTGTCTTATGTCTTTAACGATTTTCAGGAGAACATATACATCTCATTTACTCCCTTTCTAATCATTTCTGACAACTGTGTCACTCATGGGCACATAGTAAAGTGCATTTACTACCATTTAGAGTAAAAAAATCAAATATTTTTCTGTCAACCCATTTTTCTCACTTTTGGAGGTAAGGCTATAGTCTTATGTCTTTTCATGATGTTCAGGAGAACATATACATCTAATTGACTCCCTTTCTAATCATTTCTGACAACTTTGTCACCCACGGGCTATGAATACAGTTCATTGACTACGATTTAAAATAAAAAAAATCTAATATTTTTCTGTCAACCCATTTTTCTAACTTTTGGAGGTAAGGCTAAAGTCTTATATCTTTTCATGATTTTGAGGAGAACATATACATCTTATTTACTCCCTTTCTAATACTTTCTGACAACTTTTTCACCCATGGGCAGATAGTACAGTTCATTTACTATGATTTCAATTCAGGTAATCAAATATTTTTCTGTCAACCCATTTTTCTCACTTTTGGAGGTAAGGCTATAGTCTTATGTCTTTACACCATTTTTAAGAGCACATATACATGTTATTTACTCCCTTTCAAATCATTTCTGACAACTTTGTCATCCATGGGCACGTAGTTCAGTGCATTTACTACGATTTAGAGTAAAAAAATCAAATGTTTTTCTGTCAACCCATTTTTTTTCACTTTTGGAGGTAAGGCTATAGTCTTATGTCTTTTCACGATTTTCAGGAGAACATATACATCTCATTTACTCCCTTTCCAATCATTTCTGACAACTTTGTCACCCATGGGCTATTAGTACAGTTCATTTACTATGATTTAGAGTAAAAAAATCAAATATTTTTCTGTCAACCCATTTTTCTCAATTTTGGAGGTAAGGCTATAGTCTTATGTCTTTTCATGATTTTCAGGAGAACATATACATCTCATTTACTCGCTTTCTAATCATTTCTGACAACTTTGTCACCCATGGGCAGATACTACTGTTCTTTTACTACGATTTAAAGTAAAAAAATCAAATATTTTTCTGTCAACCAATTTTTCTCACTTTCGGAGGTAAGGCTATAGTCTTATGTCTTTTCACGATTTTCAGGAGAACATATAAATCTTATTTACTCACTTTCTAATCATTTCTGACAACTTTGTCACCCATGGGCAGATAGTACAGTTCATTTACTACGATTTAGAGTAAAAAATCAAATATTTTTCTGTCAAACCATTTTTCTCACTTTTGGAGGTAAGGCTATAGTCTTATGTCTTTTCACCAATTTCAGGAGAACATATACATCTCATTTACTCCCTTTTCTAATCATTTCTGACAACTTTGTCACCCATGGGCAGATACTACTGTTCTTTTACTACGATTTAAAGTAAAAAAATCAAATATTTTTCTGTCAACCCATTTTTCTCACTTTTGGAGGTAAGGCTATAGTCTTATGTTTTTTCACTATTTTCAGGAGAACATATACATCTCATTTACTCCCTTTCTTATCATTTCTGACAACTTTGTCACCCATGGGCAGATAGTACAGTTCATTTACTACGATTTCAACTAAGAAAATCAAATATTTTTTTGTCAACCCATTTTTCTCCCTTTTGAAGGTAAGGCTATAGTCTTATGTCTTTTCACCATTTTGAGGAGAACATATACATGTTATTTACTCCCTTTCTAATACTTTCTGACAACTTTTTCACCCATGGGCAGATAGTACAGTTCATTTACTATGATTTCAATTCAGGTAATCAAATATTTTTCTGTCAACCCATTTTTCTCACTTTTGGAGGTAAGGCTATAGTCTTATGTCTTTACACCACTTTTAAGAGCACATATACATGTTATTTACTCCCTTTCAAATCATTTCTGACAACTTTGTCATCCATGGGCACGTAGTTCAGTGCATTTACTACGATTTAGAGTAAAAAAATCAAATGTTTTTCTGTCAACCCATTTTTTTCACTTTTGGAGGTAAGGCTATAGTCTTATGTCTTTTCACGATTTTCAGGAGAACATATACATCTCATTTACTCCCTTTCTAATCATTTCTGACAACTTTGTCACCCATGGGCAGATAGTACAGTTCATTTACTATGATTTCAATTCAGGTAATCAAATATTTTTCTGTCAACCCATTTTTCTCACTTTTGGAGGTAAGGCTATAGTCTTATGTCTTTACACCATTTTTAAGAGCACATATACATGTTATTTACTCCCTTTCAAATCATTTCTGACAACTTTGTCATCCATGGGCACGTAGTTCAGTGCATTTACTACGATTTAGAGTAAAAAAATCAAATGTTTTTCTGTCAACCCATTTTTTTCACTTTTGGAGGTAAGGCTATAGTCTTATGTCTTTTCACGATTTTCAGGAGAACATATACATCTCATTTACTCCCTTTCCAATCATTTCTGACAACTTTGTCACCCATGGGCAGATACTACTGTTCTTTTACTACGATTTAAAGTAAAAAAATCAAATATTTTTCTGTCAACCCATTTTTCTCCCTTTTGAAGGTAAGGCTATAGTCTTATGTCTTTTCACCATTTTGAGGAGAACATATACATCTTATTTACTCCCTTTCTAATACTTTCTGACAACTTTTTCACCCATGGGCAGATAGTACAGTTCATTTACTATGATTTCAATTCAGGTAATCAAATATTTTTCTGTCAACCCATTTTTCTCACTTTTGGAGGTAAGGCTATAGTCTTATGTCTTTACACCATTTTTAAGAGCACATATACATGTTATTTACTCCCTTTAAAATCATTTCTGACAACTTTGTCATCCATGGGCACGTAGTTCAGTGCATTTACTACGATTTAGAGTAAAAAAATCAAATGTTTTTCTGTCAACCCATTTTTTTCACTTTTGGAGGTAAGGCTATAGTCTTATGTCTTTTCACGATTTTCAGGAGAACATATACATCTCATTTACTCCCTTTCCAATCATTTCTGACAACTTTGTCACCCATGGGCTATTACTACTGTTCTTTTACTACCATTTAGAGTAAAAAAATCTAATATTTTTCGGTCAACCAATTTTTCTCAATTTTGGAGGTAAGGCTATAGTCTTATGTCTTTTCATGATTTTCAGGAGAACATATACATCTCATTTACTCCCTTTCTAATCATTTCTGACAACTTTGTCACCCATGGGCAGATAGTACAGTTCATTTACTATGATTTCAATTCAGGTAATCAAATATTTTTCTGTCAACCCATTTTTCTCACTTTTGGAGGTAAGGCTATAGTCTTATGTCTTTTCACCATTTTCAGGAGAACATATACATCTTATTTACTCCCTTTCTAATCATTTCTGACAACTTTGTCACCCATGGGCAGATAGTACAGTTCATTTACTACGATTTCATCTAAGAAAATTAAATATTTTTTTGTCAACCCATTTTTCTCACTTTTGAAGGTAAGGCTATAGTCTTATGTCTTTTCACCATTTTTAGGAGTACATATACACCTCATTTACTCCCTTTCTAATCATTTCTTACAACTTTGTCACCCATGGGCACATAGTACAGTGCATTTACTATGATTTAGAGTAAAAAAATCAAATATTTTTCTGTCAACCCATTTTTCTCACTTTTGGAGGTAAGGCTATAGTCTTATATCTTTTCACGATTTTCAGGAGAACATATACATCTCATTTACTCCCTTTCTCATCATTTCTGACAACTTTGTCACCCATGGGCTATTAGTACAGTTCATTTAGTACGATTGAAAGTAAAAAAATCAAATATTTTTTTGTCAACCCATTTTTCTCCCTTTTGAAGGTAAGGCTATAGTCTTATGTCTTTTCACGATTTTCAGGAGTACATATACATCTCATTTACTCCCTTTCTAATCATTTCTGACAACTTTGTCACCCATGGGCACATAGTACAGTGCATTTACTGTGATTTAGAGTAAAAAAATCAAATATTTTTCTGTCAACCCATTCTTCTCAGTTTTGGAGGTAAGGCTATAGTCTTATGTCTTTTCACCATTTTCAGGAGAACATATACATCTCATTTACTCCCTTTCTAATAATTTCTGACAACTTTGTCACCCATGGGCTATTAGTACAGTTCATTCACTACGATTTAAAGTAAAAAAATCAAATATTTTTTTGTCAACCCATTTTTCTCCCTTTTGAAGGTAAGGCTATAGTCTTACGTCTTTTAACGATTTTGAGGAGAACATATAGATCTTATTTACTCCCTTTCTAATCATTTCTGACAACTTTGTCACCGATGGGCAGATAGTACAGTTCATTTACTACGATTTCAACTAAGAAAATCAAATATTTTTCTGTCAACCCATTTTTCTCACTTTTGGAGGTAAGGCTATAGTCTTATGTCTTTTCACCATTTTCAGGAGTACATATACATGTTATTTACTCCCTTTCTAATCATTTCTGACAACTTCTTCACCCATGGGCAGATAGTACACTTCATTTACTATGATTTAGAGTAAAAAAATCAAATATTTTTCTGTCAACCCATTTTTCTTAATTTTAAAGGTAAGGCTATAGTCTTATATCTTTTCATGATTTTCAGGAGAACATATACATCTCATTTACTCCCTTTCTAATCATTTCTGACAACTTTGTCACCCATGGGCAGATAGTACAGTTCATTTACTATGATTTCAATTCAGGTAATCAAATATTTTTCTGTCAACCCATTTTTCTCACTTTTGGAGGTAAGGCTATAGTCTTATGTCTTTTCACCATTTTCAGGAGAACATATACATCTTATTTACTCCCTTTCTAATCATTTCTGACAACTTTGTCACCCATGGGCAGATAGTACAGTTCATTTACTACGATTTCATCTAAGAAAATTAAATATTTTTTTGTCAACCCATTTTTCTCACTTTTGAAGGTAAGGCTATAGTCTTATGTCTTTTCACGATTTTGAGGAGAACATATACATCTCATTTACTCCCTTTCTAATCATTTCTGACAACTTTGTCACCCATGGGCACATAGTACAGTGCATTTACTATGATTTAGAGTAAAAAAATCAAATATTTTTCTGTAAACCCATTTTTCTCAGTTTTGGAGGTAAGGCTATAGTCTTATGTCTTTTCACGATTTTCAGGAGTACATATACATCTCATTTACTCCCTTTCTATCATTTCTGACGACTTTGTCACCCATGGGCACATAGTACAGTGCATTTACTACCATTTAAAGTTAAAAAATCAAATATTTTTCTGTCAACCCATTTTTCTCACTTTTGGAGGTAAGGCTATAGTCTTATGTCTTTTCACGATTTTCAGAAGAACATATACATCTCATTTACTCCCATTCTAATCATTTCTGACAACTTTGTCACCCATGGGCAGATAGTACAGTTCATTTACTACGATTTAGAGTAAAAAAATCAAATATTTTTCTGTCAACCCATTTTTCTCACTTTTGGAGGTAAGGCTATAGTCTTATGTCTTTTCACGATTTTGAGGAGAACATATACATCTCATTTACTCCCTTTCTAATCATTTCTGACAACTTTGTCACCCATGGGCACATAGTACAGTGCATTTACTATGATTTAGAGTAAAAAAATCAAATATTTTTCTGTCAACCAATTTTTCTCACTTTTGAAGGTAAGGCTATAGTCTTATGTCTTTTCACGATTTTCAGGAGTACATATACATCTCATTTACTCCCTTTCTAATCATTTCTGACAACTTTGTCACCCATGGGCACATAGTACAGTTCATTTACTACGATTTAA
Source organism: Albula glossodonta (assembly GCA_019788955.1). Taxonomy (NCBI): domain Eukaryota; kingdom Metazoa; phylum Chordata; class Actinopteri; order Albuliformes; family Albulidae; genus Albula; species Albula glossodonta. Next base: position 291,981 of record JAFBMS010000207.1, read on the forward strand.
AGTAAAAAAATCAAATATTTTTTTGTCAACCCATTTTTCTCCCTTTTGAAGGTAAGGCTATAGTCTTATGTCTTTTCACCATTTTCATGAGTACATATACATCTCATTTACTCCCTTTCTAATCATTTCTGACAACTTCTTCACCCATGGGCAGATAGTATAGTTCATTTACTACGATTTAGAGTAAAAAAATCAAATGTTTTTCTCTCAACCCATTTTTCTCAATTTTAAAGGTAAGGCTATAGTCTTATGTCTTTTCACGATTATCAGGAGAACATATACATCTCATTTTGTCCCTTTCTAATCATTTCTGACAATTTTGTCACCCAAGGGCAGATAGTACAGTTCATTTAGTATGATTTAGAGTAAAAAAATCAAATATTTTTCTGTCAACCCATTTTTCTCACTTTTGGAGGTGAGGCTATAGTCTTATGTCTTTTCACGAATTTCAGGAGAACATATACCTCTCATTTTCTCCCTTTCTAATCATTTCTGACAACTTTGTCACCCATGGGCAGATAGTATAGTTCATTTACTATGATTTAGAGTAAAAAAATCAAATATTTTTCTGTCAAACAATTTTTCTCACTTTTGAAGGTAAGGCTATAGTCTTATGTCTTTTCACCATTTTCAGGAGAACATATACATCTCATTTACTCCCTTTCTAATCATTTCTGACAACTTTGTCACCCATGGGCACATAGTACAGTGCATTTACTATGATTTAGAGTAAAAAAATCAAATATTTTTCTGTCAACCCATTTTTCTCAGTTTTGGAGGTAAGGCTATAGTCTTATGTCTTTTCACCATTTTCAGGAGAACATATACATCTCATTTACTCCCTTTCTAATAATTTCTGACAACTTTGTCACCCATGGGCTATAAGTACAGTTCATTGACTACGATTTAAAGTAAAAAAATCAAATATTTTTTTGTCAACCCATTTTTCTCCCTTTTGAAGGTAAGGCTATAGTCTTATGTCTTTTCACGATTTTGAGGAGAACATATACATCTCATTTACTCCCTTTCTAATCATTTCTGACAACTTTGTCACCCATGGGCACATAGTGCAGTGCATTTACTACGATTTAGAGTAAAAAAAATGAAATATTTTTCTGTCAACCCATTTTTCTCCCTTTTGAAGGTAAGCCTATAGTCTTATGTCTTTTCACCATTTTCAGGAGAACATATACATCTCATTTACTCCCTTTTCTAATCATTTCTGACAACTTTTTCACCCATTGGCTATTCGTACAGTGCATTTACTACCATTTAGAGTAAAAAAATCAAATATTTTTCTGTCAGCCCATTTTTCTCACTGTTCGAGGTAAGGCTATAGTCTTATGTCTTTTCACCATTTTCAGGAGTACATATACATCTCATTTACTCCCTTTCTAATCATTTCTTACAACTTTGTCACCCATGGGCACATAGTACAGTGCATTTACTATGATTTAGAGTAAAAAAATCAAATATTTTTCTGTCAACCCAATTTTCTCACTTTTGGAGGTAAGGCTATAGTCTTATGTCTTTTCATGATTTTGAGGAGAACATATACATCTCATTTACTCCCTTTCTAATCATTTCTGACAACTTTGTCGCCAATGGGCACATAGTACAGTGCATTTACTATGATTTAGAGTAAAAAAATCAAATATTTTTCTGTCAACCCATTTTTCTCAGTTTTGGAGGTAAGGCTATAGTCTCATGTCTTATGTCTTTTCACCATTTTCAGGAGTACATATACATAACATTTACTCCCTTTCTAATCATTTCTGACAACTTTGTCACCCATGGGCACATAGTACAGTGCATTTACTACCATTTAGAGTAAAAAAATCAAATATTTTTCTGCCAACCCATTTTTTTCAGTTTTGGAGGTAAGGCTATAGTCTTATATCTTTTCACGATTTTCAGGAGAACATATACATCTCATTTACTCCCTTTCGAATCATTTCTGACAACTTTGTCACCCATGGGCTATTAGTACAGTTCATTTAGTACGATTGAAAGTAAAAAAATCAAATATTTTTTTGTCAACCCATTTTTCTCACTTTTGAAGGTAAGGCTATAGTCTTATGTCTTTTCACGATTTTCAGGAGTACATATACATCTCATTTACTCCCTTTCTAATCATTTCTGACAACTTTGTCACCCATGGGCACATAGTACAGTGCATTTACTATGATTTAGAGTAAAAAAATCAAATATTTTTCTGTCAACCCATTTTTCTCAGTTTTGGAGGTAAGGCTATAGTCTTATGTCTTTTCACCATTTTCAGGAGAACATATACATCTCATTTACTCCCTTTCTAATCATTTCTGACAACTTTGTCACCCATGGGCTATAGTACAGTTCATTCACTACGATTTAAAGTAAAAAAATCAAATATTTTTTTGTCAACCCATTTTTCTCCCTTTTGAAGGTAAGGCTATAGTCTTACGTCTTTTAACGATTTTGAGGAGAACATATAGATCTTATTTACTCCCTTTCTAATCATTTCTGACAACTTTGTCACCGATGGGCAGATAGTACAGTTCATTTACTACGATTTCAACTAAGAAAATCAAATATTTTTCTGTCAACCCATTTTTCTCACTTTTGGAGGTAAGGCTATAGTCTTATGTCTTTTCACGATTTTCAGGAGTACATATACATCTCATTTACTCCCTTTCTAATCATTTCTGACAACTTTGTCACCCATGGGCACATAGTACAGTTCATTTACTACGATTTAGAGTAAAAAAATCAAATATTTTTCAGTCAACCCATTTTTCTCACTTTTAGAGGAAAGGCTATAGTCTTATTTCTTTTCACGATTTTCAGGAGAACATATACATCTCATTTACTCCCTTTCTAATCATTTCTGACAACTTTGTCGCCCATGGGCAGATAGTACAGTTCATTTACTACGATTTAAAGTAAAAAAATCAAATATTTTTTTGTCAACCCATTTTTCTCACTTTTGAAGGTAAGGCTATAGTCTTATGTCTTTTCACGATTTTGAGGAGAACATATACATCTCATTTACTCCCTTTCTAATCATTTCTGACAACTTTGTCACCCATGGGCACATAGTACAGTTCATTTACTACGATTTAGAGTAAAAAAATCAAATATTTTTCTGTCAACCCATTTTTCTCACTTTTGGAGGTAAGGCTATAGTCTTATGTCTTTTCACGATTTTCAGGAGAACATATACATCTCATTTACTCCCTTTCTAATCATTTCTGACAAATTTGTCACCCATGGGCTATAGTACAGTTCATTTACTACCATTTAAAGTAAAAAAATGAAATATTTTTCTGTCAACCCATTTTTCTCACTTTTGGAGGTAAGGCTATAGTCTTATGTCTTTTCACGATTTTCAGAAGAACATATACATCTCATTTACTCCCTTTCTAATCATTTCTGACAACTTTGTCACCCATGGGCACATAGTGCAGTGCATTTACTACGATTTAGAGTAAAAAAATGAAATATTTTTCTGTCAACCCATTTTTCTCCCTTTTGAAGGTAAGGCTATAGTCTTATGTCTTTTCACCATTTTCAGGAGAACATATACATCTCATTTACTCCCTTTTCTAATCATTTCTGACAACTTTTTCACGCATTGGCTATTAGTACAGTGCATTTACTACGATTTAGAGTAAAAAAAATCAAATATTTTTCTGTCAACCCATTTTTCTCACTTTTGAAGGTAAGGCTATAGTCTTATGTCTTTTCACCATTTTCAGGAGTACATATACATCTCATTTACTCCCTTTCTAATCATTTCTTACAACTTTGTCACCCATGGGCACATAGTACAGTGCATTTACTATGATTTAGAGTAAAAAAATCAAATATTTTTCTGTCAACCCATTTTTCTCACTTTTGGAGGTAAGGCTATAGTCTTATGTCTTTTCACGATTTTCAGGAGAACATATACATCTCATTTACTCCCTTTCTAATCATTTCTGACAACTTTGTCGCCAATGGGCACATAGTACAGTGCATTTACTATGATTTAGAGTAAAAAAATCAAATATTTTTCTGTCAAACAATTTTTCTCACTTTTGAAGGTAAGGCTATAGTCTTATGTCTTTTCACGATTTTGAGGAGAACATATACATCTCATTTACTCCCTTTCTAATCATTTCTGACAACTTTGTCGCCCATGGGCTATTAGTACAGTTCATTGACTACGATTTAAAGTAAAAAAATCAAATATTTTTCTGTTAACCAATTTTTTTCACTTTCGGAGGTAAGGCTATAGTCTTATGTCTTTTCACGATTATCAGGAGAACATATACATCTCATTTACTCCCTTTCGAATCATTTCTGACAACTTTGTCACCCATGGGCAGATAGTACAGTTCATTTACTACGATTTAAAGTAAAAAAATCAAATATTTTTCTGTCAACCCATTTTTCTCACTTTTGGAGGTAAGGCTATAGTCTTATGTCTTTTCACCATTTTCAGGAGAACATATACATCTCATTTACTCCCTTTCTAATCATTTCTGACAACTTTGTCACCCATGGGCAGATAGTACAGTTCATTTACTACGATTTCATCTAAGAAAATTAAATATTTTTTTGTCAACCCATTTTTCTCACTTTTGAAGGTAAGGCTATAGTCTTATGTCTTTTCACCATTTTTAGGAGTACATATACATCTCATTTACTCCCTTTCTAATCATTTCTGACAACTTTGTCACCCATGGGCACATAGTACAGTGCATTTACTACCATTTAGAGTAAAAAAATCAAATATTTTTCTGTCTACCAATTTTTCTCACTTTTGGAGGTAAGGCTATAGTCTTATATCTTTTCACGATTTTCAGGAGAACATATACATCTTATTTACTCCCTTTCTAATCATTTCTGACAACTTTGTCACCCATGGGCAGATAGTACAGTTCATTTACTACGATTTCAACTAAGAAAATCAAATATTTTTCTGTCAACCCATTTTTCTCACTTTTGGAGGTAAGGCTATAGTCTTATGTCTTTTCACCATTTTCAGGAGAACATATACATCTTATTTACTCCCTTTCTAATCATTTCTGACAACTTTGTCACCCATGGGCAGATAGTACAGTTCATTTACTACGATTTCATCTAAGAAAATTAAATATTTTTTTGTCAACCCATTTTTCTCACTTTTGAAGGTAAGGCTATAGTCTTATGTCTTTTCACCATTTTTAGGAGTACATATACATCTCATTTACTCCCTTTCTAATCATTTCTTACAACTTTGTCACCCATGGGCACATAGTACAGTGCATTTACTATGATTTACAGTAAAAAAAATCAAATATTTTTCTGTCAACCCATTTTTCTCACTTTTGGAGGTAAGGCTATAGTCTTATGTCTTTTCACGATTTTGAGGAGAACATATACATCTCATTTACTCCCTTTCTAATCATTTCTGACAACTTTGTCACCCATGGGCAGATAGTACAGTTCATTTACTACGATTTCAACTAAGAAAATCAAATATTTTTCTGTCAACCCATTTTTCTCACTTTTGGAGGTAAGGCTGTAATCTTATGTCTTTTCACGATTTTCAGGAGTACATATACATCTCATTTACTCCCTTTCTAATCATTTCTGACAACTTTGTCACCCATGGGCACATAGTACAGTGCATTTACTACCATTTAGAGTAAAAAAATCAAATATTTTTCTGTCTACCAATTTTTCTCACTTTTGGAGGTAAGGCTATAGTCTTATATCTTTTCACGATTTTCAGGAGAACATATACATCTTATTTACTCCCTTTCGAATCATTTCTGACAACTTTGTCACCCATGGGCAGATAGTACAGTTCATTTACTACGATTTAAAGTAAAAAAATCAAATATTTTTTTGTCAACCCATTTTTCTCACTTTTGGAGGTAAGGCTATAGTCTTATGTCTTTTAACGATTTTGAGGAGAACATATACATCTCATTTACTCCCTTTCTAATCATTTCTGACAACTTTGTCACCCATGGGCACATTTTACAGTGCATTTACTACGATTTAGAGTAAAAAATCAAATATTTTTCTGTCAACCAATTTTTCTCACTTTTGGAGGTAAGGCTATAGTCTTATATCTTTTCATGATTTTCAGGAGAACATATACATCTCATTTACTCCCTTTTCTAATCATTTCTGACAACTTTTTCACCCATGTGCTATTAGTACAGTGCATTTACTACGATTTAGAGTAAAAAAATCAAATATTTTTCTGTCAACCCATTTTTCTCACTTTTGGAGGTAAGGCTATAGTCTTATGTCTTTTCACCATTTTCAGGAGAACATATACATCTCATTTACTCCCTTTCTAATCATTTCTGACAACTTTGTCACCCATGGGCACATAGTACAGTGCATTTACTATGATTTAGAGTAAAAAAATCAAATATTTTTCTGTCAACCCATTTTTCTCAGTTTTGGAGGTAAGGCTATAGTCTTATGTCTTTTCACCATTTTCAGGAGAACATATACATCTCATTTACTCCCTTTCTAATAATTTCTGACAACTTTGTCACCCATGGGCTATAAGTACAGTTCATTGACTACGATTTAAAGTAAAAAAATCAAATATTTTTTTGTCAACCCATTTTTCTCCCTTTTGAAGGTAAGGCTATAGTCTTATGTCTTTTCACGATTTTGAGGAGAACATATACATCTCATTTACTCCCTTTCTAATCATTTCTGACAACTTTGTCACCCATGGGCACATAGTGCAGTGCATTTACTACGATTTAGAGTAAAAAAAATGAAATATTTTTCTGTCAACCCATTTTTCTCCCTTTTGAAGGTAAGCCTATAGTCTTATGTCTTTTCACCATTTTCAGGAGAACATATACATCTCATTTACTCCCTTTTCTAATCATTTCTGACAACTTTTTCACCCATTGGCTATTCGTACAGTGCATTTACTACCATTTAGAGTAAAAAAATCAAATATTTTTCTGTCAGCCCATTTTTCTCACTGTTCGAGGTAAGGCTATAGTCTTATGTCTTTTCACCATTTTCAGGAGTACATATACATCTCATTTACTCCCTTTCTAATCATTTCTTACAACATTGTCACCCATGGGCACATAGTACAGTGCATTTACTATGATTTAGAGTAAAAAAATCAAATATTTTTCTGTCAACCCAATTTTCTCACTTTTGGAGGTAAGGCTATAGTCTTATGTCTTTTCATGATTTTGAGGAGAACATATACATCTCATTTACTCCCTTTCTAATCATTTCTGACAACTTTGTCGCCAATGGGCACATAGTACAGTGCATTTACTATGATTTAGAGTAAAAAAATCAAATATTTTTCTGTCAACCCATTTTTCTCAGTTTTGGAGGTAAGGCTATAGTCTCATGTCTTATGTCTTTTCACCATTTTCAGGAGTACATATACATAACATTTACTCCCTTTCTAATCATTTCTGACAACTTTGTCACCCATGGGCACATAGTACAGTGCATTTACTACCATTTAGAGTAAAAAAATCAAATATTTTTCTGCCAACCCATTTTTTTCAGTTTTGGAGGTAAGGCTATAGTCTTATGTCTTTTCACCATTTTCAGGAGAACATATACATCTCATTTACTCCCTTTCGAATCATTTCTGACAACTTTGTCACCCATGGGCTATTAGTACAGTTCATTTAGTACGATTGAAAGTAAAAAAATCAAATATTTTTTTGTCAACCCATTTTTCTCACTTTTGAAGGTAAGGCTATAGTCTTATGTCTTTTCACGATTTTCAGGAGTACATATACATCTCATTTACTCCCTTTCTAATCATTTCTGACAACTTTGTCACCCATGGGCACATAGTACAGTGCATTTACTATGATTTAGAGTAAAAAAATCAAATATTTTTCTGTCAACCCATTTTTCTCAGTTTTGGAGGTAAGGCTATAGTCTTATGTCTTTTCACCATTTTCAGGAGAACATATACATCTCATTTACTCCCTTTCTAATCATTTCTGACAACTTTGTCACCCATGGGCTATTAGTACAGTTCATTGACTACGATTTAAAGTAAAAAAATCAAATATTTTTTTGTCAACCCATTTTTCTCCCTTTTGAAGGTAAGGCTATAGTCTTACGTCTTTTAACGATTTTGAGGAGAACATATAGATCTTATTTACTCCCTTTCTAATCATTTCTGACAACTTTGTCACCGATGGGCAGATAGTACAGTTCATTTACTACGATTTCAACTAAGAAAATCAAATATTTTTCAGTCAACCCATTTTTCTCACTTTTGGAGGTAAGGCTATAGTCTTATGTCTTTTCACCATTTTCAGGAGTACATATACATAACATTTACTCCCTTTCTAATCATTTCTGACAACTTTGTCGCCAATGGGCACATAGTACAGTGCATTTACTATGATTTAGAGTAAAAAAATCAAATATTTTTCTGTCAAACAATTTTTCTCACTTTTGAAGGTAAGGCTATAGTCTTATGTCTTTTCACCATTTTCAGGAGAACATATACATCTCATTTACTCCCTTTCTAATCATTTCTGACAACTTTGTCACCCATGGGCACATAGTACAGTGCATTTACTATGATTTAGAGTAAAAAAATCAAATATTTTTCTGTCAACCCATTTTTCTCAGTTTTGGAGGTAAGGCTATAGTCTTATGTCTTTTCACCATTTTCAGGAGAACATATACATCTCATTTACTCCCTTTCTAATAATTTCTGACAACTTTGTCACCCATGGGCTATAAGTACAGTTCATTGACTACGATTTAAAGTAAAAAAATCAAATATTTTTTTGTCAACCCATTTTTCTCCCTTTTGAAGGTAAGGCTATAGTCTTATGTCTTTTCACGATTTTGAGGAGAACATATACATCTCATTTACTCCCTTTCTAATCATTTCTGACAACTTTGTCACCCATGGGCACATAGTGCAGTGCATTTACTACGATTTAGAGTAAAAAAAATGAAATATTTTTCTGTCAACCCATTTTTCTCCCTTTTGAAGGTAAGCCTATAGTCTTATGTCTTTTCACCATTTTCAGGAGAACATATACATCTCATTTACTCCCTTTTCTAATCATTTCTGACAACTTTTTCACCCATTGGCTATTCGTACAGTGCATTTACTACCATTTAGAGTAAAAAAATCAAATATTTTTCTGTCAGCCCATTTTTCTCACTGTTCGAGGTAAGGCTATAGTCTTATGTCTTTTCACCATTTTCAGGAGTACATATACATCTCATTTACTCCCTTTCTAATCATTTCTTACAACTTTGTCACCCATGGGCACATAGTACAGTGCATTTACTATGATTTAGAGTAAAAAAATCAAATATTTTTCTGTCAACCCAATTTTCTCACTTTTGGAGGTAAGGCTATAGTCTTATGTCTTTTCATGATTTTGAGGAGAACATATACATCTCATTTACTCCCTTTCTAATCATTTCTGACAACTTTGTCACCCATGGGCACATAGTACAGTGCATTTACTATGATTTAGAGTAAAAAAATCAAATATTTTTCTGTCAACCCATTTTTCTCACTTTTGGAGGTAAGGCTATAGTCTCATGTCTTATGTCTTTTCACCATTTTCAGGAGTACATATACATAACATTTACTCCCTTTCTAATCATTTCTGACAACTTTGTCACCCATGGGCACATAGTACAGTGCATTTACTACCATTTAGAGTAAAAAAATCAAATATTTTTCTGCCAACCCATTTTTTTCAGTTTTGGAGGTAAGGCTATAGTCTTATATCTTTTCACGATTTTCAGGAGAACATATACATCTCATTTACTCCCTTTCGAATCATTTCTGACAACTTTGTCACCCATGGGCTATTAGTACAGTTCATTTAGTACGATTGAAAGTAAAAAAATCAAATATTTTTTTGTCAACCCATTTTTCTCACTTTTGAAGGTAAGGCTATAGTCTTATGTCTTTTCACGATTTTCAGGAGTACATATACATCTCATTTACTCCCTTTCTAATCATTTCTGACAACTTTGTCACCCATGGGCACATAGTACAGTGCATTTACTATGATTTAGAGTAAAAAAATCAAATATTTTTCTGTCAACCCATTTTTCTCAGTTTTGGAGGTAAGGCTATAGTCTTATGTCTTTTCACCATTTTCAGGAGAACATATACATCTCATTTACTCCCTTTCTAATCATTTCTGACAACTTTGTCACCCATGGGCTATTAGTACAGTTCATTGACTACGATTTAAAGTAAAAAAATCAAATATTTTTTTGTCAACCCATTTTTCTCCCTTTTGAAGGTAAGGCTATAGTCTTACGTCTTTTAACGATTTTGAGGAGAACATATAGATCTTATTTACTCCCTTTCTAATCATTTCTGACAACTTTGTCACCGATGGGCAGATAGTACAGTTCATTTACTACGATTTCAACTAAGAAAATCAAATATTTTTCTGTCAACCCATTTTTCTCACTTTTGGAGGTAAGGCTATAGTCTTATGTCTTTTCACCATTTTCAGGAGTACATATACATAACATTTACTCCCTTTCTAATCATTTCTGACAACTTTGTCACCCATGGGCACATAGTACAGTTCATTTACTACGATTTCAACTAAGAAAATCAAAAATTTTTTTGTCAACCCATTTTTCTCCCTTTTGAAGGTAAGGCTATAGTCTTACGTCTTTTAACGATTTTGAGGAGAACATATAGATCTTATTTACTCCCTTTCTAATCATTTCTGACAACTTTGTCACCGATGGGCAGATAGTACAGTTCATTTACTACGATTTCAACTAAGAAAATCAAATATTTTTTTGTCAACCCATTTTTCTCCCTTTTGAAGGTAAGGCTATAGTCTTATGTCTTTTCACGATTTTGAGGAGAACATATACATCTCATTTTCTCCCTTTCTAATCATTTCTGACAACTTTGTCACCCATGGGCACATTTTACAGTGCATTTACTACGATTTAGAGTAAAAAAATCAAATATTTTTCTGTCAACCCATTTTTCTCACTTTTGGAGGTAAGGCTATAGTCTTATATCTTTTCATGATTTTCAGGAGAACATATACATCTCATTTACTCCCTTTTCTAATCATTTCTGACAACTTTTTCACCCATGTGCTATTAGTACAGTGCATTTACTACCATTTAGAGTAAAAAAATGAAATATTTTTCTGTCAACCCATTTTTCTCACTTTTGGAGGTAAGGCTATAGTCTTATGTCTTTTCACGATTTTCAGAAGAACATATACATCTCATTTACTCCCTTTCGAATCATTTCTGACAACTTTGTCACCCATGGGCACATAGTGCAGTGCATTTACTACGATTTAGAGTAAAAAAATGAAATATTTTTCTGTCAACCCATTTTTCTCCCTTTTGAAGGTAAGGCTATAGTCTTATGTCTTTTCACCATTTTCAGGAGAACATATACATCTCATTTACTCCCTTTTCTAATCATTTCTGACAACTTTTTCACGCATTGGCTATTCGTACAGTGCATTTACTACCATTTAGAGTAAAAAAATCAAATATTTTTCTGTCAGCCCATTTTTCTCACTTTTGGAGGTAAGGCTATATAGTCTTATGTCTTTTCACCATTTTCAGGAGTACATATACATCTCATTTACTCCCTTTCTAATCATTTCTTACAACATTGTCACCCATGGGCACATAGTACAGTGCATTTACTATGATTTAGAGTAAAAAAATCAAATATTTTTCTGTCAACCCATTTTTCTCACTTTTGGAGGTAAGGCTATAGTCTTATGTCTTTTCACCATTTTGAGGAGAACATATACATCTCATTTACTCCCTTTCTAATCATTTCTGACAACTTTGTCGCCAATGGGCTCATAGTACAGTGCATTTACTATGATTTAGAGTAAAAAAATCAAATATTTTTCTGTCAAACAATTTTTCTCACTTTTGAAGGTAAGGCTATAGTCTTATATCTTTTCATGATTTTCAGGAGAACATATACATCTCATTTACTCCCTTTTCTAATCATTTCTGACAACTTGTTCACCCATGTGCTATTAGTACAGTGCATTTACTACCATTTAGAGTAAAAAAATCAAATATTTTTCTGTCAACCAATTTTTCTCACTTTTGGAGGTAAGGCTATAGTCTTATGTCTTTTCACGATTTTCAGAAGAACATATACATCTCATTTACTCCCTTTCGAATCATTTCTGACAACTTTGTCACCCATGGGCAGATAGTACAGTTCATTTAGTACGATTTAAAGTAAAAAAATCAAATATTTTTTTGTCAACCCATTTTTCTCACTTTTGGAGGTAAGGATATAGTCTTATGTCTTTTCACCATTTTCAGGAGAACATATACATCTCATTTACTCCCTTTCTAATCATTTCTGACAACTTTGTCACCCATGGGCTATTAGTACAGTTCATTGACTACGATTTAAAGTAAAAAAATCAAGTATTTTTTTGTCAACCCATTTTTCTCCCTTTTGAAGGTAAGGCTGTAGTCTTATGTCTTTTCACCATTTTCAGGAGTACATATACATCTCATTTACTCCCTTTCGAATCATTTCTGACAACTTTGTCACCCATGGGTACATAGTGCAGTGCATTTACTACGATTTAGAGTAAAAAAATGAAATATTTTTCTGTCAACCCATTTTTCTCCCTTTTGAAGGTAAGGCTATAGTCTTATGTCTTTTCACCATTTTCAGGAGAACATATACATCTCATTTACTCCCTTTCTAATCATTTCTGACAACTTTGTCACCCATGGGCACATAGTATAGTGCATTTACTCCCATTTAGAGTAAAAAAATCAAATATTTTTCTGTCAACCAATTTTTTTCACTTTTGAAGGTAAGGCTATAGTCTGATGTCTTTTCACCATTTTCATGAGTACATATACATCTTATTTACTCCCTTTCTAATCATTTCTGACAACTTTGTCACCCATGGGCAGATAGTACAGTTCATTTACTACGATTTCAACTAAGAAAATCAAATATTTTTTTGTCAACCCATTTTTCTCACTTTTGAAGGTAAGGCTATAGTCTTATGTCTTTTCACCATTTTCAGGAGAACATATACATCTCATTTACTCCCTTTCTAATCATTTCTGACAACTTTGTCACCCATGGGCACATAGTATAGTGCATTTACTCCCATTTAGAGTAAAAAAATCAAATATTTTTCTGTCAACCAATTTTTTTTCACTTTTGAAGGTAAGGCTATAGTCTGATGTCTTTTCAACATTTTCAGGAGAACATATACATCTCATTTACTCCCTTTCTAATCATTTCTGACAACTTTGTCACCCATGGGCACATAGTACAGTGCAATTACTACCATTTAGAGTAAAAAAATCAAATATTTTTCTGTCAACCAATTTTTCTCACTTTTGGAGGTAAGGCTATAGTCTTATATCTTTTCATGATTTTCAGGAGAACATATACATCTTATTTACTCCCTTTCTAATCATTTCTGACAACTTTGTCACCCATGGGCAGATAGTACAGTTCATTTACTACGATTTCAACTAAGAAAATCAAATATTTTTCTGTCAACCTATTTTTCTCACTTTTGAAGGTAAGGCTATAGTCTTATGTCTTTTCACCATTTTCAGGAGAACATATACATCTCATTTACTCCCTTTCTAATCATTTCTGACAACTTTGTCACCCATGGGCAGATAGTACAGTTCATTTACTACGATTTCATCTAAGAAAATTAAATATTTTTTTGTCAACCCATTTTTCTCACTTTTGAAGGTAAGGCTATAGTCTTATGTCTTTTCACGATTTTGAGGAGAACATATACATCTCATTTACTCCCTTTCTAATCATTTCTGACAACTTTGTCACCCATGGGCACATAGTACAGTGCATTTACTACCATTTAGAGTAAAAAAATCAAATATTTTTCTGTCAACCAATTTTTCTCACTTTTGAAGGTAAGGCTATAATCTTATGTCTTTTCACGATTTTCAGGAGTACATATACATCTCATTTACTCCCTTTCTAATCATTTCTGACAACTTTGTCACCCATGGGCAGATAGTACAGTTCATTTACTACGATTTCAACTAAGAAAATCAAATATTTTTCTGTCAACCCATTTTTCTCACTTTTGGAGGTAAGGCTATAGTCTTATGTCTTTTCACCATTTTCAGGAGTACATATACATCTCATTTACTCCCTTTCTAATCATTTCTGACAACTTTGTCACCCATGGGCACATAGTACAGTGCATTTACTACCATTTAGAGTAAAAAAATCAAATATTTTTCTGTCTACCAATTTTTCTCACTTTTGGAGGTAAGGCTATAGTCTTATATCTTTTCATGATATTCAGGAGAACATATACATCTTATTTACTCCCTTTTCTAATCATTTCTGACAACTTTTTCACCCATGTGCTATTAGTACAGTGCATTTACTACCATTTAGAGTAAAAAAATCAAATATTTTTCTGCCAACCCATTTTTCTCACTTTTGGAGGTAAGGCTATAGTCTTATGTCTTTTCACGATTTTCAGGAGAACATATACATCTCATTTACTCCCTTTCGAATCATTTCTGACAACTTTGTCACCCATGGGCTATTAGTACAGTTCATTTACTACGATTTAAAGTAAAAAAATCAAATATTTTTATGTCAACCAATTTTTCTCACTTTTGAAGGTAAGGCTATAGTCTTATGTCTTTTCACGATTTTGAGGAGAACATATACATCTCATTTTCTCCCTTTCTAATCATTTCTGACAACTTTGTCACCCATGGGCACATAGTACAGTGCATTTACTATGATTTAGAGTAAAAAAATCAAATATTTTTCTGTCAAACAATTTTTCTCACTTTTGAAGGTAAGGCTATAGTCTTATATCTTTTCATGATTTTCAGGAGAACATATACATCTCATTTACTCCCTTTTCTAATCATTTCTGACAACTTGTTCACCCATGTGCTATTAGTACAGTGCATTTACTACCATTTAGAGTAAAAAAATCAAATGTTTTTCTGTCAACCCATTTTTCTCAGTTTTGGAGGTAAGGCTATAGTCTTATGTCTTTTCACGATTTTCTGGAGTACATATACATCTCATTTACTCCCTTTCTAATCATTTCTGACAACTTTGTCACCCATGGGCACATAGTACAGTGCATTTACTACCATTTAGAGTAAAAAAATCAAATATTTTTCTGTCAACCCATTTTTCTCACTTTTGGAGGTAAGGCTATAGTCTTATGTCTTTTCACCATTTTCAGAAGAACATATACATCTCATTTACTCCCTTTCGAATCATTTCTGACAACTTTGTCACCCATGGGCACATAGTGCAGTTCATTTAGTACGATTTAAAGTAAAAAAATCAAATATTTTTTTGTCAACCCATTTTTCTCACTTTTGGAGGTAAGGATATAGTCTTATGTCTTTTCACCATTTTCAGGAGAACATATACATCTCATTTACTCCCTTTCTAATCATTTCTGACAACTTTGTCACCCATGGGCTATTAGTACAGTTCATTGACTACGATTTAAAGTAAAAAAATCAAGTATTTTTTTGTCAACCCATTTTTCTCCCTTTTGAAGGTAAGGCTGTAGTCTTATGTCTTTTCACCATTTTCAGGAGTACATATACATCTCATTTACTCCCTTTCTAATCATTTCTGACAACTTTGTCACCCATGGGCAGATAGTACAGTTCATTTACTACGATTTAAAGTAAAAAAATCAAATATTTTTCTGTCAACCCATTTTTCTCACTTTTGGAGGTAAGGCTATAGTCTTATGTCTTTTCACCATTTTCAGGAGAACATATACATCTCATTTACTCCCTTTCTAATCATTTCTGACAACTTTGTCACCCATGGGCAGATAGTACAGTTCATTTACTACGATTTCAACTAAGAAAATCAAATATTTTTTTGTCAACCCATTTTTCTCACTTTTGAAGGTAAGGCTATAGTCTTATGTCTTTTCACCATTTTCAGGAGAACATATACATCTCATTTACTCCCTTTCTAATCATTTCTGACAACTTTGTCACCCATGGGCACATAGTACAGTGCATTTACTACCATTTAGAGTAAAAAAATCAAATATTTTTCTGTCAACCAATTTTTCTCACTTTTGAAGGTAAGGCTATAGTCTTATGTCTTTTCACCATTTTCAGGAGTACATATACATCTCATTTACTCCCTTTCTAATCATTTCTGACAACTTTGTCACCCATGGGCAGATAGTACAGTTCATTTACTACGATTTCAACTAAGAAAATCAAATATTTTTCTGTCAACCCATTTTTCTCACTTTTGAAGGTAAGGCTATAGTCTTATGTCTTTTCACCATTTTCAGGAGAACATATACATCTCATTTACTCCCTTTCTAATCATTTCTGACAACTTTGTCACCCATGGGCACATAGTACAGTGCATTTACTACCATTTAGAGTAAAAAAATCAAATATTTTTCTGTCTACCAATTTTTCTCACTTTCGGAGGTAAGGCTATAGTCTTATATCTTTTCACGATTTTCAGAAGAACATCTACATCTCATTTACTCCCTTTCGAATCATTTCTGACAACTTTGTCACCCATGGGCAGATAGTACAGTTCATTTACTACGATTTCATCTAAGAAAATTAAATATTTTTTTGTCAACCCATTTTTCTCACTTTTGAAGGTAAGGCTATAGTCTTATGTCTTTTCACGATTTTGAGGAGAACATATACATCTCATTTACTCCCTTTCTAATCATTTCTGACAACTTTGTCACCCATGGGCCAGATAGTACAGTGCATTTACTACCATTTAGAGTAAAAAAATCAAATATTTTTCTGTCAACCAATTTTTCTCACTTTTGAAGGTAAGGCTATAATCTTATGTCTTTTCACGATTTTCAGGAGTACATATACATCTCATTTACTCCCTTTCTAATCATTTCTGACAACTTTGTCACCCATGGGCAGATAGTACAGTTCATTTACTACGATTTCAACTAAGAAAATCAAATATTTTTCTGTCAACCCATTTTTCTCACTTTTGGAGGTAAGGCTATAGTCTTATGTCTTTTCACCATTTTCAGGAGTACATATACATCTCATTTACTCCCTTTCTAATCATTTCTGACAACTTTGTCACCCATGGGCACATAGTACAGTGCATTTACTACGATTTAGAGTAAAAAAAATCAAATATTTTTCTGTCAACCAATTTTTCTCACTTTTGGAGGTAAGGCTATAGTCTTATGTCTTTTCATGATTTTCAGGAGAACATATACATCTCATTTACTGCCTTTTCTAATCATTTCTGACAACTTTGTCACCCATGGGCACATAGTACAGTGCATTTACTACCATTTAGAGTAAAAAAATCAAATATTTTTCTGTCTACCAATTTTTCTCACTTTCGGAGGTAAGGCTATAGTCTTATATCTTTTCACGATTTTCAGAAGAACATCTACATCTCATTTACTCCCTTTCGAATCATTTCTGACAACTTTGTCACCCATGGGCTATTAGTACAGTTCATTTACTACGATTTAAAGTAAAAAAATCAAATATTTTTTTGTCAACCAATTTTTCTCCCTTTTGAAGGTAAGGCTATAGTCTTATGTCTTTTCACGATTTTGAGGAGAACATATACATCTCATTTACTCCCTTTCTAATCATTTCTGACAACTTTGTCACCCATGGGCACATAGTACAGTGCATTTACTATGATTTAGAGTAAAAAAATCAAATATTTTTCTGTCAAACAATTTTTCTCACTTTTGAAGGTAAGGCTATAGTCTTATATCTTTTCATGATTTTCAGGAGAACATATACATCTCATTTACTCCCTTTTCTAATCATTTCTGACAACTTGTTCACCCATGTGCTATTAGTACAGTGCATTTACTACCATTTAGAGTAAAAAAATCAAATGTTTTTCTGTCAACCCATTTTTTTCAGTTTTGGAGGTGAGGCTATAGTCTTATGTCTTTTCACGATTTTCTGGAGTACATATACATCTCATTTACTCCCTTTCTAATCATTTCTGACAACTTTGTCACCCATGGGCACATAGTACAGTGCATTTACTATGATTTAGAGTAAAAAAATCAAATATTTTTCTGTCAACCCATTTTTCTCACTTTTGGAGGTAAGGCTATAGTCTTATGTCTTTTCACGATTTTCAGGAGAACATATACATCTCATTTACTCCCTTTCTAATCATTTCTGACAACTTTGTCACCCATGGGCACATAGTACAGTGCATTTACTACGATTTAGAGTAAAAAAATCAAATATTTTTCTGTCAACCAATTTTTCTCCCTTTTGAAGGTAAGGCTATAGTCTTATGTCTTTTCACGATTTTCAGGAGAACATATACATCTCATTTACTCCCTTTCTAATCATTTCTGACAACTTTGTCACCCATGGGCTATTAGTACAGTTCATTTACTACGATTTAGAGTGAAAAAATCAAATATTTTTCTGTCAACCCATTTTTCTCACTTTTGGAGGTAAGGTTGTAGTCTTATGTCTTCTGAGTATTTTCAGGAGACCATATACATTTCATTTACTCTTTGTTGCGTGGGTGGCTAATGTAGCTTATTTACTGCAATTAAAAGAGAAAAAAATGAAGTATTTTTCTGTCAACCCATTTTTTTTTACTTTTGGAGGTAAGACGATAGTTTTATGTCTTTTCTAGATTTTCAGCACAAGACCTTGATGTGAATTCCTCCCTTTCAAATCATTTCTGATCATGGTGCACACAGTGAAGCTGAGAAATCTAATCTATTTTACGGATTAATAATATTTTCTTCCCATGTCAGTACAGCCTCAATTGCTTTTTAATTGATTATTTTTACTGTCAATCATGTAAGAGAAAAATTTTAGACTTTTCACACTTCATATTCTTTGCCCAGGGCTTAGAGTTGACCCTTGGTAATTTTGCCCCTTTTCTCACACACATTTTTTACCCAGGGTTAACCTAATCACAGGTTTATACGATTCATAGTGCACTTCTACTCGCCCTGGGTTAAATGTCCGTTGGAACACTTGACTAATGTTTAAATTCTAGAATTCCATTGTTTACATTTGCTGCATTTCACACTGGCACCTTTTTCCCCAGTGTTTAGTCGATTTTCAGGGGATAACCCCGCAAACTTAGGGCTAACCTTGCTCCTGAGCAGGGCCCTAGGCTAAAGTCGGGGTTAGCCCACTTTGGAATGTGCCAGGATTGTGCCAGTGTGAAAGCTTCCTTAGCTTGGGGCTAATAACTCCGTTCGTCTGGAGCTAAGAAGGTTCTAAGAATGCTTTTAGCCCTGGGCTAAGCACAGTGTGAAAAGTCTAAATGTATTGTACCTTCAGTCTTCTTTTTCATTGACACAATTAAATGACTCTTACCGAAGAGCAGGCATATTCAGGAATGCTGAAATTGCAAACATCTTTGAGCATCCCGGTGTGTAGATAGTGCTGGAGCATATGGCTGTTTTAAATCAAGAACAAATCCATTAGACATGAAGGTTTGGTGACACCCTTAAATAATTCAACCAATATTAAACTCTGATTAGAAATGATGATGAAAAGTAGATCAAAACAGCTAGATCAAAACATGCATGATACATTGTGATATTAATTTCTGGAAGGATCCATGGTGTTTATCTATTATTTATGAAAAATATGAATGATACCCACATGTCGACTCCAGCGCAGACTTTGGACTCTGGGAAAGCCACAGGCACAAACATAAATATAGCGGATTTCACAAAAAATCTCACAACATGAATTAAAAACAGATTTTATTTTCCTAAACTGCAATAATTTTGGCTGACTTTCTAGACAGCACAAAATAAAACTGAAAAATAATACAGAATGGCATTGTACTGTTGACAAAGTTCAATTCAGTTGAATTCAATTCAGTTCAACTCTGTCATTTTTCTTCTCTGTGTACACATACAAGGAAAGGTAGATTGTGACTTCAGAAATTGTGCATATAAGAAAAGTGATGGTGAAAACAGATAAGGAACAAATACAATGTGAAGAATAGAATACACTATAATTAGTCGAATATAATTATGCCAGTTAAATGCACATGATAATTTGCATTGATTATTCTGAATTGATTATGCAAATGATGTATTCCCTATTGTTCCTACGCTACAGTCATGTAGCAGATACTTTGTATCTTATCCTGAGCGAATTATAAGCTTACCATTCCATGGTGTGAATGGGCACTGAAAACAAGGGAAAAAAAACAATAATGAATCCTGTTGAAAGTCACACTGAACTTTCTGCTTTGGTCCTGGTGTTCAATGAAATGTAAGTGCAATTGAGATGCTGAGTCAAAATGTCTTAATGTGAAACTTTTGTGAGCTGGTTTAACATTAAATAAAACATAAAATGAAATGTAAGATTATGAGATAACACTTAGTACTATATTTACAACATATTCGATTTGCACTGTTGAAATCTTTCGTTAACGACTTGATTACGCAGCTGGACATTGCTCAGCGATTCAATGGCAGTTCACCACAAGGTATCTAAACTTCCAATTCCAGAGTTACAACCCCAGTTTCTAACAAACTCGAGTCTGCTACCTGATAAGAGAAAATATACGATAGAGACACAGCCATAAAGCAGTTGAAAATATTCAAAACAAAGTTGAACTTGCCTCTTTGTCCATTGGCCTCAGCATGCAATCTGTACCAAAAACAAGGAGGTAAGTGTCATAAGGAAAGCAGCCATGTTGGTTTATATAAGCGGTTTATGGAGACAATGATTTTCGTACAGAGTTTTGAATTAGGATTTATTTGGTGATGGACACACTGTGAATGCGACTCACCTCCGGGAACTGTGTGCCTCAAAGCGCTCATGCTTGCCCAGATGGCCGGCTCCGACTCCTTGGGCGTGGAGGACAGCGCATGACGGAGTCTCATTGAGCTGCGAGAGAATACGGAGAGGTAACGTTACCCGCTAAAGCACAATGGGCCAATTACAGTCGGGAACACCTCATAGCTCAAATTTTATACAAGGAGAAATCAGAGAAGCCATCTTGTTTGACTTACATGAGTTGGGTGGAGGGACAACTCAACGGCATCTATAAGCAGACAAAAAGTTTGAATTTAGTTTTAGAACACAATGTTTTTTTTTTCCTTATTGCTGTGTACTACATGGGGAAAAATAGACCATAATCTGAAATCTTGAGCCTGCTGGAAGAAATAACCCACAATTTGCTGGAAGACTGAAGGAAACTGAAGGTAACCACAAGATTATACATTACGTATACAGAGGAGTGATTTGATTACCTCCTTGACAAACATCACAAGGTGAGGCAGGAACATTGTGTAGTCCTTTGGTTCCCGGAGGTTGTCAAACACTTTATTGATGATAACATCTCTTTGTGGAAGTCCAGGGTGGGACAACACAACCAGCTCTGCCACTTGCTTGGGGCTGAGGACAGGAACAGCCTCCAGCTGGGGAGGGAGAACAGAGAGTCTCAGCTGTTTTACTCTAAGCATATCTACCGACCACTTTCTATCCTTAATCCTTGCGTCGTGTTTGCTTTTCTGGCCTTCTCTTTAACAACGGAATCGTCGTTTGCTTCGCAGTGTTACAGCTGTTGTTCTTTTGCATGTCCTTCGTGTGAAATGAGTCAAAGCCACAGGGTTTAAAAAAGGTAAAAATTTACAGTTTGACCCAAACACAATGGAAGAGTTGATCCTTTATTTAACCAGATAGCTAAAACGACAGAGAACCCAGTTCCCTTTTCCAGAGTAGATGTGGGGAATGACTGCATGGGATTATGTAGCCAACGGTTCAAAACTGCAGTAAACATACAGCTGCAGCAGCATGCATTAAATCCATAAAACTCTGCATTAACAAAAAGACCTCACACCTCTTAGTGCAAAATAAAACTTCATATCACATGTTATGTATCTCTACATATCGGGAACATAACAAGAAATATCTTACTGCAGAGAAGTTGGAGTGCAAAGAGAAGAAGTTGTGAAGGGGAGCGAAGACGGAAAACCCCCCAAAATTCTTCATCACCCATTCCCTGCTGTCGTTTGCCATGCAGCTCATTCCTAAAACAAAAACAGGATTGGAGGGATATAAATACAAGAAGCTAAATATGTCTCACAATCTTACAACTGACTTCTTGTTTGAGAATCTAGAAGTTGTCTCCTCATTTTTTTTGTCTTAAAAGTAAAAATGATTAAAAAAAAAACAAATGAATACAATTGTAAATAAATATATGAATGCATAAATATAACTAAATGTACATACACTATGTTTTATATATATTAATACATATAAGTACACCAAATGTATAAACCATAAGTTCATTTAAATATAAATATATACATTTATAAATATTTAAATGTAAAAAATGTATCGTAAAATACACAGTTAAAATGACCTAATCTTTTAAAGTACCTTTATTTTGGCGATGTGCTAAGAAGGGGTAGATGAAATGCTTGTACACCATTTCCTGTCTCTCATGCTTCATTGAGGACATGTAATGGGTCATTCCCATGATTCTAAAAGAGAACAGCGCCATCAATAAGAGAGAGTGGTAATACTGCTTTTTCCTGTATTCAATCAACATTTGTCCTTTCTGTTGAAAAATCAGTTAATAGCTTTACCAGTGCAACAACATTTTTGTCATATGTTTTGGGGGTTGCCTGACTGTCTCAACCACCTATTGGCCCTGGGTGGAAGACCCAGCTCCGACTTTCACTGTGATCCATCTTTATCTATGCCCTTCTCTGTCCTCTAACTGAGGAAACCAAAGAAATCG
This sequence comes from Albula glossodonta, assembly GCA_019788955.1. Lineage (NCBI taxonomy): Eukaryota > Metazoa > Chordata > Actinopteri > Albuliformes > Albulidae > Albula > Albula glossodonta. Next base: position 314,737 of record JAFBMS010000207.1, read on the forward strand.
TTACTGCTATGGAATCTAGGCCTTCGTATCAGCTATCACATTGAACACTGTGGATTCCGTGCATAGATTGCATAGGGATTATTCCTGTGACGCTGGGTTGAATTGCCACAAAGCTGGCCAGAATGTTCAGCTCTGTAAAAACGAGATACATTTTCCATCCATGCCTTTGACAGCGACAAGTGATTTCTCGTGATTCTGAAAGAGAGCAACATCATCACTGAGAAAGACAAGGAGTCAGGCTTCGGACTGTATGGCCCTTTTCGAGGCTAAGTTCAATCGCTTGAGTCCCAGCCTGTATCTTTGAAACGTATGTGCACTTACAGAGCTGTGTAGGACTCGCAGCTGAAGTTCTTCGTGCTGAGACAGGAGAGGAACTCCGCAGACACGTTGGGAAGGAAAGGCCTCATTTTAACATAGAACCAGAGATTGGTGAAGTCCACATCCTGGAAGCTCTCGGAGGTGAAGCTGTTCAGCTGCGGCCGTACAGCCGTTTCAGGGAGGGACGTGACGTTCATGCTCTGGACCTGAAAACAAAACGACTTAGCAAGGAGCAAGGACACTTTCATCTCAACTCAGCACCATTGCGTGAGGGTGGCAGCCTGTAGTCTAGTCGCTAAGGTACATGACTGGGGTCATTGAGGTAGGTGGCCCAAGCCCCAGCCTAGCCAAGGGTTGGGGCCACTGCCACTGGGCCCCTGAATAAGGCCCCCAACCCCACGTTACTCCCAGGGAGGATTGGCCCTTGGCTAGCATAATCAACTGTAAGCCGCTTTGGATAAAAGCGTCAGCTAAATAAATGTAATAAGAATGTTACATTTTAATTGCGCATTATTGAAATGTAAGAGCAGATGTCATTGTGGTTATTGTCATTGTAGATCTAAAGACTGAAATTTGAGCATTCCAGCTCGTTTGCTAATGCAACACACCAGGTTCACGTATTGGTCCTTCAGCATGTTCACTAGAGGTCCCACATGCTCCACGGACAGATTTGTTTTGGAAATGCAGCCGAAGATATGAGCCAGGTTTTCCACAGTGTTGGAAATCTGTACAGAGGGGCAAAAAACATGTCAACATGCCTTGACTTGACGGTTTAGCCAGACCCTTTCACATGGAATGTGTAAAGTGGAGCACCTGTAAAAAGATTTGATTGTGGTACCCACTATTTAATTAATAATATCAAGCTTTGAAGATTCTGAGGTTTTGAAATGTAAAGTTCACCCAATGCAAAATGGAAACTTACAACTTAACAGTCAATAACAGTGCAAGAGGAACATTATGGAGAACAATGGCAGCCAAAAGATCTAAATGCAAAATCCTAATGCTTTGTATTGACAAGTGTCAAGTGCAACTGATTCTTAACACTTAAACTGAATAAACTGAACACCATGTCATCAGAATCTCTCATACAGATAGGAGAGGTGAAATGTGGCACAGAGTAACAGAAAAGGAAACTTACAGGGCAGATATTATCATTATTGATAGCACAGTTATCCTTGGCCCCAAAGGGAGGTGGGGAAACAGTCATGTTCAAAGAGCTGCAAGCAAACACACAAAAACGCATGACAACTCTGCTTGCTTTCACCTCACAGAATGTGACACATTTACAAAACGTTAATTCTCTTGTTACAAACATCCTTCCGTTTTCATGTTGGTTCAGAATCTCCACAGTCGTGTATCCTGATTTTGTTGTTTAACTGTCCACATCTCAATATATTAAATTCTAGCTACTCAATATGCAGCTTTGCACAGGCAGACTGTTGGTCCCTGACTGACCAGAGGGGGTCACTGGTGAGCAATGAGACAAGGATAGCCTCACCAACTGAATCTCCTCAGGTGGTGATGCTGCTGGCAGTTACCATATGCCCTGCAGGGCTGTAAGCCACAGTCTACAGATATCAATAGTTGGCCATGGAGCTCATACGCGCACTGGAAGAGTACATTAGCAGAATAAACTACCCAGTAACCCTCTGTGGATGCTTATTTTTTATATTATCAGACATAATGATGAGTAGATATCACAAATCATCTCAAACTTTACATTTGAACTAGTTTGTCCCAAAATTTATCATGAAAAGCCCAAGAGACTTAAACCTCTTTACTTTCTGTTTTTTTTTTATCACACATTACTTGTGTAATATCATGCTTACGACTTTTCATTATGGTTACTGCTAATAAAGTTTGGTTTGCTTTTTGCAAGTTTGTTATAATTTTTTGGTAATCCAGTAAAAAAATCTTGAGTATCTATTTAAAAAACGTCTCTCTTTGTCTTTGTTTGGATTGAATCGATTGAATGAACCCCCCATATGTAACCCAGGTACTCACAAGACGTGGTAGAAGATGGCGGTGAGGTCATGGGGGATCTCGGTCTGGTTGTGAGGCAGAAAACGTTTCAGCACCGGGACCACCACATGCTGGAACCAATCGTTCATCTCGGTAAGGTCAAAGGTCTCCGCGGTGGGCGGGGAACTGGGTTTGGTGTCATTCTTCAGCGTGATGTTTTTAGGGAAGTGGCCGGCCAGTTCTGCCAGTGTCCAGTTCAGCACAGCCTGGGTCAACTTGTGGCTTCTCATTGAACTTACGTTGGTCTGAGGACAAATGAAGGCGAGTGGATTTATGGACCAATCTACAGCAGGCAGTCGTCATCATTTCATTTCAGTAAAATTCAGGGTTAAATAAACTTAAACTCATGGGCATAATGTTTTTGAACGTTATTTTAAGAACTTTCAAATTAAGCGAATTTTCATTTTATTTCCTGAACGGTGTGAATTGAAAGAGATTTGACCGCACCTCTGATCTTTAATGACCGCACCGATCAACTCAAACGAAGCAAAATACCCAGAATGCAGTCAGCTGATCAGAAATTAGGGTATAGAATTCCTCTGAATGCATACCAGTACTGAAAGAAGTTGGGGTGCGGTAACAATGCACCTGCTGAATGTAAGGGGGATGGGAAATCGAATGATTTATGTACGCTTCATGAGGCGGATATTTCCATATTGAAATGTATGGGAATCGGCATGAAAACAGTTAAAGAAAGCTATGCCGCTTTTGTATCCTGGCATGTAATCCTTAACTGCAAACAATGATGTCTAATCCCCAAGGAAAACAACGAAAGAAGTGGAGGTGGAAAAACAAATAAAAAGGATCACCTGACAGTGGTACAGTACCTACCCGTGATATATGAAAACAGGAAAGACGGGAATGTGTTTTCACAATATGTGTTTCTGCTGAACTTTAATTTTAGCGGTACTACAACGTAACTCTATTCTTGTTCACCAAGGTCATAATTTATCATTCTTTGCTTCACACAGCAAAATATACAACATAAAATATAAGTACATCTTATTTAGAACATGTGACTTCCTGAAAATGCAGGAATTTAAATAAAGTAAAACAATAACTGAGTAATAACAAACAGCAATAGCTGGTTTCAACTGAAATCGAAATTGATCTATGAACATTACAATAAAGTGAACAAGTGAATATTATGATAATGAAATGTTTTGAAAGCATAAATCAGATTAGAATCTTGGCTTTGACAGAAATGTGTCATACCTTGTGAGTGAGGGACACAAAGTGCTTTACGAAACTGCCCAGGGGTTTCAGATAGTCCAGGAAGCCCTTCAAGCCCTGAAAACAGACAAGATTCAGCAAATACAGGTATGCTCATCTTACCTGTATGGGTATGTCATAAAATTCATGTCGATTCCCATGCTAACGGCCCTGCAGTAGCGAAAACTAAAACAGCGGCTACCTCTTTCTGGTTGTGAATGGGCGAGGTCTGGTTGACCATGGCCTCTGGTTTGTTATGTTCGTTGTTGAGAAGAGGTTTGAGCAGGCTCTCGAAGACGAGACTGACGCTGGCATTGTCCACGTGACCCATTTCAGGGTGCAGGAGAAGTTCGGCCTTCTGCTCCGGAGTGAGGAGGTGGAGAACGGCCAACTGAAGGGAAACAATACAAAATTGGACCATCTAGCGAAAAATAGATTACGCCATTCAGTCTAGCTAACATTGATCCAGTAGTTCCTCCCAAGCGCTTGGACTGCACAGTCCCTCACTTTACACACTTACGCCATCGAAGGCCATGTTCAGCGTGCTGAAGTCTTTGAACTGGGCCAGGACTCTGAACGCCCCAAAATTCTTCATCAACCAGGCCTCACTGTTGTTCTCTTCAGAGACACAGCCTTTCCCTTAAGCACCAAAAAAAAAAACACACCTTGCTATAAAATTCTCCTGCAGTTCGTTCATTCATTTACTGTAGATTAGCTACTCAGCTCTGCTGAAACAATCAAATCAAATGCATGGAACGTTTTTGCACCTTTTCATATTTTAGAGTATATTTTAGAGTTTCAGCACCAGTACCTGATGTGTCATTCATCCGGTGAAGGAAGGGTTTCATGAAAGACATGTAGATATATTTCTGTCTGGCGGGGTCCAAACTTGAAAAATGGTCACTCAGCTCTTTGACCCTGTGAATGATCCACATAAGGTCAATGGTCAAGCCCACTATTAGCCTTAAAAGAGATTGATAGGGGTTAGGCTGGTTTAATTTCTTACTCTTATTGCTCTGGGTTTCAAAAATGGGGGCCGGGACCCCCCAGGGGGGTCGCGAGACAAGGGTGGGGGGGTCGCGATATGATTTCCACAATCAAATATCTGATCGACACATAGTGCCCACCTATCTCATTTGGTAAGATTTTACAAATTTCGAAAAGTGAGTTGGACCGTGAGATACGTACATGATCTGGTAGGTCTCGCAGCTGAAGTTCATGGCACCGAGGCAGGAAAGAGCCTCCTTTGGCACTGCCATAAGCAGCGGCTTCAGCTTCACCTGAAACCAGAGCTGGATGAAAACCGTACTCTGAAGCTGCATGTCCTGTGGAACGCTCACGTTGATGTGAGCAGCCAGCTCCAGGATGGAATCGTGACCATAGGTGGACCTCTGAGGAGATAAACATCAACAAAACCAGCCAATCAACAGCAAGAAAAAAAAAACACTTCTCACAGATCAGATTCATTGATTCCCAGGATAAACGCTGTACATTCAGTTACGTGTCACACATAGCCATAGTTCACATCAAATGTTAATAATAGTTACATTACGACTTATATATTAGTAATAGAATTTGTACGTAAAAATCATAATTTTAGGTGTATTTTAAGAAAATTGCAAAATTTTAAGACATGACTGTAAGGACATTAGTCTCATAATCAAATCTGCTCTCAGATTAAGAAAAGAAACAATTTTATTTTAGGACATAATTTTGGGTGTAGGATAGCTTGTAAAAAAATAATGAAGCTATTGTAACTGAAGATGCAAGTCTTTTACCCAGGTGTGAAATATACAGAAAATGATAGTTTTTTCTCTGTTAATAGTTGTTACAAACCTAAGCTACTGTCTTACTGAATGACAAAGAAAGTTCCTACTTTGATGTACACAAACCACTGAATATACATTACCAGGAAAGCGTAGATATCCAAGGCTTCTCCAATCAACGTCCTTAGTTTGTGCTCGTGCATCTTGCTGTCAGACATGTCCGTAGAATTGAGCCCCATACAGTGTAAAAAGTTGTTCGCTGTGACATTGGGCTGCCAAAAGAATTAAAAAGGTCACTTTTCTCACTTGGGAGGGCATTCTGTTGCTCCTTTACCCTGTATTGAAAGGGTTCTTAGCTTTCTCTAACATACACATAAACTATGAATGTTTCAGCTGTTACATTGGTTCACCTATTCGGGGTTTGGAGCCAATCAGCTGCTTTGTATTAATCATGTGGCATTTAAGCAATTCTGGAGTAACCTAAGAAGTCCTGGTCAGCTTAAACCCGGCATGTTTTATGTTATTGTTCCACTGTTTCCTGTTTAACTGGATCATATCAGGGTATCAGGATATAATAATATGATATAATAATTCATTTTATTAATAACCGATCATTCATAATGTTGCGATGGGAAAGGTGAAGTACCTGAGCCGAGGCAGGTGTTGCGAGGTACCCTAAGGAAAGAGAAGGAGAATGTCAAGCAATGAAGTTCAGAGCTTCTGAGGACTTCATATAACGACTGTGTATTTGGTGGTCGCAACCACAGCGGTTCACATATACATATCTGTAAGCCGCTGATCAGAGAACGAAGCTGTGGAATCCCACTCACCAGTTGTCATGACAGCAAGGGAGATGACGAGGAAATTGCGATAGGTTCCCATGATCCCCCGTGTCACTTCATTGGAGATCAAAGTGCACCTAGCAAGGCAAAATGTTGCATCATATATTAATTATTCATTTATAAAACAAAACGACCATTCCTCTAAAACCTGAGCTTGTAATCTATAATCATGTTGTCATAATACGTCAACCTGGGAACAGCCCAAGGATTGGTCAATTCTGAATATTTGACTTTCACTATTTATACAATGTTAATATGCTTTACAGCATCAATAACAAACTATGCGATCATGAGTCTTACGAACCCCTCAAGGTATCAGTTAGATATATAAACAGACAAAGGTATTGAATTACATCTGAATTCATATTTCAGTAAGTTAGAGGAAATATGTGCCTTACCCTTGAACTTGAGCTTGAAATTTGATGCTTTTGGATTTAAAATAGGTCTTCAAAGGAAACCCATACATTTGATACTGGAATATCCATTTAAAGTTATTTTCTTTTTGTCCGTTAATATCCCTTGAAAAGTTATTAGCCTCTTAATTTATCATTAAAATGGACACTTCTTTTGTTATGTACACCTACCACTCTGACACAAGATTCTATGTAAAAGTAAATCTGTTTCACAAGGATATTTTGAACATATTGTTTAGAAATGAAATAAATGTAAGAATTTATTCAGAATGGATATATAAGATGAATACATTTTTTTTTTCAAACATGTCAGAAAAATGGAATTTCTTTTACAGTTGAATCTTCACCACGATACAGCCATATAATTTATGTATATTAAACTACTCTAGTGACAAAACAACAGCAAAAAAGACACATATCCACCAGTCACAGAGCTAAAGAAAGCAGCTCACTTCTAATTATGATCTTGCTTTTTCTGCTGCCTGATTAGGTAGTGTGTAATTAAAACACATTATGTGCCTCAGGATCTCTTTCTAAAAATGTAACAGGATAATTAGCTGGGATTAATTAAATCATGACTTTATCGTGTTGATAATAAACTTCCATCCAACGAATTACTGCTTCAGCCAAACGCATCACAAAGGATAATGCTATGGGCGAAGCAGCCAATCGGAGTTCAGGATGGTGTTTCGGTATCCACCACCTGCAATTTAAGTCAGTTTATATAACTGTCTAACTGAGATAATGACCAAACTGAAATGCAATAAAATTGTTTGTAAACAGGCATCTTGATAATGAAGCTGTTGCAGTATTTTGACAGAACAGCCGGCGGATAAATCTGGTGCACGTGAGGCATGGCCTTACTTGTACAAAACACATTAAAGCGTAAGATCGAGAGATATCAGTTCCGATTCCCATAGCAACATGTTGAGCATTGCTTTAAAATGCGTCTAACACAGAGCAAAACTGTGTTTTCCTGTCCATTTGGATATGATAACTAAGAAGCTCAATGTAAAAAATGTTCCTTTTTTTCCCTTGTGATGGTGTTACTTAATTGGACAGTATAATGCAGCCTGACTGATCCCTGGACAGCCACTGGACTACATTACCCAGCTTCTCTTAGATGTCTGTTTACTCTCCCTACAATAATAAAAGCCAGTACATTGATAATATATTCATGTGATACATATTCAAATATTAATTGAATATTCAGCATATTCAAATGACAAAACTATGTTACCCACCAACTAATTACCTTCACTCGCAATCGTGTGTAACCAATCAAAGGTTAACAGGTCAGCTGGCAAGCTGCAAAAACAAAACATTAAAAGAATAATTTAAAAAATTAAAGGCATCAGGGTTTTGGCATAAAGAGCGAACAGTAGGATTCGGTTAACCTGCAATTATCATACTATTGTCATATGAAAATACCATACTTTCTTTAAGCTTCACACTGAGGTTTTGGAAAATGTTCAGAATTTTTAATTCTGAGCCAAGAGAAACTGACATCGTGCCTGAAACGCCACCCTGACTAAGTCAGACATAAGGTGTATGACACATTGCTTGGAACCAACAAAAAATGAAGTGGTTACAAAACATTTGATGAGAAGAACAGATTAAATTCTTTGCCCAAACAAAAGAGTATCTGGATATTCCAGCAATGGCCAAGGTGAATTAGATCTCAAATCAATTTCCCACACGTCATTCAGGTGTCACAGTGATGGAATTATATCTAAAGTTTTGGGTACATTGTTTCTCACTTGGCTCGTTTAGCCAGTTTGTTCATGGTCCACCAACCTTGGCTGTACCACCTGTTGTGAAAACACATACATAGGGATTCACAACAATGGGTTAGCAAGTCTTAGCCAAAGCGCGTCGCAAGTTTTTTTTTTGTGTATGAGGGTAGTGAGGGTTATCCTCTGAGCTCGTGTTAACCTCTCACAATACCGGAATTTAATAATTTAATTAAAAAAATGCATTAGATCAGTTGGAAATGACATATTCCCAAAATATGAAAAAAAAAAAAAACATAAACACTTTCATCAACTTCCCGCAAAACCATAATTTAAAACACACTACCTTTCACTGTTTTGCATTAAAATAGACATCAGTTATGTTTTTAATGCTTACTATGCATTTTCTCAACTCAAATCTCAAATTAGTATTACCAGTTTCTTCAAGAAAAGATATGTTTATTTCAAGCACCAATTTCCAATAAATTTGTCAGTGTTTGCCTGTGTACTAACAACACATTACAGTTAGGAGTAAACACAATATCAAGCACTTTTTCACGCTAAATGATGTACGTTTTACCTCATTGTTCATGAGGTAAAAATTCATGAAATCGGTTGGAAATCAAATGTGCCCAAAATATTTTAAAAATCAACACCTTAAATTTATCATGAAAATTTTGTGGCATACTCTAGTTGTTAACAATTCATATTAAAACAGGCATCTATTGACAGTGTAATTTATTCCAGCTAAGAATTTAATTATCAAATGAGTATTAAGCTACCTGTTTCTCAAATGTTTATTTCAGGCAACAATTTCCAATGATTTTGCATGTGTTTTCCTCTACTAACTAAAGCAAGTCTACTCATTTCTTAATGAGGAAAAAATGCACAACATCAGAAGGATACAGAGAATTAAACTGATCCTTTTGTTTCTACTATCTGAGCCAAACTTAGATTTTTTTTACACAGAGAATAAGAAAACCTGTTCTTGAAACTCTAGAATTAAAAACCCCTTTGGCAAGCTCCATGTCACTAGCAACAACTTTTTTTTCCCCAAAAAGGTGAAATAGGTGAAACCACTCAAAAAACCATTTCCTGCTCTCCTGACTGTTCATGCTTCAAATCAAGATTTACGCAACAAAAATGATACTTTCAGGAGGATTTAAGTATTTAAACAAGGAACACTGTTTTCTTAACTGAACATAATTTGGCAGAACTTTGCATAGAAGTATCCAGTACTTTGATTCAGTTACCAAACAGACAGAAATTGACATGCCTGACTGAACTCACCTGTTCTTTGAGTTTCTGAGAGCTGAGTGTCACACTGCTCACAGTCTGTGGTGAAGTGACATCTGAGATGAAACTCCACCGAGAAATGCTGAAGCTGACGAGGGTGTGTACCAAAAGAGGACAAGAGAGGAAAAAAAAACCAAGGCGACTCAAAATGGGTGTCTCCCAGTGGGGTTAAAACATGAATAGAGAGCTTACACTGAATTATGATCCTCACAGCCATTACCTTTGACACAAAACAATAACGCTGCATAGATCTAGTCCACAAGTTTACCCTCCAGCACAGAAAACTCAAACCAAAATACTAAAAGTATCTCTCATTTATTTTACACTGAAAGTCAGTAATTTTACTATGTAAATATTCACATCCTTGTCCTTAAAGAATGGTTAGTTTCTCCCCGTGAGGTAAAGTTGATGATTGGAAGACAAAATGAAGGCTTTGTTCCATCAAAAACAACCTGACAGAGTCAGAGTATTTTTTATTGTATATTGTATTATATTGCGTTGTATTGTATTAAAGATAAGTACCTTGTGTAAGAAGTTGAATATCATGGAAATCAGACAAACATTGTGGCCATGTTCCTGGCTGAGCATTGCCTTTCATATTCAACACAAAAAGTTGCCATGAAATGAATTATATAAATAGAAAAGCATTGCTGTACTTATGCCAGATAAGGGTAGTAATGTATAAAACATGATGACAAATATAATGTATATTAATACATTAACATTCATAAAGGCGGTGTCAAATGTCCTCTTCCTGATAATCTGATATTGTTGTATGAATGTGAAGGATATAAATTATACATTGAAACAAAATTTGCACTTACTTGTGAGATCGTTCCTCTACCCAAAAGGCAATTCATACATTTTGACATATTCAAAAATTGCTCTAAGTTTTTAAAGTTAAAACAACAGAAAATATACTTTTTTTTAAAGGATGAATATAAACATGCAAAACTGGACAGTTTCCACTTAAAAACAAGGGAATTTGCTTGCATTCCATCGCAATCAATGTAATATACACTTTCACCTCTAACAGTGCTTTCAGTGAGCCTTGTCAAAAATGGCAGGTGAATGCATATTTCTTAAGCAATGTCTGTCATCAACATGGGAGTGCTATCTGGGGTGAAGGTGTCATACCTGTGTAGGAGTTAAGTAAGTTATGGAACTGATGTAGGTGTTCATTGACTGGGGAAATCCTGGTGAAACACCATATGTTGTGGTGTTTCCCACGGATGTCCACCGCTTTTTACAGCATAAATATCAGGGAGTTAAAATAATGCAGCAGTTTACAGTCATGTTTCAGTAAAAAAAGGCTGTCTTGAATGACAAATACAGGCCTGACTTATTTCCATGGCAAGAGGAGCAACATCACACCACAAATAATATTTCTCTTGTTGTAATTGGCATCGTATACATGACTGCTTTTATGCTTTCCGTAATCAGACACAACTGGTCCGTTTAGAGCATGTCGAAACCTGCCGCATTTATGCCGAAACAACGAATTCAGTGTTCAGCTGAGATGACATTTCCCAAAACGGATCAAAATTCATATCTCAGAAAATAAAACAGGAAAAAAATACATAAGTGTACGTACTTATGCTGAATGCATCCCACAAAAGACCCTTGTGTCAGAGATATTCGTATCAGGTAAAAGGAAACTTTCGGGGTGCCATGTCGCATGGCACTGCCCACCACCACAACTCAAAAAAAAAAAAAATTTTTACCAAACTCTTTAAACTGTCAGCAGATGATGCAATTTAGAGATTACTTTATGCTAACGTCATTGCGTGCTTGTGTTTAGGTAGAACTCGGTGTGCTAATATTTATTTTGCAAGCGCTCTATTTGTGGGAACTAGGAGAGGTGGCACACAAATGAAACACAAATGAAGTGTGGTATCGCGCAAAACAACTGTCCTTCTCAGGCTACATACGATGCAGTACATGCTGGGTAATTATTATGTATCCTTTCTATTGATGAAATGCCGTGATGAGAAGAGATTAAGCCGGCTGCAAAGGAGGGAATATGGAGAGTTAGGGACGAGTGGTGAAAAGTAATGCCTCCGGATGGATTTTATGGACGAGGATGACAATTCCCTCATGTGCACTTCACATGCCAAGTCGTCCTTTTTCTTTTTATGTTGATAAATGTAACCATTTTGAAGAGTGGAGTTACATTACGACCAATATGTCACCAATATTAAATGAGAAGAAGTTTGGTGCTTGGTGCAGTGAAAGAGGGGAAGGGGGACAACAGCATCGTTTCCTCTCTCATTGTGGGCGACCAGGTGCATCCTGGGATGTTAACAGCCCCATGCGCACTGCTTAAAGAATTAAAGAGTGGTTTCATAAACACCAGGGTGACTCTGCATACCTTACGAGGTTCCCCCAATCACTGGATCTAAACTTCAGGCAACCAGTATGACAGCTTCTGGAGCGTAGAACGCACAGTAGATTTCCACCTTCTTCATCTCCTTCATCAAACTGGTGGCTTTCCTTCCTTGAGAATGGTCCAATATCACACAAGAAACCTTGTAGAATAGCATTTCAAGAAGGCTAAGATTTCAATATGAAGCTTAAAAGAAGATAAATGGTCGGCCAACTCTTTATAAAGTAAGGAATATGAATATTTTGGGTGTAAAAATGTAAAAAAAAAAAGTATAAGCCAACATAAATGAGCCAGCAATCAAACTGTGCGTCTTAAATCTACTACCATAACACGCACCCACTTAGGTGCCCCACATGCGGTGAGAAAACATGATGAAGTGCCCTCTTGAGTACCCTTCCAGTGGATACGATGAGATGAATTGCCCTCTGGAGTTGCCCTATGTAGTGTACTGTGGCCCTAAAAACTGTCCTAGGATCACTGATGATACAGCATCCTCCAGTGAGGTTTGATGCATTTTCCTGGTTCCGAGCAGACAAGATTTTTCTGTATAGTTCCGCAATCATTCCGCTGCTGCTGTCAATAGTCTTATAATCAGTGCCCAACAATAGGCAGGTTCCACTGGCAAGCAAACATTCCCCAACCATAACACCGCCTCCACCATGTTTGACAGATGAGGTGGTGTGCTTTGAATAAGGAGCTATTCCTGTTTTTCTTCACAGTTTCTCTCTCAATGTCTCTAGTACAGGTCAGTCTTTGTCTCGTCTGTTCCAAAATAATACAGGTTTTTATTGTGCGTTTTTCAGAAACTGTAATTTGGCCATTCCATTGTTGAAGTTAACCAGGGGTTTAAATCCTGTGGTGAACCCTTCAAGGTTATGCTGATGTAGCCTTCTCTTAATGGTGGTCTTTGACACATCTAATCCTACATCCAGGAGGGGTTTTCTTAATAATTAGCTGATGCTGGCAGCTCTATAGCTTGCTCTGTTGGTCGGTTTTCGCCCTAGGAGGCAGAAATTTGGCGTGGAGTTCAAGTGTGTGTTTGTGTGAAGATGTGTTTTTCTGTTCATGCCAATTAGCAGTGGGGTTGGCCTGGTCGCAGCTATTGCGAATTCATCTAGTACACTGGTTTTCCATGGTATACCAGGTCATTTGCAACTGCTGAGCTCACCAATGCATTCTCGATCCTTCATGTAAAAAGTGATGATTTCGACACACCTAACATTTCAGGCACTACACTACAGAAGTGCGCCCCAAATCTTGCACACCAAACACTCTGTGCTCCCCACTGTGGCTCTCACTGGTGCCACTGAGAGGAGAAATATTTTCGGGGGAGCTCTCACAAAGAGCGCTAACATAAAGAGATCCAACGCAGGATGACGTTTGTCCCATTCTATTCTGCCTGGTTCCCCTCCCTTTCAAAATAGTAACAGAAAAAGTTAATTAAACTGAACTGGCTGCCCAACTTTAGACAGATCGACTCCAGGGCGTCCAGTCCAGAGACCAAGGCATCTGATCTGGCTGCCTCTTGGTAGCTTTCCCCCTGACCGTGCGATGGAGTACTACTCCCTACAGCATTCGGTGTTCCAGTCTGGGTGCCCACTGTAATACCACGTCAACCATGTAGTGCTGAGAGAAAGCAGCTACATCAACCCTAAGGCCATGTCCCATACAGTTCACTCGCACAGCCCCAATAAGAACCCAGTGTGAATGTTCCTCAAGTCAACGGAGACTCCGTTTCCCATGAGCACAGTTGATCACGCCTGAGGTTAGATCATTGTCTTGTCACTTCCTCTTCCTTTCTCTGCAGGACACAAAGTCCACCACTGGATCACCACCAGGTAAGCCCGTCGTCATTCGGAAATAGACATACATACGTCACCGTTCCAAAAATTTAAATGGGGAAAAAAACACTTATGTCGCCAGACAGCAAAACAAGATAAAGTGATGTTTGTAAGATGCAAAAATAATCTTATGTGCGGGAAAACCTGTCCTGTCCATCAGGGCTTTTTTTTTTATTTGATCTTAACCTCACCTTTTCCATTAATCTGCACCAAGAAAGCAATTGAGCACATGTGAAAGACATTCGTTAATGGTGCCTGTGCATAAAAAGTGCAATCATTCCTACATGGTCAAACCAAAATGTATAAAAAACTATGCTTTAATAAAAACTAAGAATTTGCTCTTTGACCACAATTATAACTCAAAACATAAATTGTGGCGTTCAGAGTCAAATCAAAACAAAGTGTCTTTGTCCCAAACGTCATGGAGGGCATTCTACCTTCTACTTATTGAATATAACTTTCAAGAGCATAAATAAAACTCGCTCTTCCTTTTTTGTTTCCTGTTTTTTATTCAATCGCATAATTTATATTCCTTACATGCATCCCCAATTCCTTCATTAACCCAGTGACTCCAGCAAAAACAAACATGTAGAAGTTTGTCTGCATTACTCCTGATGTTTACATGGTCATCGTGTGAGAAAATAAGTACCTTTTCTTTCCAGACTATAGGTGTGCTTAACCAACTGGTACAATACCAAAAGTGAGCAGAACTCAATGTTCTAGACATTGCCAAGGCAATGAAAGTTTCATCATTAAGATTTGAGTAACTGCAGTGTGAGGGCTGCATTATCCAAAACTGGTCAAGCAAGACAAGTAGATAAACATTACCACATGCCACAGCTATTCGTGAATATGTTTACCAATGCGGACAGCAGTCATTTTGAGCAAGATGGCAGGAGTGCCATCATAACACAAACTTAATTCCTGCGTGTTTATTATCCAGATGCCATTTTTAGTAACCCAATACTCCACCCAACCCCCACAAGGAAGGAAAAAAAAACAACCGAAGAAAACAGAAAACAAAAGTAGTTTATTTCATTATATTCAGCAGTGCACATCAATTGAGCCATTCTGAAATCCCATTTTACAGGCATTTACTGTATTGAATGCACATATGAATGTAAACTAGTATGACTTTTTACGTCTCTATCACCTTCAGGCGTTGGTACTCGATCAGCCGATAGTTAGTAGAAAGCCAGAAAAACGTACATTTAACAGCTTATATTTAGTAAATGCCAATTGATTAGTTGGAGGCGAGGTTTACGTTAATTTAATGAAAAATATTACAATTAAAAAGACATATTCAGAAAACTGATGCTTGACCTCCATGTGCAAATGAACTGGCTCTGACATAAATCACATTGTTCGACGAAACGTGTGCTACAAAACTAAGAGACAAACCATGGCATCGCGTTACTTGTTTATGGCAACTTCACCTGTGTGTAAGCACAGCGAATCAGACGCTGCTCTTTGGCCAAAGAAAAATTGAACTGACCGCGAGGTGTGAACACTGAAGAACATTTGTTAAAAAACTCTGTAACGCTGCTACATGTTCAGCTGTACCTTAATAATACACTTATTGCATGGCCATAAAATACTTTCCCAACAAAAAATAAACCTGTGTGTGCTCTGCTGGACCATATTCTCGAATTGCAGGGGTAGGAATCACATCCATTTAACAATGTTTGTAATGACCTTGCTATTACTAATAAATTATGTTTAAGCTGTTCGAAATGAGACTGTTTAAACCTAAAAATCGGAATAACGCTAAACATCGATGGCTGTTTCATTTTCAAACATGGACCAAACATTGTTGAGTAGTCCTTTGTCTACAGAAAATAATAAGGTGATGTTTAGGGAAGTCTTCATCTTCGTAATAAAGCTTGAGTATGAATAGGGAACAATAGGTTGCGACTTCACTGCATGCATGTATTAATGGTTCAGGTATTCACAGACCCTTGTGTTCGCTTGTTATGGAGCCGTCTCTATGAATATAAGGCATACATTTAGACTGATGGTATACTGTCACTCTCCCTGGGGCAATGTTAAATTATCAAGCCTATAGGAATGGATTCCAAATGAAGCTGAATGTAATTTCTCCTTGCGCTCAATTAAATCATTTAATTATTGAAATAGTTTTTTTCCCCTCCCCAATAGTGAATTTGTCATATATTTTAAGTAACAGAGTGCAACATTTAAATCTGTTATCCAAAACGGAGGACAAGATCCACTGTGGTAGCACCGAACCCAACATTCAGTAAATCAACCAATACAAAACGGATTAAGATTCGAGGATGCTGCTCGACTGCAGTTTTAACACTGTACTACATTGTTAAAAAGGTACAGTCATGTTCAATTTAGACCTTTGAATTTATGCAAACATATACTATAATTTATGACAATAAAATCACAAATATAAATGGCCAATTACATACTAAAAATACAAAATAAAAATATCATTTGATTAGGACAGTTCTGTGGTCTTGGTATCTTCCTGTAAAACAGTAAAATCAGTTTTTACATAGCATTATTTTGGACAAGTCTCAATGTTGCAGACCCTAGAAAGACCTCATGTAGAGGTTTATGTAAAGCACCAGTTATACACCTTAATAAATAAATTCTCAATGAATATGGGGACAATGAAAACAAGGGGAAGTTTCAAAGCTGATATCAAAGAAGCGTTTCAAAATAAAGGGCTGGATTCTGAAATATACAACATGCTCAAATTGACATTGCATCTGAGTTTGTCAGAAGAGACTTCAGCTGAGTTCAACTGCAAATCGTTCAACACTGGATAGTCCTGTTTTTATCTCGGACCAGATGAAGATGAAGAGATGCTGTACCGACGACCTTTAGACCGTGTTATGACAGAAATTTAAATCTCGATACTCCGATGCCACTTTCTCTCGTTACCCTTAAACAAATTTGGGAAGCATTGCATTTTGTTGATTTTCAAGTTATTTTTGTTATTTTCAGTGACCACCACATATGTATTGAGCGTTGAAGTAATGACACGTCCACAGTTTTTACTTAGAATTGAGAGGTATACTCCAGTTCTGACGCGTGGTTTTATATGTATCAAGTGTTTGCATGTGCAATTAAACATTTTGAACCACATCCTGTAAGTCTAGAACCAGACAATCTGTCAGCTGGTTAGCACAAACACACCGGGCCATCAAACAGAGCCTACGCATGATGAAACCAACAAATCAACATCTTACAATAACCTGGCTATTATAAGACCTGTGTGATGAATTAAAGAAGAACTCTGCAGAACCTGTTTTGAACGTTATTGAGTTACAGTGGAGTCGGAGAGTCTGAGACCACATTGAACTTTTTCTCCCCCCCCCCCCCCCCCCAAACATTTTTCATGGGAACACGGAAATAATCTGAATGCTTTAGGATTTTGAATCAAAGTTATGACATTTAAAATGAAGAAGGAAATGTGTGACAATGACCCTGTCAATGCCTTTCTAGAAAAGGTTAGTCGCCATCGAACATTTATGGGGGCCCTTTTAAGGCCAAGAAAGTTTTGTGCCCTTAAAACCATTTGATAACATGTATCATCAGGTTTTGCTCAAACTTGTGGCGCCCATGCCAGCTCCAGTGCACCCCGTCTTTAAAGCAATAGGGGGAAAAACTGAAAATGAAGACATTCTGGAAATGCATGTACATTTTTCAAAGATTCAACCTTTCACTCAAACTGTTAATATCGTTTGTTATTACACAATTGCATTAAATTGTAAAAGAATACAAAATAGAAGCTCTTCCACAAGTGGTCTCAGACTTTTGGACCCCACTTTAGGTGCGTGGCAACAGGTAATTTTGGAACTGTGCACCATTGTCCTTTTAAAAAACTTTCGGTTTAATTCATTGTATTTCATTAGCCAGTTTTTCCACTTGATAATTACCATAAAACAATTCAAACTGTAGTGAGCGGCCAAGCTAACTGTGTTCTGGACACATTGTGCTCATTGATGACGGCTGTTAGCTTCTATAATATTATGTTTTAAGATGCAGACTTCCTGTAATGCACTAAGTGCCAGCAGCTGTAAAAGTTAAAGTCACATCCAGTCTTCGCTTGTATGATGAAAAAAGATCAATCTATTGGAGGCATGTCTGTAATAAACTTTGGCAAGCTTGCTCGGGTAATGGTACACAAATAAACATACTCCATGAAAATGTCCTAGACCTTTGTTTCACTTTTTTAAATTTTCTTAAATAAGCTTTATTTCTTTGAAAGTAACTGGGAGGGGGAAATCCATGACCTATGTACAAATTTCATTTCTTCACCAGGTTTGCTTTTTTTTAAAAAAAAGTGATGAAATAGGCCAAGAAACAGGATACTGCAGCTACGTGCTCGTAAAACTAACCCAGAAAGCATCGAGTCCAATAGAATCCTTCTGTTTGCTTGTTTTTTTCTTGCTTTTTGTTTTTAAATTTGTTTCAGTATCAAAGTTCTTCAGGGTTTCTCACCGTCTCCTTTGTTTCTCACATATTTCTCTTCTGTATCCCACTTCTTCATTGTCAAGGCGGGGAGGCACGTTAATTAAAAATACTGCCACTTTCCGAGGACCGTGTCCTTGATTGCGTCAACAAACTGTGCAGGCACCCAGTAAACCCAATATTGTGAGGCTTCCGTCGGACCCAACTGAAACGCCTGCGAACAGCGAGAGACAATCACAACAGGGGTTCACAACTGAAATAAAATACTTTGAATGAGCCGTCCAGTTATTTTTTCCTTAAGCATCTTTCAAGTACCATATGCAGCTCTTTGCTAGCAACTCTTTTAAATGTGTCACACCTACCATCATGTGATAGTCCTCATGACCTTCGATTGGCTCGGTCACCACATTCTTAATGGAACCCATGGGAATTTTCTCCGTTCTCTCTGTTAGATAATACAGCAGCGGTTTAGCATTCAGACATGTCCAGCAAACGTGTGTACAAACTGCACTGCAAAATGTGAAAAATAAACAACTGCCCTAAAGGGTATATGATAAATCATTAGGGTGTATGATAAACAACCCTTATCATGTGATAAGGGTTCCAAGAAAAGCGCTGGTTTAGATACTTGCACGAACAAAAAAAGACAACCCTAGCATCAAAACCGATCAGAAAAAACCCAATACAGCCTCACCCTTTGTTCCGATCCACAGCTGATCCTGTTCTAGTTTGAAGGTGAGCCGCACTTTTCCGCCTGATTTGTTATACATTCCAGATAAAGGCACCGTTGGTAAGCGCTCCTGCAAAACAAATGAGAGAACGCTGGCTGGTCATTAGCAAGAGGGACAAAGGCCCTGTTCTACTGTTTAGATGATCAGACATCAGAGGGAAAAGGTCAACGAGAAGTCAATAAGAACAACTTTCAAAGTGCAGGCCAAACGAGGAAGGTAATATCACATGTTTGATGACAAGTAGAAGTGTCCGTTTTGGAACAAAGGAGATATAATACGAAAATTGCATTAAACTGAAACTGTTACCTTTCTATGACAAAGACACACTTCCGTAATTACATTTACAATGTATTTTGGGAATCAAAATGGTCATGTACAAACACAGATTAACCTTTTTGCGATAGGCTCAGATGCATTGCTTTGCAGCACTGCTCTTGTATGGAGTGCACGGACTTAGGCCATAAAATAATACCCAATTGTAATTACTATTTTCAAACCCATCTTTACTGAAAAGTGACACCGACTATCACAACATGAATTAATGTCTATTTGACATTGGACATTTGCTTTTTACTTCTTCATTTTCCCACAAACCAGCCTCGGTGACAAGGTATGTCAATATTTTAGGAATATCATGCTGCACTTTGAAATAAAAAGACAAATGACAACTTTCTGAAAGGAACTCATAGAGTACATGTGAAATAAAATACATTTTCTAATATTAGTAAAAATGCCTTCCACTTGGTATCTCTAGAAGAAATACTTCAGTGGAATTAATTTCCTTTATCTCTCTGATCACAGGTACAAGTTATTTTAGGTTGAATAAAAAATTAAAGAATATCCACAAAATATTTCCTAAGTTCACTAACTACTCTTTACAGTTCAGGAGTTCACTTTTAGAGCATAGCTTTTTTATTTCTGCCTCCAAATTTGAAAGGCCTAATCGTATACATTGGCCTGTCTTAACCCTGTGACGTTTGTGCACTGAGGAACATGCTAAGCTGTTTCACAGTCCATTAGCTGAGCTATGTGCCTTCATTGGAGCAAGGTTGATGTGCAGTTCGCACGTGCAGACGCCTGGAGCCAAACCGATCAGACAAGACACACTCGTGCAATGAGGCAGGCACATTCAGAGACTAAAACCTTTATTCCACATTCAACCCGCACCCCTGAGTGGCATCTTTGCCCCACCTGCATCCGGTACTGGCATAGTCAGGATCTTAATTGCCAGTCTGTGAGTACATGAGCACACTGGAACCCATTGTGGTAGAAGGATAAAGAACTCTCCAGCCCCAAAATGAATATATATTACCTTTCAATTAATGGGGATTGAGCTCATTATTAAGTTGTCTGGAATGATACAAGAAGTATTTTGGACTGAAACTAAGGGAAACATCCAAAGGAAGAACTAACAGAGCAGAGTTCCATCGCTTCCAAATACTGATTTATAATCCGACAGTTCTTTCAAAAGAGGTTCAAGAAGTATGCCATTCAATGTTTAGTTTTTCTAGCCTGTATGGAATTTTCTATCACAAATTCCACCTCGGGTAAAACACACTGATCAAAACAAGGCGTTAACCAGTGGTGTAGTGGTAGATGAAGACTTGCGTATACTGTCCAAGATACTGGGCATAGTGCAACTCCATAGCCCATATGTATTAATGGTTACAAGGCTAATATATGAGTATACTGTCTAAGGAGGTGGGCATTCTGTAACTCCAATGCCAATATGTTTTAATGGTAATAAGGCAGATACGTGGGTATACTGTATATCTACACAAGTTAATGTAGGTCTACTCCACAGACATACATATACCATTGACTACACCACCAGTTCTATGTCATGATTATCAAACAGAAAAGATACTATTATTTGCACTGGTCATTAAAATGTCACAACCCACTGTGAGCACATCCTTACCTTTGCTCCTTTTATTGAAGGCATTACATCATCTGGTTTTCCTTTATCCAGTACTTTTCTGTGTTGCTGAAATAAACGTATTGACATTTTAACATAACAGCTCTCCAAAGCTTCACTGAGCGTTCTTTTGTTACAGACATGAATTCATATTACCCAAGAATCTGAGTGAGAAAACCCCCCATTTTACAGACCTCTTCACGGCTGACTGAGTACCAACACTTCCACTACAAAGTCAACCTTTCCAAAGAAAAAAATAATGCCAGGAGCAGGAAAAGAGATTTTTAATATTGTACCTTTGTATTTTGTTCTTACCTTTTGTCGACATAAAGGTTCCTTTTTATTTTCTTCAGCCTTTACTTCTTGCTGGATAACTTCTTTTGGCGTATTTACTGCTAGAACATCATTAATTGTTGAACCGACTACCATAATTTTTGCACCATTTGTTACTTTAATTTCTCGTAGCGTCTTGTCCTCAGGAAGTAGTCCCTTGTACATCACTTTTTGCATAGCAGGCGGAAGACCTGGCAACAATTTAAAACCCATTAATAAAGTCGTTTTTTTTTTTAAAGTAGATGTCAAGTTATGCCTTATCCAAGTTATTGCTTAAACCCTTACCTGTAAGTGAATGAATCTTTTCCTTCAAATTAGCTCCTGTTCCATCTAGAGGAATTTTAAGATCGTATTTGTTCTTGTTCCAAATTATTTTCAAGTCCACCATCTCTTTCCCTTCGTCGCTGTCGCCCCCATTGCTGACAGCGGAGCCCTGAGATGCGGAGTTTTCACCGTCTGTCTTGCTGGAGGCTTGATCACAGGATGCCGCGTTGCCTTCGCTTAAACTCTCGGTCTCACACAGCGCTGGGTCTTTACTTTTGAGACAAGCTTCACTGTCCATTCCGATTTCTCCACTCCCTGGGAATATACGCACAAATAAGTTTTCCGATCATCAAATTAAGTTGTCATAGGTTAAACAAATCCATACAACGCACGTTGCCAGATGGATCCAGTTTATCCCTGGATCGTAGCGTTACTAAACTAATCTGCAGTGTCTACTGCAAGAAGACGGGCCAATGCTGCGAAATGCAAGTCAGCATAGCTACAGTATCGTTAGCTATGATGATTTGGCTCAATTCGGGCCGGGGGTCAGCTGAGCGAGCGAGCTAGCTAGTTAGTTAGCCAAGTATTGACTGTGACTCATGGAAAATGAGTGCGGCCATAATTTAGCTACCATTATAGCAAGCACTTTATTCATGCAACTGTACACACATATATGTCAAACTAGCAATCAACACATCCGAAACGTGTCAAGATACCTCCAACAGTAGCAAGCCAATGAACTAAACTACTGGCTAGCTAGCAATCTATTTGCCATTGCCCTGACTACTGTAAGCTAGCGTGCTTATGATAGCTAACAGGCTAACGGTAGCTGACGTCTATTAATGCGCACAATCACAGCAATTGGAAAGCTAATGAGGCTATAAAAACTGCAGCTCTTAATAAATACGAAATGACTGCCATGTGTATTATTGTTTAAAGCGATAACTTATGTAACCTTATTTTTGGCTCTGTAACAAAATTGACTTCGGCGCTAACGTTAGCTAGAAGCTACAAAAGGTGATGATATAACATTGGCAAGTTACGTATTCCCCAAAGCTTGTCAGCAATTATTCAACATAATACGTGCTATACATACATTCACAAATACACCGCTCGGCACTTTGAGTTGTAGCTAAGTGAATACGAAAGTACACTTCAAATACCCACCATCCTGATCCGCCATAATGATTGTGTACAATTTGCAATATGCCTGATGGGAAACGTAAGCGCATAGAGACTATGAGCTGATGGGCTTCCGTAGCCTGCTGATTCTGCGTTGCTCAAAATACAGGTCTTTCACATTTGGAAAACATGGTCTTGGGTCACATGTCTGCAGTCAAGTACTGCAAGTGCTACTTTGAGTCTTATTCAAAGAACTGCACGATCATTTCCCATGCGCAGTCTGTGTAGTTACACAGCCTGCGGAACATGTGACAAAGTTCAGTGACCTACCAGGTCACCTGTGCTGCGTTGATCCAAAATACAATGATACTGTTATGATGGTATGTGACAGGAGGGCTCAGACGGAAAACATTCAGAGGCAAAATGCTGGAACGGTGGACAATTATCGTCAAAAGGTCCCATGTAGTGTGCGTTCTGTTCTTAACCCCATGCACATGCCAACACACACACACACACACACACACACACACACAACAAAAACAACATGGTCACACCTTAATGAACCTCTGTAGCTAGTTCCTAATTTTGCCCTGAAATCCCCTGCAAGACCTTTTATATCTAAACGCATGTCTTTATTAATCATTCTTTTGATTATGTCTATTTGAAAATGTGCAATTAAGGTCATATCCAAATTCCTTTAAGCAATTTCAGGTAGTGATGTAATCCCAGACCTCTCGTTATTTTCTGTTTGTCAGAAATGTTTGCCTAAAGTGAACTATGTGAGATTACGGTTGGATAACCAAAGTACTTCAGAATCAGTCCAAAACCAAATATCCTTGTTACATGTGATAGTGCAAAAGACCAACAAGAGTACATTGCTGGCCAACGGAGCATTTTGCCACCAATCCTTATTATAGAGAAAACAATTGATATCTACATATTTCAGATCCTGACACTGTGATTAAACGTTTCCTTCTCATCTTGTAGTGGCATCCAAAGCAGACACCCGCGCAACACAATGTACATTTCAAAGAAGATATGATTGGAATGAGCTTTAAACTACAAAGGGTACTTGCTGTTTATGTGAAATAGCTCTGTAAATTGCAAGTGTTCATTTCTTTTGATAAAAAACGGTAGATAGGAGCTGGAGTGTAATATGGGTAAATGCACTGGTGAGTTCACCACATCATTATCATACATCAATGCAGTGTGCACAATAGGAAGTGCTAGAACCCTGTGAAGGACCGGTTAAAGAAACAAAACAAACAACAACAGCAAAATTAGAAGATCACTACTAGTCCTAATGATAAGATGTACTGCCACGATACCTATAGGAATGTCACTCCACCAGTGGGTAGCCAGTACAGACGGCGGATGTGATTGGGCAGCGCAAAAACATAAAAGGTAGACGACACCAGGCGATGATGAAGAGCGGAGCGATTGGGCTGGCATGTTGGGCATGATGATCTTTTGGAGATAAGATGGGCCCTACCCCTTGACTAGACGGCTTGCAGACAAGCACCTTTTTTTAATTTGATGTGGGCCATGACAGGTAGTCAGTGGAGGGCGGTAAGGAGGGGGGTGACGTGGGAACGTCTGGGGAGGTTGAAGAGCAGACGAGCTGCAGCGCACTGAATGAGCTGCAGGGGTCTGATCACAGTTGCTGAAAGACCATTACTGCAGATCATCACTCAAACCCCCAATTTTGTCAGTGTTTCATGAAATAAAATTTTTGGAACTGGCTTGCTCCCAAAAAAGAGAGATGTAAAGAAATATTTACCCATCAGGCCTCCCTCATATGTCTGTTTTAGCCGTTTTATTACAGTTGATTCAGTAACATCATCTGCAGCAGCGCCATGTTAATTATTAATGAATCTGCCTGGCAACCTTCGATTTTGCAGTGTATGGATTTCGTTAGAATAGCCAGTTAGGCTATTCTATTCCTCTAGATCGATTAAATTACTTTTTGCCACTTCAATAGTAAAGTTCTTAGGGGAGTTTGATAATTTGAAAATTTGTCTGATGTTTTGAATCTACGCAAAAAAACAAAAGAGTAAACAAAAGAGTAAAAAGAGAAGAGTTGAGCATTAAACACTAAAAAGGAAGAAAATTCACACTAAAATACAATACTGTTTTCATGTGTACACCAATCTGTCACTGAAATGAAAAGGAAATACTACAATTGGAATAGGTTTTCACTTTGCTCAGCAATTTTTTTTTTGTTAGTCTCTTTAGTCTCTTCTGAAAAATAGTAATGCTTTTTTACCTGGCAGCACTGTGTCAGTACAGTGCTTCGCAAATTCAAATGCAGCTTGTAGGTACACATGCCATATATGGTGAATATAGTTGCATATCATAGTTTTACAGCTGTGTATCATAGCTTTGATTGATTTTTTAAATATCAATTCAACAATAAATATGAACTAAATAATTGGTCTTTTAAATGCATCTTTGTTTACCCCAATATATATAATAATTATAAAACCACCTCTGCACATTCCTGCCCACACCTATGCTTTACTAGTTGCCTCTCTGCTTAGAGGATGTACCTCTTTGGAAATGTACTGCCGCCCAGGAGTGAAAAACTGGTTACATCTTTCTGGGCACAAGAGTCACCGCCCACATTTCAAAGCTGACATCATCAGACAGAAAAAAAGCAGATGGAAAGTACAAGTCTTTAAACTACATATTGGCACTCATGATCTCAATCCTTGCCCTTCCTTATACTGTTGAGGACCTATTCAGCTTCAGCCAGTTCTGATTATGGGTTCAATTTGCAACTAATATAGCAGCTTAAATGGAACAATGATTACAATGCTAGATACTTTCATTCAGTTTGTAGTCTGCTAGTGTTTTTAATCTATGCGGTTATTATAAGTCTATTGACTACATCATTGCACAATTGCTTACTTGGCATAAAAACAGCCTTTATATGCATGAATGTACATGCAAATAAGGAAGGCAAATACTACTTCCGGTCCAAACTTGCACCTGTACCTATTGCCATATAACCGCCCATTGTCAACTTTCAAATGAAGCTTGACATGTTGTTGGCTCCTAGACTCTGGTCGGGCCTCAGGGAAATGCAATTATTTTATGCGGTCAGGATTGCGTTGTGAAATCTTTACTCGGGCATGCAACGTAATTTCAAATGATCTATTCATCCAAGGACAAACCATGGAGATACAATCTGAGCCTGAAAATGAAAGATGTCTTTTTCTCTGTGCAATTGCTCATTATTTATTTTTATTTTTGTTCACTACACGTAATAGCTCGTAATAGTTAAATTGTCTGTGCCACATAACTTAGTTTATAATTGGAACAGTGGAACATTGACATTAGTCCGATACACTTTTTAAGATTCCTGACAAGGAAGATTTGCTTACTCACTAAATCTAATTTAGCAGAGTGTTGCAAAGGGCAGAAGTTTTAAATTATGTACAGTATATATAATTAAATAAAGGTTTTGCCAAGCAACTTTGTAGCAGCTGTGACTTAAACAGCTCTGACAATTCCACCAGTGTTACCTCCATAAAGTGGAGTTATTAGGTGGATAATTGTTTAAAAAAATTAAAAATTCTTTACAGCCGGCCATTCCAGAGGTAACCACCTAAAGAGAACACAGCATTAGAAAGTGTTGAATTCCAGCAAACATCTACAACACCAGTTTGTCCATTGATTATCTCTGAATCAATATAAAAATAACATATGAGAGCAAACATGATCGTTTTATCATCTATTAATACCTTCTGTCATTTGATTTTTTTTAAATTGACGAGTTGCATATCAACAGTTATAGGCTATATTATGAATTTGATGGAGAGTTAATGTTTTGATCGTGTGCATTCACCAATAGGTGAAAAGTATTTTCAAGCATTGCAGCATAGGTGTAAATTAATGAAGTCACTTTAGTGCGGTGCTTAATTCAGATTTTTGTAAGTAGAAAAGAGAAGCCACGAACAATTCACAGTTTAACTCTAGGCTTGTGGAGACTGCAGAGGGAGGTTTCCACTGGCTGGAGTCACCTATGCAGAAACAATTTTGTTCCGCATGTGCTACTGTCGCTTTTCGAGTACTAAATCGTGAAGGCTGGGCACAAGTCATTTGTGATTCTCGAAAATCCATATTTTTTTCTCCCTCTAAATCGTGGTGGTTTCAAGTTACGTTAGCTAGCTTGCTAAGTTAATTTGGTGCCACTGGTTGCGTGACAAGAAGAGACGTCAAATCATAACAAGAGGAATGTGTCTCCCAGAAAATACGCGCTTTTCTGTAGCCGACCTGCTACGTTCATAGCTAACTTTTATTGGACCTGGAAGATATTTTTTTGTAATCGGCTTCTTTTATGATGGCAGACTTCAGGGTGTTTAACGTTGTAATACTGGGAATAGGATTTCTGCTTATTTTCACTGCTTTTACAACATGTGGAAACATTGAAGTAAGTTGAGAGGAAGTGGCCTGCTGTGGAGTCAGCGCTTTGCTGACTACTGTAAATTAGCTAGCCTGCCAGTTAGCAAGGTAAATACGGCAGGACAAGGAAATGGGAGTGCATGTTTTAAGATTAAAAAATGTTAGCAGAACCGTGCTTTTGTGGATCGATGAAGGAAACGTGAGAAAGTTACGTAGCATAGCTACAGCTGGTACAATATTTAGTAAAGACTTCAGACGTATGAAGCTAGCTAACTTGGAAGAAGTGACTATAAGTCACATTTGATGTGTTAACCTTTTTCGCTCATGTGTTTTTAACAGTATCTAGATGTAATATCTAAAGTTAAAATTGCTGCGATTGATGTATCATACGTTACGTAGTACGGTCTCTTAATGTGGCTTGTGAAGTTAATTAGGTACTTTTTATGTGATTGCATAAAAGCTTGTTACTTTGTAGAATATTTCTTGTAAACGAGGTATTGCAACTTTTGATGTAACTGTACTGTTAAGGTCATTTTGATGTTTTGCTTATCATTGCAGCTTGCAAGGCATGTCGCATGTGTTATAAACGCTCGGTTTTATTGCATGGCATTGCACGTTGCACATGTGTTTCTCTTGAATAGTCGTGTGTTTTCCCAGCTCTAGGAATCTGTAAGTTACGGCATTGTTGCGGAACCAGGTCACCAAACACTCGTGTTTCTAATTGGCGTCACCAGACTATGAATGATAATGCACGACCAATCGACTCGAATTTAGAGTGGCTACATTAAAAACGTCCACGCCACATTCTCGGAAATAACGCATCACATAGATCTTAAAGTCAGGCAAATAGATTAAGTATATAGATGCATTTTGTCGATCTTTTAATATATATAGTATTTTGAGGTAGTAGTATGCAGATGTACAGTGGAGTCCAAAAGTCTGAGACAACAATAAAACCTGGAAATAAAAATAAAGTTTCGGGATTTTGAAATATTTGAAACAAAGAAAAGTTCCAGCATTTAAAATGAAGAAGAATTATTAAGATTCTGCACTATTTCCAGGTCAAATTTAAGCAAATTTGTCACATTGATCATGTTAACTCCTCTGTCCAAAAGGTCAGACCCCATCGAATATTTATGGGGGAACTTAGAGGCCTAGAAAGTTTTGGACACTCATAGACCATGGGATAACATGGATCATAAGGTTTTGCACAAGGTTGTGGAGTCCATGCCAGTACGTGCTTATTGATTTTAAAGCAAAAGGGCGACAAACTGAAAACTAAGACATTCTGGAAATTCACGTACATTTTTTAAAAATTCAACTTTTCACTGAAATTGTTAACATAATATGTAATTAAAAATGTTGTATTAAATTATAAAATAATGCAAAATAGAAGCACTTCCACGAGTGGTCTTTAGTGAACTATTGGACCCCACTGTAGTTTTCCTGCCTGTTTCAGTTTGAAGCTTAATTTTTCTTTCCTTAGAAGTAGATTTCTGCATTAGGTTTTCAGATGTCAAGGTATTCTTTAACAACAAGTTAATACCTTGACACTTTTTCAACTGTGTAAATAAATTGTAACGGTCACAACTGAATAAACTACTGTCTTTGAATTTGCATTTGTGTTAAATTGAAACGCTTTGAAGATCAAAAGTGGGTAGATTAGATTTTGTGCAGATGCTGTGGCAACACTACAGCTAAATTCTTGTTGCAATGTGCTTTTGATGCAATGTTGCCATGCCTCTCTATCAATCTCTTAACTGTAGTGGCTTTTTTCTTTCCTTTCTCAAGCAAACCGTGATTAAACATGTGGAAAACCAGACCTTTGTCGGAAGTGGTTACCACAGGTAAGAATGAGATGTTTTGAAAATTGGTTGAAGGTTGATTTTTAATGACACAGTAAAACATGAGATGATCTCATGTTTTGGATGTACCATAATTGTGATTCCAGATTGATGCAGATTGTATCAAACTCAATTTCACTGCTGCTCCAAATTTAGGATACAAAGACTTCTTTCTCACGGAGATTTGAAGCAAATATGTAAGTGTATCAATCCTATTCAGTGATAGTCTGTACTATCTGGGACAAATGCCAAGCTTACATTTACATACCCAAACAAAGGTGAAAGAGTAAGCTATACAAAGGTGACCTTGCAATGAATGGAGATCTGAAACAGATATGTAAGTGTATCAAGCTTATTCAGCGATCGTCTGGAACATCTGGGGCAAATGCCAAGTTTAAATGTACATACCCGAACAAAGGTGAACGTAGGTAAAGGTAAAGATAAAGGTAAGCTATACAAAGGTGACCTTGCAATGAATGCTTTTGTTTTTTTTGTCACTGTTCAGAAATTGTGTGGGCGTTGAAGTCTGTGCATGATTTGAAGCTCAAACTTGACTGTAGTATAGAGTGATCCGGTGAACCTGACTATAGAAATTTGAGGTCTATTTTGCTTATTAAAAAACTCAAAGCTAGAAAAGTCTAGGCTGACTGTAGCAATTGGATGGGTCACTGTAAACCTGCAGTATTAGGGATGCATCGATGTATCGGCAGTACGTCGGTATAGGCCAATATTCGCCTTGTTGACTGCCATCTGCGAATAAGATGACATTCACTGATGGCGGTGGCCGATGGGAATAAATAGGGAAAAAAGGGGAGTAAATAACAACAAAAACAAAACAAGCAAACAAAAAAACCCCACCAGTATTGATTGGCTATCGGCCAAATTGCTATTTTAAACATCAATATTGGCCAAGAATTTCACAATCAGTGCATTCCTTTGTAGTATGTCACCTAACCATCCTTATGCTCACCATTGATTTTTGACTGATTTTTAAAACAGTGTGTTTCTCATAATTTGCAACATATTTCGTAAATCCTTAAGTGTAATTGAACTGTAATAACATGCATTGTCCTTATCTTTTCAGCTTGGGTATTATATATGGAGTTTTTTCGGTCTCAAATTTATTCGCTCCTACGGTTGTTGCTATCTTGGGACCCCAGATTACCATGTTTCTCAGTGGAATACTTTATAGGTGAGTCCGTCGCATGTCTGCACACAACGTGCACTTTATACACATTTATACACATACACGTTTCATTCATGAGCATTCTCATGTACTCTCCACATAGTTTTCATAATATTTCAGTGATGTCATGTGCTTTGTCGTTGATCTGGCCTTTGGCCTGTTGTTGAGTTGACGTGCGCCCACATTCCAGATGACTAAATGATAATGAATGTTTTTGGGTGCAACCTGGTAATGTGCGGCAGTGACAATGGTTTTGTTGTTATGGAACATGTAGAAATGTTTTTTCCTATTGCTTATGTCAGTAACGTAACAGCTTTGGTTTCCTTCTTGCAGCGGTTACATCGCTGTGTTCATACTCCCTGCAACATGGTCCCTGTACTTCACGTCGGTTCTCATAGGCGTAGGAGCAGCCAGTAAGTCAGCATCTAGAACATTCCATCTGTGACCTCTTTAGGTGAACAGTTTAACAAATCAAAAACTTGTTTTCTGCATACTAGTTTTGCCCAATAAATAGTTCATATTTATCGGGCAAGTTTCAGGTTGAGAATTCTATTAGGTATTGTTGCCCAACCATGTTGTCATTGTATCATTGTTAATTATAATAATTGACATACATTTTATAGTTATCACTTCCTTTGTTTGTGAGGCATTTTAACATTTACCAAAAAACATTTAAAGTACCAACCTCCCAGTTTTGTCATGTACCTGAAATGTGTGTCAGTTGCATATACAAACAAACTACACTGTGAACTCAAGCTATCCGCACAGTGTTAAAGTGCACAACCAAAGTCAATAATATTGGCATGGTTGTGTGATATCAAAGTAACTTTTAAAAGACTGCATAGCATGGCTGACAACAGAGGTATGACCAAAGGTTGCTATAGTTTCTGATCACAGGAAGCAAAGATGGGCATTGTAATAATTAACCCGCTGAAAGGGAAGTCCATATTTAAAAGATAACATTCTGTTTTTAATGTGATATTATCCAGGGTCACGTGTACGTAGTGTTTCATGGCAACAGCCATTTTACATAAGTTAAATTACTTTATTTGCCGTTAGGTAGGTGTCCTGCATCATAATTGGCAGTTTAAGGTAGAGGTTTGTAATTATAAGACAGATAAAGATATATAAATAGCAATTTACAAATGACATCCTTTGATTATACCTAAATGTTTGTTTATTAAGTTATCCAAGTCTGCACAGGAAATACCTTGCCTTTTAAAAGGAACGTATCCCTAAATACATAGTAAGCGTCAACAATACACACAGTAGATACTTGTTAACTAACAAAAGTTCCTAACAAAAACAACCGCAGAAATTCGTCGGCACCACCTTAGACATTGTCTGGAATCTCAGTTGTTGTGTATTTACCTTTATATTACAATAATACATCACATATGCATTTAATATCCAGAAATGTTGTATCTTTGTACATGATGTGTGGTGAGTGAAATACTTTGGTTCAAAAGCAGAAGGTTGGGGCTATAGGCACTGTAGGCGTACAGGACGCAGTACAGAATAACTTGTCAGATCTCCAACGCTCAGCTTCACTGCCTGCTCTTCTCAGACAAAGAGAACACACAGTATGGCAAGACAGGGAGATTTTCCAGTCCCCGTCAAAGTGTCTACCGCAATTGCCCTTAAAGGGATTGCAAGGGTATTTTATATTTAGATCCAAGTTTTAGTTTACTTTACAATTATAGTTTAACATAGAAACCAATACATATTTGAAAATTAACCTCGGGAATGTTTTAGCAGTATGTAATGTTTATACACCAAATTGAGATTACAAGGCAAATGTAAAAACTAGTAATGGCTCTCGGTATGTGAAACAACTTTCCTTAAAGAGGTTTTCTCATGAAACCTCTTTATTCACCATTTACATTTCAGTATGACCCCTCTAAATGCGATGTTGTGTCTCTCCCAATAGATCTAGCTTATATTAGTAAAGCTGGGATATTTAATTTGAAGCCTTTTTTTAAACAATGGTAGGTCTTTGTTAGCAGCACATAAGAAACCATGGGCAAAAGACCTTGTTTTTGTCTGTCTTGGTCAGTGCTTTGGACGGCTCAAGGACACTTTCTGGTGCAGAACTCCGATGCTGCCACTATCAACAGGAACACAGGGGTGTTTTGGGGGCTTCTGCAGTGCAGGTGAGGTTACAGCACAAAATCAATCCACAAAGGGCACATACTGCCATTTAGATGAAATGCTGTTTAAGTGACAAAGATTGTCTGTTTGTTCAAGATGGTTGTGTAAAGAACTGAAGTTAGTCGTAAATGCTACCATTACTGTGTCACTCCTGTCTCCAGTTTAGTTAGCCTGACAGTTAACTCTTGATTTAACGAGATTAATAAGGTCTGAGGGGTTTCTGTTCATTCCGAAAGTCTTTTTTTAGAATACCGTAAGAGCTGCATTGATGCTGTGTATAACGGACATTGCGAACAGTTACTTGCTGTATGTGTGCAGTATAACTTAAATAAAACGTACCTGACATAAATCGGAGTATCTGGGTAAAATCAAATTGTCATCAATAATTTAGAAAAATCTATTAATTTTTTATATTATTGGTCCATGACATCTGAAAGCCATTAAATATGCTGGTGAAATTGAGGGTTTACTGTAGCTGGCTGTTATGTCATTTTCAATCAAATAATGTCAGTTCTATAAATTAATTAAACAAGCTGATATTCTGTAACTGAACTGAGATTTGTCAAGTTAAAAATGCTAAATACATGGTCACTCTCGACTTAAAATTAATTGCAACTGACCGCAGTCTCATGTTTTGGTCAGTGACTTTGTATTATCTTAGACTGTTTCTGTTGAGACTTCTTTTTACGCTGTATTTTGCCCCTTTTCACAGTATGCTGTTTGGGAATCTCTACATTTACATCGACTGGAACGGAATTACTGAAATAACAGGTATTGTAACCATTTCATCGGCGAACTTGGTTTTGATCACAGAATGAAAGACAGACTTTGTTACTCTTCTGAGAACAAAAATCCCATGAAGCAAACATGTCCATCCTAATTTTCCAGAATAACTAAGCCACATGACCCAAGTTAAAACCGAAAAATGAGATAAATGTTTGTGTACATTTAATCACTGAGTATGCCAGCCAGTCTTCTTGAGTTACTATGTAAAGAAATCAAACAAATTTTCTTGTCATGCTTTATTTTGAAGGCTTGCTTTTACTATTAACAATAAATGAATTATACAGTTACTTAAAGGTCCTGTACAGCTATCCTGTTTTTCATGTAGCGCAGACATTTGGGAGGGATTGCATAGCTCAGAACGCCTGTATTCATTACAGACATTTGTGTTGTTTGGCGGTTCATTATTGCCGTTACATTAACAGGATATAATTTCGACCTAAAATTGGGAAAACGTCTTTTTTTTGTTGTTGTCCAACCGCTTTAATGCTGTGCGTGTGAGAGGGTCTTTACTCAACAGAAGTACACTTGTTGAAGAGGCTGATTGATACGACAGATAAGATTTAAGATACCTCCTCCGCTCCTGTGTCCCCAGACAGTAACAGAAAAACTATGTTCATGGTTCTGCTGGTGGTCTCCGTGCTGGGAACGCTGTGCTTTGTCGTGCTGAGGAAACCTCCGACGCAAGAGGAAATCCTGTCCGAGGAAGAGGGGCAGTCCTTGCTCTCGGCTCGTGTGATGTAAGAGCGGGTTAGAGTATACCTCGGAGTATTAGAGTATAGCATGTTTATCAGCACCGCACGCAGCAGTACGATCAGTTGATAGGCAAACCACAGTAAGTCTACTCAACGCAGAGCGCTAAAACCAGACACAGAAATGACAGTATTGCACTTCTCTGCCGTCTGTACAGACTGGAAATGTCAGTGCCGTAAAGCATATAACTAAATAGAAATAAATAAAAGCAGTATTTTTTTTACTTGGTCCACATGAAACTCTTAATGGGAGGTTCTTCACATAGTTTTGGCTTTTTTTGGGAATATGAAATTGCAAAATTTTGCCTTGCTTTGTTTGGAGGGGGTGTGGGCAACATATAGACTTATACATAAGATATTATTATGTGCTGACAGTGATTACAGTATTGTGCTTTCATCTGTTGGTGTGAATAACCTGAAAAGGAGTCCTCGTGTGGAATCTAAATCTGCCTTTCCTCTTTGAATTGTAGATATAAGCAGAGAGCAGCGTCAGCTGTCAGAGAAGCCAAGTCAGACTTAGGTAAGCTTGGGTTAAAACGGTTTCCTGCTAAATGAAATGGTCAACACAATTAAAAAATTTCCACATGTAGCTTTGTAACATCACACATGAGTAACTCCCTCCCTGCAGAGATCTGTTTCCTCACTTCTGAATAGAGTTAGCTGACTGTTCCTGCAGACTTGCCTTCATGTTGCTAACACGTTTATCGTCGGGCACAGAGATATCTACATACCGCTCACAAACGGAGATGAAGGTGGTGCTCTCTGACTCCTGGCGAAACGTTAATTGCGCTCACGAGAACGTGTGTGACTTCTTTTTTTTCTGCCCCTTTAGGCACAATGTTGCAACTGTTGCGCTCTAGAACTATACTCCTCCTAAGCTGCTGCATGGCGTACAGCGGTAAGCTGAATGCGTTCTCTGAGTTAACCTGTTTGAATAAATGGAAAGCCACAACGTTAGCCTGTCACTTATCCGTATGTCGAAGGAGGCAAGGCTAGCCCGTCCCTTTCTTTGTGTGTTTTGGCCTCCAGGTCTGGAGCTGTCCTTCTACAGCGGAGTATACGGAACTTGCCTCGGGGCTACGGCCCACTTCGGGACAGCGGCCAAAAGCCTGATCGGCCTGTCAGGGATCGTGGTTGGGATCGGGGAGATAATTGGTAGGTGCGGGGTGCCCAAACCTGTCCTGTAATCGCACGACCTATTGCACAATGTTTTTGGACCGCTGGTCTTATCATTCAGTCTGAATGGCAATGGTAAACATACGGCAGCACAAGTGAAAAATGTGCTCAGTGTAAGACATGCAAATTTGCTCTGTCTGATACATTATAGGGCCGCTCATGTCTGCAGAACAAGACATGTCTTGTTTTCTGTAGAACAAGTTCATGTCTGTTGAGTGCAGTCTGGAGAACAAGGAGGCATAGATGGTAACAAGTTAAGAGTAAGTTCTGTTACTGATATCAGGAAGGTTTATTTTACTCAAACAGTTGGCCATTCTTGGAACAGCTTGCCAGGTGATGTAGTTGAAGCAGAGACCCTTGCTGCGTTTGTAAGCCCAGGCCTAATGCAGTAGTGGACACTCTGTACATAAAGGGCAAGCCTAGTTGTGTGTTATGGCCTGCTCTTGTCTACATATTTGAATGTTTTAGTCAGTAATATGTCAAATGTAAGAGGTACAGGTCATGTTCTCCCATGATGCATTGGTACTTGGTCTCACCCCTTAGGTGGAGGCTTGTTCGGGCTCGTTTGCAAGAACAACCGCCTCAGACGCACGTCGGTGGTGTTCTTGGGGATGGTGGTGCACTTCATCGCCTTCTACCTCATCTTCCTCAACATCCCGGACGACGCCCCTGTGGTTCTAAAAACCAGCTCACAGCACGAGACATATCTGGTGCCGAGGTATGCCGTCTTTCATTGCAATTTCTATATTTTATCCTTTTTTAAAAAAAAAAAAAAGTTAGTACGGCGCGAACGAAAAACCAATGTTTTTGAGTCAAAATAGAAAGGGCATGAAAGAAACTATGAAAGGACGCATTCTACATAATAAGATTTGAAATCATATGCTTTTCCATTGCATCTGATTAGCCTTCCCGTCAAGATGATATACATTGATAGATTAGCGAGCACAAGATTCAATTTAGGCATGAAATTCCCCACGCAATGAACAGAATCAACATTCTTGGTTAATGTTTCTTAAGATAGACCCTGTATACATTAAATGGGTCGTAGTGAAACAGTTGTAGCATACGCCCTTTTGTTTATCTGTGTTTGTGTGCATGCGTGTTTGTGTGTGTGTGTGTTTTTTGTTCCCCAGCGTGTCCATCGCCTTGCTGTGTAGCTTCTTGCTCGGACTTGGAGACAGCTGTTTTAACACCCAGCTGTACAGCATCCTGGGCTGCGTCTATGCAGACCAAAGTGCACCTGCGTTCACCATCTTCAAATTCATCCAGGTAAAAACACTCACCTGCATATAAGACTGAAACCAGGGTGTATCGACCATTCTCTATAATGGCGCTTATTGACAGGCTTATCACACACACACACACACACACACACACAGGGTAGATATTCCAGTATTATTGGAGAAAGTTGAAGTATTTGGCCTGGGCACAGACTATACTTGAGTTACAAAATAATAAACTACGCACACAAAATGTAGCGTGTAAAATACAAATACACACATTTGTATTTTATTAATGCGCTAAAAAGGGGACGCTAATGCTAATGCGAGGTACATAAACTACTGTCTTTAACATGAAAAATGTAAGGGTGAAAACTCTCCATTGGACTCTCAGAGTTTTGGCTCTGTGTCACAGAATTCCAGTGAAATGAGCCAAATATGCAAATCCAGTTAAATTAAAATCATGATGAAACATCGACGATGAGCCGCCTGACAGTGATTTTTTAATGTTAATTTATTTTTATGTCAGCATTAAGCCGGCAGGTATAGGGTGGAAGTGAAAGCCTGTCACAATTCCACTTAATAACTATGCGTGTCTGGAAAGCAGATTGGCAGGTGAAACACATTAACTGTCACTGCGACAGACATCACTGTTAAAGAGTACTACCATCTCTACAGGCGAGGTACTGGAAATGCTGTGTCATCTCTCTGACTGTGTGTGTGTGTGTGTGTGTGTGTGTGTGTGTGTGTGTGTGTGTGAACATTACCCATTTCAGCATTTAACATCTGGAATGTTAAATGAAGCAAATATAATTTAACTTATATTTTTGCCATTTATTTTTACCTTAATGGCATCCTTAGCATAGGGAATATAAATATGTTAAATGAATTTGACCAATATTAGGTTTTTAAAAAAGATCTTCATACCATGAGGGTACAAGAATACTGTTCAGTTCAAAATTAACAGTGATTTAGCATACAAGCTGAGGATGCAGTTGAGCGCAAGAAGAGAGTACCAAGTACAAAAATACGGTACTGAAAATAGTAGAAAATACTGCAAGGTATGTTTTGCGCTTAGATAGTGTGGGTCTGACATGAGATAAACATTGGGTCTTCAGGGTAAAATTTAAAAAAGTAAAATAACTGTATAAGCGCAAAATGAACAGTTGGTTGGTAATTGAGGTAAAAATCAATTTTGGAAGGGTTGAATTTGAATCATGGCTGCCTTCAGGTGACTTTGCCAAGATGGGTCAAAACATAAGAGTAAGATTTAAAGATCTATACTTTCATAAATGTGGCTTGCCTTTGGGAAGGTTTAATGCTCGTCCACCTCTATCATTCCTTCCCCTCCCCCTTCAGTCTATCTGTGCAGCGGTGGCGTTCTTCTACAGCGGATACCTCCTCCTGTCTTGGCAGCTGCTGGTCATGGTCCTCACAGGTTTTGTGGGGACCCTCTGCTTCTTCGTGGTGGAGAAGATGCAGAACCTGTCTGTGGCCTTAGAGCAACAGTAACCGCCACCCATTACCGACTCTCTCAAGCATCCGTGGGGCCAGAATCGGATATACAGTCATGCGCCGCTTAACATCCGCGATACGTTCTGCGAAATAGGACGTCACGTGATTTGGACGTTGTGCGAACACCATATTATCAAAGCTATATGGGATACTGTAGTGTACCTGTATTGACTAAATAGCCAAGATACTGTACACATACATTACTGTATTTCAGCTACTGTGTCTGGCAAGGTAATATATGGGTTAAATAGGTTACGTCCGCTACGTCCCGTTCTCCGATCGGGAATTCTGAACTCCATTATAAAATTATGGGACCACGGGCGTATACGCAGTCGGACGTCGCCCGGACGGACGTTACGCGGCGCATGACTGTACTTAAAGAAGGATATGCACTATTCTATATCAGCTTTAACTGAATTAATTCGGTGCAATACACTAATAATGTTTATGAATTATTTATTTTTATCTGGTTAATATGTGTTGAGTAATTGGTCTCTTGAGGAAGATTGTACATTTCGGTTTTTTATTCTTTAGGTTAATCCCTTGACATTGGATTGGCTAGGCTTATGCATTTCTCAGGGTTGTATAAGAATATTCTGTGCCAGATGTGATGTGGTAATCATTCTTAATGCTGTTATTTACTTGAACATTGGCTGTTTTGGGACAATCACAATCTGAAAGTTATGCTGGACAGGGGAATACTCATAGTATTTTCACAGCTTTTTATTTGTCCTCATACTTTAGCGTTTAGATTGATATAGATGAATCGATATGTTAAGCAGTCCTTATTCTCTGAATGTGCAATCGAGAGGATTTAAGTCTTTTACCAAAGATAATCAACAACCTGAAGGATAGTCTACTCTGAATTCACTGTTTTAATTTTCTGTTTTTTTAAGATGTTGGAAGAAGACACATTTGTTTCCATTTATTTAACCAGTGCAATTATACTTAACTGCGTAGAAGTACATTTCGGACGGATCAAGATTAAAGAACGTTGCTCTCCGTTGCAGTTTCATTGTAAAGAGTTCACAGTGTATTTATGAGAGGAAGATGGTGAGTGTTATAGCACGACATTTATCACTTGCCAAAGGTTTAGCCTGTTTGTTTCGTAGACTGAACCATTGTTGGTCCCGAGGAAGTTGAACTGCAGACACCAGTATAGTTAATATTAATGTAAAACATTAAACAGTACTAACCTGATGAATTCAAACAATATGATATTTAATTTGTAGTTTACTACCCTGATTCCTGTATTTTTTTAAACATTTGATGAGGTAGCCATACATATGTTTTTGCTGACAGTATAGACTTTTGAAGTTTGACCATTCGTTGTGCCTTCATGTTCGACAGTGTTTGAGGATTTTAGCAATGTGTAAGTTGTTTATTAATATACTGACATCGGCCAAGAAGGCTTGCTTGTTTGTGTTCATGTTCGCGCATGTTACAAGTTATAGATTTTATAAGACTGAATGCGTTGCTTTTTTTTGTATTTTACATTTTTATATAATATAATGTAATAAACCAATATGCATTTATATATGTATGTTCTGTTCTTTCAGACATTTTAACATTGATAAATTATGTTCTGCTTAGGACATAAAGTTGTATACATGCTGAATCTGTAACATGATGTCATTGTGTCCACAAGGTGGCATCGTAGCTTCATTTAGGAATTGGTTTCACTTCAAGAAACGTAGATTTGGAACGAATTTCAAACTCAGTAAACAGGTGGCGAAACTGTCCCTCTACTTTTCACCTACCTGTCCATATTCCTGCGGAAACCCAATCATGATTGGTGAAAAGAGGACAGAATTTTTACATTGTGTCAGGATAAGGGTTTATACTGACGAAAGTAAATGTGTTTCGAACTTTGACCTCACCCAAGTGCCTTTCAGGTAATGTTTCTCATATTATATTCATTAAAAGCATCTATGCTTACGGTAGCATATATTTTACATATGTACCAAATATTGTCATACATATCCTATGAAAATGTCAGGGTTTTACTTCGCTTCAGTTCATAGTTGGTGCATGTTTTGATTTAATAAAGAAGAGAAGATGTCTCATGAAAGGGAGGTTTTCACAGGAAAGACCCGAGTCACATGCAAAGTCGAGTGTACTTTGGCTGCCCTTTGAGTCAGAGGTGAACTTTGGGTGCAGTCGAAGTCTCAGAAAATGTCTCCTCCCTCTCTCCAAAACTGGGACATTGGAGGGAAGGAGGAGACAAAGCGGGTGTGGAGAGGAGCGGAGGGTAGGCCTACAAACTTTTGAGGAGTGGAGTGCACCGCCTATTTTGAGGCTCAGCCTAACAGATTGACGTGAAGTCAGACGGGCAAGTCAAAACCATAGAGTCTTGGCTTGTCTAAGTGTCTTCAGTATGAGTAATAGAATATAGTATATTAATATGTACAGTAATAGAAATTAATTTGTGTCCATTATTCTCATCTGTACCTGTCAGATATCTAGCTCTGGACAGTGCCCTGCTGACACTGCATCCATTTATGGTAACCAAGTCTCGTTCAGATGCTTTTTATGTTGATCTTTCCACAGCTCTTCTTCTAGCTGTTTGAAACACCCTGAATTGTAACAGTAACTGAAATGCACGTTTGGAGAAGAATAAATACAGAGAAGTCACAGTTCTTAGTCATTTTTTTATGAATTTGAAAGTGATTATTTGATATAGTTGCACAACAGTGTTGATACATTTTGTTTGCTATTGCAACAAAAATTGAAAAAGCAGTTGCTGGCTCGTTTGTTTTGTAGCCTACTACCAAGCTGACCCCGGTCTCAGAGTAGGCAAATACCCACGCGTTATAGGCCTTTCACACCAAACATGCAATGGTCGGGCGCAACTGTGCTGAAAGTTTGAATTATATGCAGTAACCTCTCAGCGCAAAACCAAAGTAGTTTTTATGGTCAGTGATGTAGTAAGAGCAGGAACATGGTATTGCAAAACCACACTAAGGAAGAACAGGAATTCAGTACAATAAGTATTCAAACAGAAGTGTTTTTACAACTCGAGTTAAAAGTGGCATGTGACTACATTAGCAATTGCCAAGTGTGCCATCAGGTCCTTGACGACTCTGTTGCAGTGGCATGTCATGTCCAGTAGAGGGAGGCCTTTACCGATTAGATAAGGGTTTGAAAATAACCGGGAATACAATTTTTCAGCTACAGTGATGCTTGAAAGCCTGAGAACCCTTTAGAATTTTCTGTATTTCTGCATAAATATGACTTAAAATATCAGATTTTCACAAGTCCTAAAAGTAGATAAAGAGAACCTAGTTAAACAAATGAGACAAAAATATACTTGGTTATTTATTGAGGAAAATGATCCAACATTACATGTTAGTGAGTGGCAAAAGTATGTGAACCTTTGCCTTCAGTATCTGGTGTGACCCCCCTGTGCAGCAATAACTGCAACTAAACGTTTCCGGTAACTGTTGATCAGTCCTGCACACCGGCTTGGAGGAATTTTAGCCCATTCCTCCGTACAGAACAGCTTCAACTCTGGGATGTTTGTGTTCAATTCTCTGACATAATTCCAAATTCATCGTTCCATCAATGATGGCAAGCCCAGATGCAGAAAAAACAGGCCCAAATCATGATACTACCACCACGTTTCACAGATGCGATAAGGTTCTTTCTTTTAAACCAAAAAGTTCTATTTTGGTCTCATCTGTCCACAAAACATTCTTCCAAGAGCCTTCTGGCTTGTCCACGTGATCTTTAGCAAACTGCAGACGAGCAGCAACGTTCTTTTTCGAGAGCAGCGGCTTTCTCTTTGCAACCCTGCCATGCACACCATTGTTGTTTGGTGTTCTTCTAATGGTGGACTCATGAAAATTAACATGAGCCAATGTAAGAGAGGCCTTCAGTTGCTTAGAAGTTACCCTGGGGTCATTTGTGGCCTCTCCTTTTCCTGAAGGCCCTCAGAAATCTCCTTTGTTCATGCCATGACACACTTTCACAAACATGTGTTGTGAAGAGCAAACTTTGCTTGAGCCCTGTTCTTTAAATAAAACAGGGTGCCCTCTCACAACTGATTGTCATCCCATTGATTGAAAACACCTGACTCTAATTCACTTTCAAATTAACTGCTAATCCCAGAGGTTCACATACTTTTGCCACTCACTAACAAGTAATATTGGATCATTTTCCTCAATAAATAAATGACCAAGTATAATATTTTTGTCTCATTTGTTTAACTAGGTTCTCTTTATCTACTTTTAGGACTTGTGTGAAAATCTGATGATATTTTAAGTCATATTTATGCAGAATTATAGAAAATTCTAAAGGGTTCACAAACTTTCAAGCACCACTGTATACTACGCATTGCTTGCTATGCTGTAAAAAGAAAATTATGCATTGGTGAATAAAAATTGCCCCCCAATTTTGGAAATATAGAACCAGGACTGCTAGGTACTCAATAAATGTTATGCAAACTCCATTTAAGTCACTTTATCTAACTTGGTAGCCATATCAGTTGTGACTAACACCAGAAAGTCAATTTCCCTGTGATCAGAACACTGACGAAGCTCCTTTGAAAGGAACCTTCGTATTCAAACCACACTCTCAGCCTCCTCTTTGTAACTCAGAAATCATCTCCCATACACTACACAACAAAAACATGAGTGAATTCCAGGTTTAAAAAAAAAAAAACATTTTTATTGAGAATGTTTATGGACCCAAAAAATAAAAACCCCAAATACAAGTTGTACACATAATAAACATTGGTACAGATCAGTGTTGGCAAGTTAGGGTTATTTTTGGTTGAATATTAAAAACACACACAAGCTATAAAATCAACGTACTGGTTGATGCGCCAGTAACTGTACATAGCAGTATTCAAGGTTACTGTTGTCAACTGTGAATCTATATGATATCCCCTTGGCAAGTATCCGCAACCTTTGCCACCCAACCAAACGTTTGGTAAAATGTTGGTACAAAAGGGAAACTGTGATGGACATGTATTGTGTCAGTAAATCGGTGTCAGTCGCCAAGTGAAAGTAGATGAACGTACCAGTCAGTAAATGTGTCAGACAGTCAACTGTATAAGCTCATGCATCGGTATACAAAATGCATCTCACCAATGTATAACAAAGTAAACATGTAAAAACCCCGTTCCCCAACGCACAAACACAATAACTTATTCATACTTAATTAAAAAAAAAAAAAAACTTAACAATTCACAATAAATTAAAAGCAAAATAAATTAATGAATAAAGAGTCCAAAGAGAGAATAGAATACACATACACACTCATACACAAATACTCATACACACACACACGCATCAAACATAACATGCATATGCTCATCCGTAATACTTATGATTAAAAGTAAACTGTCAAAACAGATTTTTGTCTGAAATAGGAATTATTCTAATCTACTTCCCCATGAAATGTACCCTCTCCCTCAGTGCAGTTTTAATGTACCGGAGTGTCCACGCATTTGCAGTGACACATGTTGATTTCATGTACCTCATCATAACCTCCTCCGTTTCATACGAACAGGTGCTTCGTTTCTCCTCCTATCTCTCCGAGGCTCTGTCATATTCAGCTTTCCTTTCATCCGGTTATGCCCCTACACTGTTCTTAGTCTCCCACCCTCCATGTTTTGCATCTCACTCGTCATTCCTCCCCCTGTATCAGTCGTCAGACCCCCCTCCGCCCTTAGTTCAGGGACATAGGGGACACCCACGCCGAATCTTATCCATCCATCCTTCCCTCCCTGTCTCAGTCCTTGTACACAGTCTGCTGACCGTGTCCTCGCTCGTCGTGCATGATGTGCCGGCGCACGTGGATCCGCCTCACCCTGCGGTCCCCGCCCCCTGCCCCCGCCCCCTCCTCCTCTGACTGGCCAGCACCCGAGGAGGAGCCCACACCTGACTCCAGGAGGGCGACGCCTCCCGGTCCTGAGCCACGCCCATTCTCATAAATAAGGATGTTGAGGGTCTCTTCAAAGATTCGAGCCTCTGGGAACTCGACCTATAGGAGAGAATTAAAAAGGAAGAGTGAGAAACGGAA
Source organism: Albula glossodonta (assembly GCA_019788955.1). Taxonomy (NCBI): domain Eukaryota; kingdom Metazoa; phylum Chordata; class Actinopteri; order Albuliformes; family Albulidae; genus Albula; species Albula glossodonta. Next base: position 358,441 of record JAFBMS010000207.1, read on the forward strand.
GTGGAAACAAGTCCATATGTGCAGCAGTAGAAGGCAATAAACACTAGTTATGTATTGTCCAGACAGTCAGCAAAGTGAATTAACACATCATCAAGCCGTTCCAAGATAAAAACCATGTCATACTTCTAAATTTTACATATGCACTGGTCAGAGCTTCCCTGTGGGCGCAACACACTTTTAAAACTGGTTTTTCTCCCCAGTTTCGGTTTGTCTCATTTAAGACCATAAAAATTTACTTAACCTTAAATTTCTTAGATATGAGGTCATTGGGAACAGAGGTCATTCACAACCCTGAAATGTCTGTACATTTTAAATTACATTAATTGATTACGTCACCACGTTCTTATTCTGTACCCCGGATACTCTTATTTTACTTTGTAATAAAACTTATGTGCCAACTGCTAGTTCTGAACCATGACAATGGCCGTCCTTGAGGCTCAAAAACAGACACGGATCGCTTGCTCAACTGACAATGAAAGTCATCGGCACTGGGAGCCAATCAGACTCCAGTTCTATTGATGATCGGGAAAGGTAACTTTCTCATTAACCAACTTCTCATTCACCCATGTTGGCTGAAATTACGTTTCATGAACCCCCTAATAATAAAGCAGCATGCGGTTGCCAATGATTGAAAATTTAAAATCCAAAATGTTTTTTCCCCCTCCATTAGCAACGCAGCCACTGGGCCAAATCACCAAGTCACTGTAACACTATATACTGGCTCCTCCCATTTTTGAGGTCATGAAAACTCAATCCTCATCGATATCTCCAACACTTCTCAGCAGACCTACATATACGCCTACCTTCGTCTGTTTCTTTTCGGTGGCGTAGACGATCGAGGTGCAGCAGACTTCGGCGATCTTCCGTCCCTCGCCGTAGAAAGACCAGCAGCAGATCTCGTCGCCCAGCACGTCCTTGACAAACAGGACTCTGCCGTTGAAGCGCAGGCCCAACTTGTCGAACAGTTCGATGTTCTTCAGCAGGTTGTCATCGGAGTTACTGGAAAATCGATAACCAGGAATATGCTTAATCCAAAATGCAAAATTTTTGTAATGAATTCTTGTTAAAACCACTTTTACCTTGTAGTAGAGAACAATACTGCACACGGCATATAAAAAAAACACAAAAATGTCATGCTTTTTTACATCTGTTACGCTCATGGATAGACATAAAGGTGTTTTGGCATTTCTGTAGAAGCTGTAAAAGCACAGACGGTTCTGTGGTCCTTTTTTCATATGGTGAGCACACTCCAAATAACTGTTACAGAAAAGGCATTCCTGTAACTTGATTGTTAAACTATGTTTAAAAAAAGCAGGATGAATAAGAATGATGGGTGTGAATGTACTTGTACTGTGTGTGTGTGTGTAACCCAGAAGCAGTACCTGGTGTACGAGTATTTGTTGTTTCCCCGGTTATTTTGCAATTTCACCACAGGCTGAAAGAGAGAAGAACCAAGAATGAGCACAGCCCTCCTCTTTCATTCCTATGAGTTTTCAGCATCACATCAGCTGTCTGCAGGTATCCAGTGTATACCACTGCCAATTACAAACAAGCCCACAAACCGCTAGGAACACTGCTAGTCTAATTATCCCCCTGTCTCAGTGAGCTATTTCCCTACTCATGAGTCCATCTTTAACCTGCTTCATGTGTATGGTAGTTGAGACATTACATTAGTCATTTAACTGATGCTTTTATCCAAACTTACAATTGATTAGGCTAACCTGGGAGCAATGTGAATTTTAGGTGAGGTTTGCCCAACAGCAATGGTGTTCTTGCTGTGGCTAGACTGGGGCTTAAGCCACCAACCACAGGGGTCCCAGCTATGTATCTTAGCCACTAGACTACAGGCTGCCCCGTAGTCATACGTGTAGTCATACAGAGGAGAGATGGGAGAGAAACTGGACCCAGGAAGTTACTCTGCGGGGGTTTTCCCATGGACACATTTTCTGAAACGATTACCCATTTCCCGGGTCCGCTCACATGACCCACTGATTATACCACCCACACACCTGCCACTGTCAGACTACACGATCCAAACAAATTAGAGAAGGTGCTGGTATGCAGCAAAGCAGGTAGAACCCTTCCTGTCCAGGTTAACATGCCAGCTAAGTTTGCCTGCATTCTCTCTCCCACCTTTCGGCAGGAGGCGATCATCCTCTGCTCCTCCTTGGCGGAGGTGATCATGGGGATTCGGCACGCTCCCTCAAAGCCCTCCATGCGCTTCTGAGAGACAGGGACACACAGACAGTGCACTCAGTGGAGCAGGCACATTGCATTACATTAGTCATTTAGCGGACGCCTTTATCCAAAGCGACTTACAGTTGTTTAGGCTAGCCAAGGGCCAGTCCCCCCTGGGAGCAACATGGGGTTAAGGGCCTTGCTCAGGGGCCCAACGGCAGACTGAGGCTTGAGCCACCAACCTCAGGGTTCTTAGTCATGTACCTTAGCCACTAGACTACAGGCTACCCCCAACACATTGGATGGAAATGACATTATGTACACAGACAAGCACTGAAACTCCAGAGGACTACGGAGTGGGAATTTACACCTCATAAAAGCACAGTGCCGTCTGCCAATTCCTGTCCACCTAATGGACGCAGGCTGCGTCCTCCTCTTTCAACAAATAATAATACTGCTCACTATTCATATGCAATATCACATGGCTTTTGAATACAATATTTAGAATTTGAAATACGTAGGGCCATTCTGTTTGAAAATGGGAACGTTTTCAGTATATAGGAAGATTGTATGAATGATTTAAAAAAAATGTATAATTATAAAACATATTATATGCATTTTTACCATTTTGGACCTACTTAAAGTTGGTAAAAGACACTACCTTTTGGTTGATACATGCTGCTATTTTCTGAACAGGAAAAATTATATTGTACTTTTACCAAAAGTACTTATTTGGGATAACACAATTAAATAGCTAGCTAAAGAGATTGCTGAAAACCCTATCTCTGATTTGTTGTGCATTATGAAAGCACAATTAATTTGAAAGTCATTTGAAACCTCATTGTGCACGCTACAAAAAAAAAATTTCGCTAGAAGCTTAATGCATTATATTAATTTATAATTTCCTTTATTATATGACACTTTTATTCTGTTTCTTGATGGAATTACTCAATAATGCTTTGTTAAGTGTTTGATTGTTCATTTTACTTAATACTAATCTACTTCCCTTCAATTTCAGACACTCAACATGAAATTCTAGAGACGGAACAAAGATACTTTGGCATTGCTGACCTTCAGTGCAGTATGGCAGTGCTGTATGAGCCCCTGGACCCGGTAGAACTGTGCTTCTTTCAGCACCTCCTCGATCTCTCTTTGGGACTCTGGAAGCGGTACTGACCCGTCACGTAAGAAATTCAGGACCAATCCGAAATGCCGCCCACACCGGTCCAGCACCACCCAGCCTGAGGGTAACCAGAGAGGGTAATGAACCATGCACACTCTGACAGGTTGAATACAAACTAGAGTTTGCTCAAGGACAGGAGACGGTGGCTTCTGTTGTGCTGCTGGTTCAGAATAGCCCTGAAATACTCATTGAACTCTCCTCAGTAATGGTAACCTGATGTTGTTGATTTCCTTCCCTTCACTCACTCACTCATTCATTCACTCTCATTCATTCATTCACTCACTCATTCACTCACTCATTCATTCACTCACTCATTCACTCACTCATTCACTCACTCATTCACTCACTCGCTGATTTGCTCATTCACTCACTCCCTCACTCACTCGCTGATTTGCTCATTCACTCACTCTCTCACTCACTCATTCACTCACTCACTCACTCACTCAGTCACGGTCTTACCCTCTGAGTCTATGGTGACTTCAACGCCCCCATTGCACATGCTCTTCAGTAGGCTGTCCTCTTTGCTGAGGGTCTGGACAGTGGTGTAATGCAGTGAACCCCCCACGTTCAGCTTCACATACTTGCTCCCAGCTAGCCCCCTTCCCCCTTTCTCCTCCCGCTCCCCTCCTGGAGACGGAGAAACAGGAAGCGATTCTGACGCCACGCTTCCTGTGGAGGCCTGGGCAGACATCAGGTGTACACAGTGGCGAAATTTGCTGGAGAGAAGAGAGAGAGTAAACAGCTGTAATGCTTTCTGCTATGAATAATACATAATTCTATGCAGGAATATGGCATGCTTGCCAACCAGTGGCAGACTGCTTGTAATACAGTGAATCATACGATGACACATTTCAGTTTCAAATGAAAACACTCCTCCACTTCTCCAACTCATTGTTTATTGCCTAACCGAGCACACACAAGTCTATCAATCTAAACGTACACACAACTATTCTTTAAGTTCCCTAGCTTAATCAGAAACAAAAACCAGTAGAATATATAACCTGTAACTTTCACTTGCTGTTTCAAAGCCAGCCCTATAACTGTAGCCACAATTTAGGGAAGAAGGGATAACTGACTACATTATGTATGCAGATAGCTAGGTAGCGAACTAGCTAGGTTAAGTATTGTAGCTAGCTTACTTGCAAGTATCATAAATACAGATGCAAAAAACTGCAGTATATCTGGCAGCTACGTCAAACAGTGAACGTTACTTAGCTACATATATTTCACAATATAGCGCTACCTACTTTGTTTAACAGTCAGCAATGCAGTCAATAGAATTAACCAGCTGGTTATCTATTAGGCTAGCCAGCTAACAAGATACTCACAACCTATGTCAGGAATCACTCACCCTGTTGGCAATTAGTTCTGTTTTCCTACTATGTCCGACAAAACTTCAAAGGATGGGTAATTTCAAGCAGATAACACGGATCCTAAATAAAACACAAATAGCTTTCTTCTACAGGACCATCGCCCTTCTGTCTGTTACTCTGGTCTTCCACGACGTTTCTTCTTCTTCCTCTTCTTACCACTTACAATGGCCGCTTCCTCAAAGTGAATCTTCCCTGCCACTGATTGGATAAGATGCACGTCTATCATTCACTGTTGCTTTTATTGCTATGCATGAGATACGTAACGTCCGAGCTCTGATTGGACTGTTGAAAATGTCACCGCTGTGTTTTGCTTCCTTTTACACACGCACTCCCTTGTGATTGGTTTAACTCTTTTCATGACATATATAGGCCAAGAGGAAAAAAACTCACGTTGTCCTCCTTACACAAGGCATTAGTGTCTGTTTGTGCTCAGCAGGAAGGGAGGCTGCGTAGATATAGTTTTTTACTTACACTTTGTTCCTCGAAGGCGCTAAGCACAGGACAAATAGCTGCTAGTTTTAAAATGGGTACTTCATTGCAGTTACCTACAATTCTGCATTACCGCAAATGTCCTTCCACTTTCCTTAGAGGGCTTACGTTTACTCCAAGGTTTAAATCTCTAGGCCGAGGTACAGAGTTTCTGATAATGTCACTTGCACAAGAGCAATATTGATCAAAGGCTGTAATCTTGCCTGGATATAAGTTAAGTTTCACAACAGTACCGGTGACGTGTTTGCATTGAATACACATTCTTTTTCAATAACGACAGGCAATAAAAAAATTAGATACTTCTCACCATTCAACAAATATCTTTTATTTTACTTCAAATTCAAACAAATACACAAAGGAATATGTCACCGATAGAAATAATGATGTGCTCCAGTGACTAACAAGTGCACCTCAATGTAATGGACGTGGAGCCATAATAAATATTTATTCAAGCCTGAATCACAAAATGCAGCCAGGTTCATATCACCCAACATATTGTATAAGTTAATCTATAACACAACTATTCACTATTATTTATATTTCTTTGTATAGAATGTCATTAGTCTAGTTGAACTGATTTTCCAGGGTTCATAAAATGCAAGCATGACACAAAAACACTCAAAATTGGCCCAAAGTAGCACATTACATATATTATGACATATCAAATGTATAAAATGAAAAAATAATAAACTATGGGTGATATGAACGCTCTTTAAATGAAATTGAGTTATTAAAATACTTTAATATGTTTTCATTGAAGAAAAAAAAAACATACTCCTAAACATTTATCTTTAGAAAGACAGTATACCTTTTGATTAGCGTAGTTTTAGTGATTTTGGTAGTTAGAGATTCCATTCATATACAGCATAGCTAGTTACCCTGCATATCTACAACTGTATTCTGTATTTGGTTGGAGTAGAATGTTGCGAATATTGGTGCCTTCCTTACATTCAATTACCCCATGAAAGAGTGTTCTAACTTCCTCCTAACAGTAAACCATTTCTGGTCACTATGTGTCTGGATTACTGGGGTATCATTATGGAATTCCAAATTGAGATGGCCAGATTCTTAACATAACCTATAACATTACAATACTGGCCTAAGAAGAACTTGACTAAACAAGGGTGCAATACTCTTATACATATGCCAGACAATAAACTAGTGTCACATTTTACTTGCCATTTAAGTGCTCTAGGTATACAATCAGGGTTACACAAGAGTCAACATGTGAACGTTGCAATATAGCCTCGTTAACCTTTCCCAGCTGAATGACTGTTTAATGACTCACCCAGGGATCTGATAGGTTTGAGAAGATGAGTAATGCTGTGTTGTTCACCTAATGCTTTTGAGCGGATGTAGCCACAATTCTGCAGATTAATAAAACAATAAACTGCACAACGCTGTGCCCTTGGGGTGCTGGCATCTTGATTGATTGAGATTGAGATGGTGACTTATGTTAGCGTCAGTTCTTCAAGACTGAGGAAGGACAGATCAGGAAATAAAGCTGGAACTCAGGGTGAGATGCAGTGCGGTAGAGTTAGTTTTATTCTCTGCGGTACCTGTGATCTGCATTGTCAGGTATGCAAACCTTTCTTCTTCTATAATAGAGCAGAAGAATGTATTTAAAAATCATCGCATGCATTAAAAGTGAAGATTATTATTCCCTTCTTTTTCCAAGACAAAGCAAAGTGAATTGTCACCCTGCGAATGAACAAAATGCAACACTGACATTTCATTTCACGACTGATGGAAAAGGTACAGTGGAAAAGGAGGCGTTTACATGTACTGATATCACATGTAATACTGAATTTTGGCACATGATAACTATGACACTATACATACTCGCCACCATTTCACTTGAATTTGAGTGTGAGAGTCAGCGGATCCTGTTTATTAGTCACCTTTTCATTTGCTATGTCTCTCAGGTGTATCTTTCTTTTCCTTTATTACTCACTTCTGTTTCTGATTCTCTCTCTCTCTCTCTCTCTCTCTCCTTCCCTCCAGTAAAAGCTTTGTGTCTGATTTAAAGGCGATGGAATCACACACAGAATCACAGACAACCAGGTACAGTAAAATGTGATTGAGGTGGCCACACTCACAAAAACGGAAGGGCTGACGGACAGAAATATGAATGTATGGGTACATGTACAAAGGGACAACAGTGCTGTATTGTAAAGATTAAATCCAGACCCGAAAGAGGGAGCGAAGGAGCCAAAAAGGATGGACGATAATGGGAAGGAGAACAGATGTTTTATTGTCCCATTCATAATTCTGTTCTCGTCTTCCCTTCTCTCCCGTCTTTAAACTTTCAGATTGATACTTCATACTCCCTCGTGTCCTGTGAAAAGTGGCCAGATAGTAAGATTCAATTCACATTCGACCCAAAATAATCTGGAATGTACTAGAATCGCTCTGAGTCACGGTAACAGAGAGAAAAGACGAGGGCATGCGCTTTACCACTGCTTCGTAGACCGAGCTGCTGGAGTCTGTTTTCACAGCGATGGGGCCGTAGGTGTGTCTGTGTGACAGAGCCTTCCTGAAGAGAAGCCTCCATTGTTTCCTGCAGGAGCTGAGAGAAATGAAAGGAGGACATTATATAAAGAGAATCACAAGAGCCGCACAATGGAAACCAAGGATTGCAGTCTCCGGCTGAGTGAGGGCTGGTCATTATGCCTGTAGTCTAGTGGTTAAGGTAACTGACTAGGGTCCCTGAGGTTGGAGGTTCAAGTCCCAGTCCAGCCACCGCAAGAACACCATTGATGTTGGGCCCCTGAGCAAGGCCCTTAACCTTACATTGTTCCCAGGGGTGATTGTCCCCTAGCTAGCCTCATCAACTGTAAGTCGCTTTGGATAAAACACTAAAAGCCATTCCTAAGCTAAATGATGGTAATGTAATGGCAATGTCATGCAGAAAGACTGTAGCTTATCTTCCTTCACTTACATGGCATAGCACATATAGATTCCTCCAGTCAGACACATTGCCAGAATCACTGGTAGGACGATTGCCAGTGCCTTTTTCATTTGCTGGGATGACACTGCTGACCTGCAGTCTGGAATAAATGATAATTATGTAAGTTGAGTGTATTTTACATCAAGCATTCAAATGTAATGTTTTTCATATATATGCACACAAACACACACACGCACGCATTTGTACATAAACACGAAATAAAATTGATGTTTACTTTCCTGCTTGGGGCCATCCAACAGTTCCTCATAAGCTGCTGTGAGTGTGATCGGGAGATTCATGTTAGCAGTCAAATGCAATTTACCGACAAATCTATTCTCTCAATGCTTTTCAGCCTCATACAATGTACCATTATATGTCACACTACGCTTCTCACCTTTGCAGATGGGAGGTGGGTTATTCCACTGGGCAGGATGACCTGGCAAGCAGGTGATTGTTACCTCTCCTATCAGCTCATAGCCCTCAAAACAGAAGAAATGGAGAGACTCCCCCGCCCTGTAGCTGCTCTTGTTGAATGTCTGATAGCCATTGTGAGGGATGCCTGGGTTCGGACATGGGTCGTACTTCACTGTAAAGAGAGACAGAGCAAAGAGACTGAACCTCCAACAGATTATATACAAAAAAATGGTAAGTCAGTCGAACCCAGGGTTAAATCTAGCACTCTTAGGACCAATTAGAATTATTTCTGTTTCGTCAAAATTTAACCGGAGGAAATTTTGGGTCATCCAATTCTTAATTTTGTCTATGCATTCACCCAGCCTGATATGCTTATTAAAGCTGACATTAGGCCAGTTACTCCAGCATTATTTAACTCCAGCAAGCACCTATAGATGAAGACACTGAAAGGTGTAAGAAAATCAAAGGTGTAATCACTTGTAACACCACTAATGTGATCTACATGATTGAATGTCTGTGGCGACGTCTCAAAACCCGTCTCGCCCACGAGCGCAGCATCACTCACACAGGTGGCATAAAAAACCCTGCTGCATTTCATTTCCTTTCCGAAACATATCTACAACGAAATATATTGGCATCAAACGTGTTATATTACCAGCAAGAGGGGAAAATATTGATAACATATTGCTTAAGAAGGGAGGCTTATGTTATGTACGCCCTCCAAACTGTGGCACTGAATGGAATGAACACGGAACTTGTAATGAAGCCATTCCTATAAAAATATATTTCTTTAGAAATTGTTAAGTTGTTAAGAATTAAGAAATTATTAAATTATGTGTTGTAAGTTGCTCTGGATAATAGCGTCTGCCAAATATCTGTAATGTAATGTTATTAAGTCTATGTTTTTGTTCATATTTTTTTAATTATTTTTGTAAATATTGCTTGTATTTCTTCCTGGGTTTTTTAACACCTAAATGTTCAATAGTGTATGCTAAATAAATGTCAACTGGGATGTGTGGAAACATGTTACACTGAGTGTTTTAAAAGTATTGTCTCTGGTGTTTGTTGTCACATGTTACCCGTGTTTTGTCATGCCTAAATATACCGGCTGCATGCTATCTTTTTTTACCAGACAAAGATCCCTGTGGGATTGAAATTTTGTCCTGGTTGTGTCATAAGTTTCTATTACATTTTCTCTCTTGAGAGTATTAAGCAATGTGCTGACATTCACTCTTTTTCCACGTGATCTATCCTTGTTCCAGCACCTGCTTTTTAACTATTTGGATGTGCACTTTCTAAATTTTCACAAACAAATCACAACCCGACCAATGTCCAATAGAAAAGCCTGAAAATCAGTCCAATGGTAGAACTGCTTTTGGTGTCCACCAACACTCTGACCACTACCACATGAATTGCCAAACCAGAAATTACATAAGTAAAATCACACAAACGTACACCTTAAGCCCACATACAAATAATCTAAAAATTCCATTCACCGATAGTCTTTCTTTTTTGTGTCTTGCTTTCTCTTCCTCGCTCTTTCTGGATGTATGTCCTCTCTGACTGGGCAATAAACATTTTTCTAATAAAATTAACATCATAAACCCCATCTTGCAAGTACAATGGACATTATGCCTTGTTTTATCGCATTGTGCCTCCGCCCCCTAAATAGTAACGTTGATATGACCATGTGACCATTCTGCCATTCTGATTTTGGAGAGGTTATGTTTTCACAGCGAAAACTTTGTCAAGATCATGGATTAAATACCTGAACTATTTCTAAACAACTTTTGTTCCACATTATTTCAAGAACATGTAACTGGACACCCTTACCCAGACTGAAATTGAGGACCTTCACATCCTGAGGTCCTGCTAATGCAATACTACTCTGCCTTACTGCTTGCATCTCAGACTGAGATATGGAGAGACTCACAGACACATTTCGGGATCTTGTCACTCCACGTAGGCCCAGTCAAGCCATCGTCCTGGCAGTAGATCTGGGCGGGGCCCTCCAGCTGGTAGTTCTGGTTGCAGGAGAACCGCACCACTGTCGCGACGGCGAAGGCGGTGTTGGGATACACTGAGCGCGCTCCATTCACCACGTCCCCTGGGTCCGAGCACTGGCGAGCTTCGGTCGCTGTAGGAGAGAGAGACGCACAACGCTCCAGATCAGTGGCTAAGGGCTCGGCGCTGAGACGCTCAAAACGCTACGAATAACACTCCTCATTCTCACAACTTTCCAGTCTTTGGGCGAAATGCCTTAAGGGCAGGCGCGGGGCTTTTTGAGGGGCGTTCATTCACCATATCTAATCGTCCCTGTTCCCTTTCAGGCAGTAATCAAAGAAATATTCCAAACCACAGCATCATTCCTTGTTGTTTAGATTTAAAAAAAAAATGATACTGTTTTTGTTGCTTACTGTTTAAGTACTTCAGAATTCTCCAAAGAATTCTCCAGTTCTCCATGTTTGAACTTGAGGGCACAACAACAACCCACATCAAACAACAACCAGCTCCCTGTGTAATAAAGATTTTCTGTATAAAATTTGTTTCGTTTTATGTTTTCATAGTACTTACCAGTTAACATAACATTAATCAACCTAAAAGAAATTCAAAAGCCACACCTAGTCCAATACTCCCAGTACTTAACTTACCATTCCCTGAAACTCACTTTTCTGACAGGTGGGAGGGCTGTTACTCCAGGAGAGATTCCATTGGCAGATGAGGATGTTAGAGCCGACTATGTGATACCCAGGCTGACACTGATAGGTCAGCACACTTCCCTTCACAAAAGAGGGGTGGGACGAACGCTTCCATCCAAATTCAATTGGAGGGAGGGCAGAACAAGTGTCACTCCGCTCCACCTCTGTGAGATGACAATACACCGATAACATTGTAAGGATCACAAAATTGCTCCTGCTTACAATAATTAATTCACAGCTATTCTGTAGCTGTATATCTACTGTATATGAATCAATGAGCTCCTTGCTCACCATGGTAATGGATAGTGAATCCTTGAGTCAAAACAAAGGAGCCATCCTCAGGGTCAGTCTGGAACTGAATCGTGACCTCTGACCCCTCTGACACGACCTTGAAGTGTTCCCTGGGTCCCTGATACTCTCCAATCACAGGTGACATCAGGTCATGACCATTATATACTGTGAGTATGTCATTGTGGCGGATATTTAAACTTTGAAAAAAGGAGGGAGACGTATAGGTTAACAACCAAATTCAGTTAGGTAAATAAATACGAATCAATTCATTTAAATGGAGGACCAACAGAGCAGGTAGCTGCGTACAAGCATATTGACTGAACGCTGCTTTATATTCAGTAAAGTACAATGGACATTACGCAAAACCTCAGCCAAATACTGAAATGCTAGCAAAAATATTTCTCTAATGCTTACACCTGTACGTCAAGTTCAATGCGCTTTTCTTCACTGACATGAATTAACCAGATACAGTCCTGGCCCTTGGAGTAGCTCTGTGGCCAATCAGGAGACAGCACCACACCAGTGGGTGTGGTCAATTCCCCTCCACACAGAGCTGTGAGAAAGAGAGGAAGGAAGTGGAAAATTAAAAAGTAGAGGAGAAGCAGAAGAAAAAGCAAACAGATGTGAGTGCTGTAAATGCTGGATCTCATTGTTTATACTTGCTGGTCCGGAATCACAGTTAGCCAAGGTTTAGCACTGTGGCTTACATAATCAGTGGATGCACTTATATTCTCCCACACTGTAAGTGCCTCTGGATAAAAGTATCTGCTACATACCTGTAATGTATGTGTAACATTACGTATATGAAATTGCTTTGAGGTGTCAGTACCTCGACACACTGGCTCGCTCTCGTTCCAGTGGGGGTCGCGGGGGTCGATGCACTCGATGACCCCTGACCCCTGCTCCATGATGAAGCCAGGTGAGCAGGAGAAAGAGACAACGGTTCCTAAGGAGAAGGTGATGTCACTACTACTTAAGTTCCCATGGGCCAAGAAGGGTTCGTAGCAGTGGTCCCCATCATAGGCTGTGAGGAAACAATAGAACAGAGTTGGCTCGGTGACCAATAGGGTGCCTCGTAATGGGTCAGGTGACTGCATAATTCTGGTGCATGGTCACATCCACGATAACTGCAAAACATGCAGCATCACAAGAGGGACTATTATTTCTATGTCTTTGTGCCTGTGCGATCTAACTAGAAATGGACTGCTTTTTTCAAGAGCCAATGAATAGTCACGTGACCTCTATTGTAGAATAGCCTGTAAAATGTTTGACAAAATTCAGCTCCAGCAGAGTTTATGCACATCCTACAGGTGAGCGAATGCAGGCTGTCAGGGTAAAATGTTCTCTCACCCTCATAGCGTAACACCAGCAGCAGAGGGACAGAGAGGGTATCAAGTGACAGGTCCAGGTACAGGGACGGGCCCAAACTTATGACCCCCTGCTCCGGCACATCATCCAGGTCAGAGTCAAAGACCAGGGGAGATGCCGAGTCACTCCCGCTGCGCACTGTCAGTCTGGGTAAAGGGAGTGGTGGAGAGAACAGGGGGGTTAAAACATCAGCTTGAACCAGACCAGCCTCTATCTGTCTGATCTGGTTTCTTCACAGGTATTAAATCCTACCTTCTCTCCCATCATGCTCTGTTTCCTACATCCCTCCCACTTCCCCATCTCCACTTTCATGTCTACTTCCCTTTCTTCTGTATTTCACCCTCTCTTCTAATGGTCAAGTGGGGGGTTCACCTCACCCAAAAAATAGTGAGGCATGACGCCGCCCCCATAGACCCCAAGCCCAAGATCACATGTCTGTACCGACATACAACTTGCCACATCACAGTAAACTCCTTCCGAGCACATTCAATGTTGTCTGAAAGTTAATTTTCCTGAATCCGAATTACAAGGAGGCTTCCGACACCAGTAAATTCCTGCAGGTTGACACTTTATGTATTTTATCAAAATGTGTATCAGAAGTCACATCCTCACCAACATCATGGGAGTATGTGAAACATTTGAGCCTGGTCTTAAAGACACAATAACGATGTGTACCGACAACATTGCAACCAACCTGCTGTAATCCTCATCCAAGACAAAACTCTGGAAATGTAGGTGGAGCCTGTTCCTCTCCTTGGCCTCCAGCAGCCACACGCAGCTTAGGTTGCTGTAGCTGCTGCTATGGTTACCAGCAGGAGATCGTGGATGGTAAAATATCTGACCCACAGTCGCATTCCTGATCCACCCACCACATGACGCTGCTACGACACATAAAGATTTAATGACAAGAGCGTAACTGCACATGAATAACTTCCGTAAAGCCACAGATTTGTGATCTTGTGCTTTCTGAATATAAATACTTACCAGTGACCCCTTTGTAGTTTTCCCTAAACTATAATTCAGCCTCAGATTCATAACCTTTTCACATGATCACATTTCTACAGTAATATGATTTACAGTTCAATAAAACTAGTCTTCGGCAATATGACAACCACTTATATTTAATTGCAAACACAAAGAGTAGGCTATCTATAAGAAGACGAACTGGGAAAAGAGAAGTGAACAGAAAAATAGCATAAGGAAATACATTAACGACCACTGACCGACACACTGAGGGGTGGGAGAGCTCCAGTGAGGTTTCGTTGAGTTTAGGCAGGTGACCACAGCGTGACCCTTCAGCTGAAAACCGGGGTCACAGCGAAAGTGGGCGTGGCCTCCAGGATGCAGGCCAGTCACTTTCACACCGCCTCCCTCAGGGGAGAGGGGGAAAGGGCAAGAAAGAAGGAAAGCTGTGTGTGAGAGAGAGAAAGAAATTACTTCTATCCCACTTTTACTGGCATACAACAACATACATCACAGACCATTTCATACCTAGAAAAATGTAATATTGAAAATAAGAAAACCAAGCATTTTATACCCCAAACCCTACATTCTTAGAAAAACAAAAGGAAACAGCAAACAACATCAAAACCAGAAACGTACAATTCACAATGTGGCACACAGGGTAAAGTAACAATTAACAGCCACATAAGAGAGGAAGAGGAGAAAGAATTCATTCACACATTAGATTTCCTCCTTTAATCGAGTTAGGAAACATAAACACAGACATTCACTGTACGAGCACTATGATTCTTTCCATACTGACAGGCAAGGTCAGGGTTGATGTGTCTCATGTAAGGAATTCAGGTCTTTTTGCCCAAAACATCCAGTCAAACTAATGAGGGGTACCTTGGTAATGCAGACTGAAGGCCGTGTTATGCGGACTGAAGGCCGGTTTGGGGCAGCCGTACTGAATCTGCACCTGGTTTGTCGAGCTGCGTATCACCAGATCCTCCTTCATGAATGTTTCGTTAGCGAGGAGCTCCGGACCCGTTCCGCCGAGTCCGAGGATGGTCAGAGTTTCCTCTTTAGACAGGCTGACCCTCTTCACCTTAAGGAGGAAATGACATGAGCGATTCAATACAGACTACCAAAGCCCTCCTCTACCACTACTGCTAGCATTTATTGAATTCACTGAATGAATTGTGATAAATTCTGAACGGATTTACCTGAATTTCAACTCCATAACCAGGGTAGACGTTGATGCTGTAAGTACATTCCAAAGAAGGAGGGAAGGTTGAGGAGGAGGAATGACTGTCGGGAGACTCGATTGTTCCCTCCATCCCAGAGAAACTAGCACCGCACTGCACTGAGGAAATACAGACACACATATGAGTGTATGACTTACACTGTTCCCAGTGTCTGTTTATAATTTATGTTATTTCCCAAAAAAATTGCTGTTTGACTGCCCCATATACATTCTAACCAACTCAAATGGTGACGATGGTATGGACTTACAGTACGTGAAAAATGATAAAATTAAAAGGTGACGCATGTACTATATTTACTATTTCACAGCCTATTTGAATAGTAGAAGGAAATCAGTTTTTGGAACATTATATCTATACATAATATGCATGGAATAAATGAACTGCACTCTTATGGCATGTTTTTACCAGGTGTCTGGACTGTGGTGATGGTTGTCGTGGTGATCAGACTCGTTCTTGTTTCTTCCTCCGCGGGTACCGATGTCATCACATCCCCGGCGCTGGATTGGCCAGTTCGGGGTGCTGCTGCTGATGGGGTCACAGCCGTGGCCAGTGCCTCGGGTGACATGTCAGCAGGGGACGGCTCATATTGGTGCAAAGGCAGGGCGGTTTGTGTGGGCCCAGGGGTCGCTCCTATAGTCGCTGAGAGGGAGAGAAAGGGTTAGGACCCATGACATAGGGGAAAGATGCATTACGTTGCATATGAAATATAACTATGAAATGGCTGCAGGAGAGGGCATCATACCACCAGAGAGGGGGGCCTGACCAAGGTATTCTTTACTGAGGAGAGCTGCATGGATCAACTGGAGCAGGGATTGCTGGGTAGAGTTCAGGGTTTTTGAGAGTTGGTAATGGGCGGGGTCAGCGGTCATGTGATGGTCATCCCCCTGTTCATTTGACGCAGTGGTCAGACCTGGGAATTGAAGAGCGGGGTGACACACTGTACCCACCACAACGATTCACTGCTACCACATACTACACTGTAACAAAATATTTATAAGTGCATGCAGACAAATATGCAGACAAACATTTATATTCTTTATTTATGTCCATAAAAAGACATACATTTCTGAGATGCAAGATCTTATTGCATATAAACTGTCATAATAGCAATAAGCATGCTAAATGACATTTGCTCATGCAAATATAAATACTAAATCTCATTATACATCTTGCTTTAAGCAATCAACATGGATGTGCGGTTAAAGCAAATAAATTGCACTCATGCCTTCAACCTGTGGCTTTGCTGTCATCACGCACGCGCACGCGCACGCACACACACACACACACACACACACACATGCACACACATTTTATTGTACCTGTAGAAAGGTGCAGGAGGGTAACACACAGTGTCACAGGAAACACTAGGTACACCATTGTTCAGTGTGAGAGTGATTGACTACATGAGAGAGGAAAATGCACAGCAAAAGGAAAAGAGGGAGAGGAGCACCACTGAAAAAGGGAGAAGAACAGGGAAACACTGTGACGTGTACTTTTAACAACTGTAATAATTACTTCAATATATCCAAAATATTCAATATAGAGACAGTCTAATCAATTTTAATGAACCAGCTCCAATTTTTTTCCGTTATTTAAATTCAAACACTCTCTGCAGAAACCTGTTTCGGAAACCAATTACTATTACAAAACTCATCTTAATCCCGTAGACAACCGCATACGATCATTGCTTTACGGTCGGTATTACATAATGTCACGTTTAGTCTGCGTTATATGAGGTCGAATTGCATTTAGGAACATCATTTTTTATGCCAGCCTACAAAATATCAAACGATTTAAAATCCAATAGCACAAACAGTGAAATTGCGTACCTGTAAACACAACCCCCTTTTTTTCTCCCCAGTATTCACTTGACAATCGATTCTTTAAAAGGTGTCTTGTCCCGATTCCAGACAATATTTTTAACAAACTGGTTTCCGTTTCACCTCTTTATTCCCAATCAAAGAAGCATCACAGCTCCTGAACATCAAACTATATTCCAAAAAAAAAAAAATAACACAATTATTTTGTGCTTCGCTTTGAGCAATGACATAAAATGTGATATATTTCTGACACAACACCCTAAAAACGATGAAGAATTATCTTTTAACGCTGGAAAATCTGCTCCTCTATCTTTCTCGTGGTCTTCTGTATGTGTCTGAATTAGTATGACTGTTTCTAGGCCCAGAGGCGTCTGAGCAGGTGGGTGGAACCTACATATCTATGGTTTCACCTCTTCGTCCCCCGTTCCTCCTCCACTAATTTCTACAAACGCCGTCACGAGTTGACGAAAAGGCATGATGTCTCCATCCAGTGGCAGGATATGGAAAATACATGCATCATGTATCGCCGTGGAGTAAGCGAACTGCTTTTGTTTCAGCACTTGGCGCTGTCCACCAATTTGTGGACGCGCTAATTCTGCGACCGCGGCATTTGGAGAGACGGACAGCAGCAGTTGAATCCCTGAGGGGAAATGTGCAAACAGAGCAGAAAACGAAGATGTTTAAATCCTTACACATAAATGTGCAATGGTCAAAGGACACTTCGGGTTTTTCCGTAAAAGAGGAGGGGGCACTATTTCGTGGCACTCCGGAAACATCGAATGCGGAAAAGATACTTAAGTCGCAGAGGCGCATACAACAAGCAAAGAGAGATAGAGAGAGAGAGTGAGTGGTAAGTCCAATCTTCTATATATACATTACAGTATTGACACAGGTAACGCATATTGGTAAACGCATCGTGCACTTTGTTGACTGCGACAGTAAATACACGCATTTGCACCTGTTTTTCGCTTGTGTGTATACACGCTGCATTATCTGTACCTATTTTCAGCTCACACTTCTTGTGGACATCTTTCTTGTTCATATATAATTTGCATAAAGTTTCCGAAGTGGTACATTCAAATGATAATGATGTATAAATATCGCTTAATACATGTAACAAAATAATTGATCAAATGAGAAAGGTCTACCTTCATGTCAGCCTGTTCTGTCTGGTGTCCGCGTTCAATGGTTTTGTGTTGTAAGCAAGAAAATTAATGTGAAATGTCTTTCATGTTTATTAACGGTAGATAATAAGTAGACTTTGCGAGGACAGGTAGATTAACATAATAATAAATGCATCAATATCTTAAAAATATAAGAATGGAAAATATCTTAACATAATATAGTTGTGATATTCATATCAGTTTTGTGGGATTTCTGCACCTACAAACAGTTAACTTAGCTAGTTAGCTCTGATTAAAAAAAGGCATATTTTAGCCAGTTACAATGTGTAAAGCCCTGAACCAATTCAGAAGTAAGCATCTCACACATCAAATTTCAACATGTGTGTGCATTTGCTGAAATTCTGCTGTGCTGTACATTAGGGACTATATGTATGTCTCTATATGTATCGCTCACTGGTCGAATCTCACCCACCTGTGTAGCCCTCTATGTCTCTGCCCCTTTATCCTCCAGTCCACCCTGCCTACCCAGAATGCAGTGGACACTGGACTTCCTCCCTCTTCCCCCTTGCCCAGAGCTCGGGTCTCAGCCCTTCAGCGGACTCCTGTGGGCTCTGCTTGTTCTGTTCCTGTGGTACTGCTATCGGGTCGGCTCCGACCCTCCCGTGACGGGCAGGACGCACCCCGGCAAGCTCAAGTCCGGTTCCGTCCGGTCCAGCCGCATGTCCCGGTCCAGCAGCTGCAGCAGCAGCGCCGATGGCATCGTGGCCGGCAGCGGCATCAATAAGACGGCCATCGGAGAGAGCGGGGCCCCCTGCATCGCCATGGAGATGGGGGAGGAGGAGGAGGAGGAGGACACGGATGCTGGGCGTCGCCGTGGATATCTGACGCCCGTGCTGAGCCACACCTTGTTCCCCGTTCAGGCCTCGCCCGCTAGCAAAAAGTTATATAGTGCCTTGCAAGAGTATGCCAAGCGGTACAGCTGGGCAGGAATGGGACGAATCCACAAAGGCCTGAGGGATCAGGTGAGGGGCAGAGTTCGTTAATGGGTTGTGAACACTGAATGGGAGTACCAAATGAAGTGTCTGAAATTCCAATTTCGTGAGTCCATGCTCAAATGTCCCTCTGAATTTTCTCTCCCTCCCCTTTTTCCTTTTCTCTGTCTCTCTCCCACTTTCTCTCCATCAGACCAGACTTGGCGATCGCTCTTCAATTCAAAAGCCCCATCTATTCTTCCTCCCCGATGTTCCCAGCATTCCATTCTTTCCACGCGATGCCCATCGCCATGACATCGAGGTCCTGGAGGCCAACTATCCCATCATTCTTGCAGAGTTTCAATCAGTTTACCAGCGGGGCATAGATACCAAACTAGGATGGACGTGCCAGGGGCCTAAGGTATGTGACACTTTTTAGTATGTGGAACTTCTGAGTCGAGTCACTTACTCACCAGTTAGAGAACTCCTGTGCATACCAACTGTTGCTAACCATCACTGACTCCGTCAAACTTTCTCTTTAAAGTGAAATGACAAGGGTAAGGCACATCAATGATGTTTCTAATTCATACCTGTCGATTTGTATGGGTTGCCCATAAACATTAGCAATAGCAGAAAGTACTCACTAAGGCATATGCAGACTGATAATGGAAGCATGTCATGGTCTTTTCAACATAAACTCACGTGTCCAGTGTTAACACATAGCCCAAAATGCTGGTAGGAATCCTTTCCAATGCCAATTGCAGTTCCAATTAATAATGAATGGAAATAACCCCTTTGAGTATGGGTATTTTTCATTTAATGGCTTGGCCTGACTGAACTAAAATGGATGTTACTCCAACCCTGGTCAGCCAAGCTGTCTACCAAGGCTGTAGTAGACCAGCCCTGCTAAATTAAGGGGGTCATTAATAAGGGGTAGTGCCAGGGTGGGCTGGCTTTTGTAATTGGACATTTTGAATTGGGCTAAAATGAAGGGGGGTGGGGGGGGGGGCGGTTGATGTTCTTCACCCATAACATATTCGTGTGGTGATGTTGAGTGTTATATCCTTGTCCCTCCCCAGGGCCAGGCTGTGTTCCCATTGTACAATGCAGGGGTGTGTGTGGCGGGAAACTGCCGGTCGTGCCCGTGCACCTACCGAACCCTGCTCTCCCTCCGCACCTTCATCAGCAGTAACTCCCTGGGGGCCGCCGGCTTCTGGCTGCTGTGGCCCGGGTCGTCGCTGGGGGGCGGGTACGGCCCCACCAACACACGACTGCGCTGCCACTTGGGTGAGGGGGAGGGGGGCAGAGATGTTATATACTGAAAGTCACGTGACTGCTCAGACAAAGCAACACTTCCGCTAAGTAAGCACGGAACCCAGAATTTTCCGATGGGTCTGTATCAGCTGATAAGAAGTAGGGGCTGTCTGTGTATCAGGCAGTGTGCTCATCATTCAGCGTCACATGACAATAAAATCAAAGACATTGTATAAAACTTGTGCTAGAAAACCTAGGGTCGGCAATCACACTGTCGTCACACAGGAGTTGCTCAGCAAACATGAAGTTCAAGTCCTATCTTGCCAGTTTTGCAACTTTGCATGGCTGACTAGAAAATGAATGACAAACATCAGACAGAACAGAATTCCAGTCACTGTGTGCATCTAGCATTACCTCTGCAACATGGTCAAAGGAGACAGTGAGTAAGAGTGATCTTGAATAGTACGGCATATATATGGTGTATTTACCATTTCCGTTTTCACTCCCCCCTCTTCCTCCTCTGTGCCCCTTTCCGTGCCCTCCTCAGGACTGCAGACCCCCCCTCAGTGTGAGCTGGTGGTGGGAGGGGAGCCCCAGTGCTGGTCAGAAGGACACTGCCTCCTAGTGGACGATTCTTTCCTCCACACCGTTTCACACAACGGTCAGTATATGATGACACGGCACATGATTGTACATATATTACATTCATAATATGAGAATGTGACATACATAATGTTAAATTTACAATAATTAGCATGCTATCATTACATGCACAAGGCACACAACGGTTATCACGCTAATGTTACATTCACATTGCACACAATGGTTGGCATGCTATTCTTACATTCACATGGTGCACAATGGCTAGTATGCTTTTCTTACATTCACATGGCGCACAATGGTTAGCATGTTATTCTTATATTTGGTAATATATTACCTTTTTTTCAGTTTCATACAGACAGTGAAAGGAGGCTGTCATTTGCATTGATATGGAGGTGGTTATCACATTCAGTCAAGCAACCTTAAAGATAACTGCCCTTAAAAACTACATTTTGAGGGCAATTGGGTACTTTATCGTTTTCAGGTGCTGTTACAGTGTAAAATGGGCCCTATGGCCAGTATCAAATACAGACTGTGCCAGTGCAGACAATGGTTGGCTGACCCATGGGATAATTCGCTGTTGCATCACAAAGGGAGAGACACATCTATGTCTCAATGCCCAACAGCGCTACCTGCTGGTCAGTTGGGAACTAGCAGCCTGGCACAATTCTGTACATGGAGTGTCTCACTCTGACTCCTGTTTGTACAAGCTCAACTTTTGACTGAGGTATTAAAAAGACATAAGCAACAGCTGTCTTCCAATATTTCAGAGGACAGCATCTCTTTGTCTGTATTATCCTGAGTTGGGAATCAAAATTTAGACCATGGTTAAATGTACAACCAGATGAGTAATTCTGGAAGAACAATTGTGGCTACAGTAAAGATTTACCAAGTTAACCATACTTCTGATAATCTTTCACTTTCTTAGGTGTGGCAGAGGAAGGCCCAAGAGTGATATTTAGCGTTGACCTCTGGCACCCCAATGTGGCTGCAGCAGAAAGACAGGCCCTGGACTACATATTCTCACCTGAGCAATAGACTACACCTCCCACTGTGCACTAGTCTTACTGCCTGTCTCTTCAGTTCCATGACATACAATGTGTTCATAAGCCAAATTGACATACGAGTAAATGGGAATTTTCAGACCTTGAGCTGAAGTGCTTATAACCAAGAGGAAGAATAATTTTGAGTATATTTTACTAATGCAGATACATAACTCTCAGAACACATGATAAAATATCATCAGTGAGTAACTGAGGATATTTCAACTTGATGAAAATCAAGCAAATGAAAGTCCCAGCATCTCGTTAAAACTGTGAAGTAGGCGACAGAATGTTCATCTTTGGATGAACATGGATTTTTGTACCTTTCTTTCTCATTTTGTGCCTGAAATGTTTTGTTTTTAACTATGGAAAAAAAACTGACATATACTGTGACATAATCTGAATTGTGTAATTGCTTGTCTGAGTCTATATTCAGAATAACAAATGATTATGCTAAATGTGATGTCTTACTCAGAAATATATTTGAACATATACAGCTTTGTGAAGCACTTATTCACTGAAAAATATCATAAAAATACAAGACTGCATGAATCTGTGATGCTATGGTAAACCACTATGAATAAATATATCTGTATTTCCCTGTTTCTATAGTTTTTTTGTGTATGATTGATTAAACTTGTAAGAAAGGCATATGTGTAGACATATATTTGTACATATTTCAGAAGAGAACAAGCATCATGTTTTTCTTTTATTCTGAATTTTATCATTATATATTTCACGGTACCAATGCTTTGAGAGTAATAATAGCGATAATTTAACAGCAAAAATGGAAGTCAGTACATTTGTTGAATGCTTGTGAAATTATCATTGATGTCAATTGCAGGATAAAGTGAAACATTTTCACCTTTTGTGAGGGGGAATATACAGCTGGAAAGCTAAACACTGCTAACACTCAAAAGGCAGGAACATGAACAGGGAAGTATACTACGCAATGGCCAGGTGTGGTTGAGGGTTTGGGAGGGTGTGTGAACGGTCTCTGTGACATAATGCTATAAATATTTGACATGTTCGTACACAAAGGTCCTATTGAATTATCTCTGTCATCAACTCATCAACAATTTTAGACAGCTGTTTATTCTATTATTCATTCGGCAGAGCTTTGTGTCTGGGTTCTCATATCCCAGCCATGTTGTTATGGTCCGCTTTGGCGAGGAAACAATTGGCTCAGCCTCACTGGGGAAAGATACAGGTTAGGCTGGTGGCGTAAATTCATATCATTGCCCAGAACTGGCCATTGCTGGTTGGCCAGGCACCTGCCTCTATACAAGTATAGCCATAGGTGTCATTTATGCTGGGGACGCTGGGGACATGTCCCCACCTCTTTTCGTTGTGGCCCATTTCGTCCCCCTATCACTTTTTGAAAGCCTTTACACGGGGAACCCATCGTTGTCCCCAGCACTTTTCAAAACAAACTGATGCTCATGGTGTATATCCTAACTTCACTATCCTCCAAAAACAAGATAAGTGATTGGTCTTCAGTGTCGAGTTAAACGGGTGCTTCTGTCCTCCATGGGCGGCAGGTTGGGTATATTTTCAGAGTAGTGGGAAGTGACTTGGTGCAGTTGTGCGCATATAGCCAAAGAGAACTCTCCTCTTCCCGAAATGTTGGCATAACATACCCATTCTATGTATGTGTATATCTTTGACAAATGAGAAAACTCCATCAAAGTTACGTGTCCTCATGTCTTTCGCTCATTTGTCTCATGCTCTTGACATGCTTGCTAAAGTGGTCCTGTCCTCTTTTTCTGTTCCAACTCCCTGGCCGTTGCGTAATGCCAAAGTCCACCAACAGAAATAGATCTCTTTTTAATATAAACATAAAGATTATGAAGTTGTATCTTCGCCGTACACACGCTGTGTCCAATCCAGCCTCCTGCCGCTCTTCTCCTGTTAATCCTCCTCACATCTGTCTCCTCTACATCCATCCCATGCTGCTCACTTTGTGACTGCTTCTCAAAGTGAGTTCCCCTCGTCCCCCTGTCCCCTTCTTGTCCGCGCCTCACACAAACCTCGCAGTCTGTTCCCCCTGTACCGTTCAAACATCGAACATCACGGCCTGTTCCCCCAGCCTGTCTGCTCCTCACATTCTTATCCTCAGAGCAAACCCCTGTCCTGTCTGTACACTGTACAGTCATGCGCCGCATAACGTCCTTTCGGGCAACGTCCGACTGCATATACATCCATGGCCCCATAAGGTTATAATAGAGTTTGGAAATCCCGATCAGAGAACTAGAAATCGTGGACGTAACCTATTTAACCCATATATTACCTTGCCATATACATGAGCTGAAATACAGTACTGTATGTGTACAGTATCTTGGCTATTTAGTAAATACAGGTACACTACAGTATCCCATATAGCTTTGCTAAGTATATAATATCGTAGTCGCACAACGTAAAAATCACATCACATTCTATTTCACAGAACGTATCTTGGACGTTAAGCAACGCATGACTGTACTTCCTTTATTCTCTCCCGTTTTGAATCTTTTTCAACCTTCTTTCAAAACTCTTCCTTTCTCCTCCATGTCTTCCCCTCATCCTTATCCCCCAGTGTTTTTTCCTTCCCACAGCCTGTCCTGTCAACCGTTTCAGTCTAGTACTGTTTTTTTTATTTCTTCTCGTACCCCTCTGCTCCCATCTCTGCTTCCTCACCCTCTATTTTTCCCCTTTCTCCTCACCTCACCCCTGCCCACCCAGATCTGCCCCCCTCCCATTTTCTGACACCCTGCAGTCCCCGTTTCCCTAATAACCCCGCATCTACGATGGTGGCACAGATATAATTATAAAATCCATACTAATTCCCCCTGCTCTAAAACTGTACATTAAATCTGTTATGCAAACAGATTTGAGATTTGCGGCAAAGAGGGAAAGAGGAGGGGCCTTTAAAAATTTATGTAACTGAGTGATGAAGGGAAGGAATGGTACTGGTGGTTTATATACCGTTCCCTGGAGAGAGGCCGGTCATAAGCGCTGATGCAGCCAGCCGGACGGTTAATGCTACGCTGCAATAATGCCCATACATGCTCCAATCTGCTCTGCTTTGACCCTTGTGCAGCCATAGTTTTAGATGACAAATCTAAATAATAATCATATAATACATAAATGTGTTTTTTTTTTTTTTCATTTGCATCTGGCAACAATGTAACCAAAAAGGAAAAAAATTGCAATGATACTTCATTACTGGTAGAAGTTGTCAATAAAACAATCCAATATTGTTGTAACTGAGACAGTTTGAACAGTTGAATGTCCGTTCCTCAATCACAAACTATGAATTTGTATTTTCCTGTAAAATTTACATTAGTTTAGACTGGAAAGCGTGAAACAGTGAGGAATGATGTATGCACTTATTAGAATGTGTCTTTCGGGCTCTCCTTTCTTTGTTTATGCCCCTCCCTTGGCCCCTCCCACCATCCCTCTTTCCATCCCTTCCTCCTTTTTCATTCACAGTTTCAAACAGGCAGAGAGCATATCACTCCGTTTTGAGGAAAGAGGAAATTCTGAGCGGACATAACGGAGTGGAAAAAGTGAATACAAGGAGAAGAAAGCAGGTAAGCAGAAGAAAGAAGAGAGAATTTTTTTGTGTGCAGAGTTTTTGCACACTTATCTCTGGGTATGGTGAGATGCTAGAAGAAAACAACAGGCCATAATTTAATTTTAATTCCTATTTGTTATAATTACATTAGAATAGTACATAATGTGATATGGGTGACTAAAATTGTTTGCTTTTTATTCTCTTTTTAACACTGTGCAATGATTCCACAAGTACAACTAAAAATAATTTTAAAATGTAGCTGCAACTACTTTTGTTTGGATCAATACATCAAACAGATCAGCCCAACTGACATCCATTACTGTAATTGCATTGATAATATTCCTGACGTTGACATAATACATGTGCAAAGCAACAAGATAAATGACAGCGACTGTAAAACCAACAAGGAAACTAACTTAATACTCTGTTTCTTTTTTCAGAAAGAGAGAGATCTGAAAGAAACCAGCTGAGACCTGTGGAAGATCACACAGAGATCAACACAGAGCACAACACCGAGACTTACAGACTAACACAACTAGAGCACAACACAGACACTTAAAGACTAACACAACTAAAGCACAACACAGACACTTAAAGACTAACACAACTAGAGCACAGCACAGAGACTTAAAGACTAACACAACTAGAGCACAACACAGAGACTTAAGGACTAACACAACTAGAGCACAACACAGAGACTTAAGGACTAACACAACTAGAGCACAACACAGAGACTTAAAGATTAACACAAAGCACAATACTACATACACATGGCAAAATCCTAGTAAAATCCGCACAAGCAATACAAAGAGATCAATACAGCACATACACACATTAACATACATATTCTCCATCTGCCAACCATGAGCCTGGGACCAGCCTGCATCTTTCTGAGAGGGGGCAAGACCGTGGTAAGTGTATATGTTCATTATTCTGCTCAGTACCTGTGCAGGACTGTGTAGTGTTGGCTGCATCCTTTAGGCTGGAATGTAGGAGCTGGACAGGTATTCACTGAAATAGACTGTGTAGTGATTGTAACAGTTCTTTTCGGAGTAGTGAGCTACTCTGACTGAAAGAGAAATATTTCCTGGGTTTTAAATCAACTGCATATATGTACTGGTGCAGCACAAGATGCATACAAGGGGGACTTAATCATTATAAGAAAAACAGATTGTAAGTTGAAATATAATCAGATATTAATAATCATTTTCTGATAATTTTCAGTTTAAGGATTTCAGAATGTTTTCCTGTAAAAACTATATTGTATGTACTGTATGTGTGTGCTCTACCTTCTTTTTTTGTTTATAAATCTATTGTAGTAATCGTGATTTCATCAATAATATATATGTTAAACATGACTTGGCACTTCTGTGTTACTCTGGTAGCTGAAAGTAGCCAGTCTGCATAAATATTCTGAATTCAGATATTCTGCATCTGCTGACCCCATGCGTAATCTCCCTGTGCGCTGTAATCTTAGCACCCTGACCCTTACCACAGCTTTATTAAATAATCATTTAATTCAATTTGTCTGAAATGCAATGCAAGCCAGAACAAGATTTACCATGGAAGAATGTGTAAAAAGAGAGAGACGGAAAAAGGGTAGGGATTAGAAGCAAGGAGGAATTCAATAGCACAATAAACTGAAATGGAAAATACGGTATATCCTCTTAAACAAATGTGTGATGAAATTCAAGCATTTTATGGAATTGGAATTAGACTTATAGACCCTGATGTGCTGTACATTGCATTGCAGGAGCGAACCCTGGCAGCAGATGAAATTGAAGGTAATTCGCTCTTTCCTGTTATTCGTTCAATGCGTGGCGCTTTAGTTACACGTCGTTACATCATTTTCAGATATACTTCAGACATATGATTTATACTTTCAAACAGGTATGAATCAAAGTGCTCTTGGTCTGTTGCTCATTGCTCTGTTTGTGCTTTTAAATGACTTCTCGATTATGCAAGCATATGTCCTTCCACTGGTCTGTGTGAGTACTGGTACACATGGACAATAGCTATGGAAGCAAATCTGCTCATGTTGTCATCTCCATCCCACACCAAAATGAAATATAAATAAATATGTCGTCAAACGCATTATTAAGTTAGAAATGTAGAGAAGGCATGAATTGGGAATTTGTGAGAAAATACATAAACATGATATTTAATTTGCATTAATGTATGTTCAATATCTATGTACAGGAGGTCCTCGGGTTACGATGGTCTCGAGTTACGTCGTTTCGTGGTAACGACGCACTACCATAAATTACTTAAAAAACCTAGTTTCGACCTAAGCGGTTTGGTTCGTAAATACGACAACAGAGATAAAGATGAGAAATTGTTCTCTCTTTTTTTTATTACTGTTTCATTTAATTACTGTGTTTTTTACTGTTTCATGTGTTGTGTGTACAGTGTGAGTGACTTCAGGTGTTAATTTAGGTATAATTTAGGTATAAATTCTGACTTATGCCGAAAATCGGCTTACGACAAGTCGTAGGAACGGAACTCGTTCGTAAGTCGAAGACCCCCTGTATATGTATGCATGTTCAATTTCTGTTTAATCTACATGTGTATATTATGCGTATGCCTTATATTTATGATGATATTAGTGGCTAAGGTACATGACTGGGACTCCTGAGGTTGGTGGTTCAAGCCCCTGTCCAGCCATTGCAAAAACACCATTGCTGTTGGGCCCTTGAGCGAGGCCGATAACCCCAGTGGGGATTGGCCCCTGGTCAGCCCAATAAGTTGCTTTGGATAAAATCATCGGCTAAATGATTGTAATACAATGCTGTGGGGTGTGCGGTCTAACCCCTGACCTGCAGAGCTGCGGGAGGCCTTCGAGGAGTTTGACAAGGACAAGGACGGACTGATCAGCTGCAAGGACCTGGGGAACTTGATGAGGACGATGGGGTACATGCCCACCGAGATGGAGCTGATCGAGCTGGGCCAGAACATCAACATGAACTGTGAGGATCTTTCACTGAACCCCTACAGAGAGAAACATGTTTTCTCAATGCCTCCAAACTTCCCAGAATGCAACAGTAACCCGATCAAATTTTCAGTGTCTACCAACAAATAAGAACAGTGTTAAGATATGAATAACATGGGTCAAAACATTAGATTATGCCCTGTATCTAGTGTGCTGCATGCTAACTGCTAACCTGGCAGTGTTTTATTTGACCTTTGTGAATGTTAATCAAAGCTGTATGATACATTTTCTTTCTACATTTATTCTGTGAATTTTGGTTGAATCGTGACCCATCCCATCCCATAGTTTGGGAACTGTTGCCTTAGAAAAAAACTCAGTGAGCAGAAAATGTATGCACATTCTTCGCATTGAAATTTCACTCTGACATTTGCTAGACCATGCTGTTTAGCTGGGCCACGAAGGAGAAACTTACTCACTTACTCTGAGTTATGACCTGGGCATGCGATAGGGCAGAGTGAATTTATGGGATTGAGCAGGATTATGCCTCAAATATCAGTTGGAGAAATATTTTCTGCACTGACATTTGTTTATTTTTTTGGCCGTTTTTCAAGGGAAAGATGTTCCATCTGTCCACAAACATGACCTCTGTAAACTGGGTGTACTTTAGTTTTTATCTGACATTGAACAAGAAAAGTACACGATAGCCACACCTGGCTATTTATATATAGTTACACTCACTTGCCCAAGTTTGTTGGCTTGCATAGCACACATGCCGTGGAACAGGAATAATTAAAGTCAAGTGAGCATACACATTATGGGCAAAAGCAAGTAAAAACTGGCAAGCAAGGCACCCAGTTCTGCACTTGGGATATTTCGGATGTTGGGTCAGAGAGTAAGCGTACTATAAGAGGTGGATAGACAGCCCTTCCCTTGCACAACTGTACATATCTTAACATCACATGTAAAAGCAGCAAATACAAAGACTTTGCTAATCTCTAAAAATGTTACACACCGTGCATTTTACTTACACTGTGTTCTGTGATAACTAAAATTCTTACTATAAAGTGCATTGTGGTCAACTGTGCAAGGGCTCTTGAACTCAGTTCAGTTCTGTAGTAAGTATTACTTAGAGGGTTTGCACGGCATTTTTAAGCCTCTTGTCTCTTTTTATGTTTTCAACCATTCCCTTTTCTCAGTGGGGGGGCGAGTTGACTTTGAGGATTTTGTGGATTTGATGGCCCCTAAGCTCCTGGCGGAGACCGCCGGTATGATCGGCCTGAAGGAGCTGAAGGAGGCCTTTAAGGAGGTGAGGGTTCATAGCTGTGTAGATTGTTCCAGAACTCACAGATCTCACACGTTTTGTGCGATTTTAAACATTACGCGCGTCAGTCAAACAGCCTCATCTTCAACCGCCTTCTCTCCTCAGTTCGATATGGATGGAGACGGGGAGATCACGACGGAGGAGCTTCGGTGCGCCATGAGCAAACTGCTGGGGGAGCAGATGAACAAGCGCGAGATTGATGACGTGGTCAGGGAGGCCGACAACAACGGGGACGGGACGGTGGACTTTGAGGGTTAGGACAACTGTCAATCCTCTCCCAACAGCAGCCGAAAAGACGCTGTCAGTCAGAGGCCAACATTCGAGCACAAACGGATACTTGAAATTTTGAGCTCATGCTACCGAAGTTTCCGGTAACATAGGCTCACGTTTCTGGGGCTGATGTCACCTGTCCCAGTCTAAGGCAGAGCCACCAGTCCATAATGCGAGAGCCCAAATCAGACACAGCACAACCAAACTAGGTAAAACGAAACTGGATACCATTACACGTTCCCCATCCAGGTGATTATTTTAGCGAAAAGAGAAAACCAGGTCTTGACTGAAACTGAAGAACTAGGCTTAGGTGACTCTTGTGTCTCAGAATCATCTAGAAATTGCAAGCAATTATCGCATGGCTGAACAGAGGTGTCATTTCTTGGCCCCGAGGACTAGAGACGTTCTAGTTCCACTGACATCCGAGCTATTGTCTCACCGGCTCATTACTTGACTGCACAGGCACAGTATTTCATCTTCTCAATGCAAACCACCTCCTGAAAATATATAACAATAACGTTGCTCTCTGTTTTCTTTCAGAGTTTGTCAAAATGATGTCGAGCCAATGAAAGCGAGAGAAAAAGGAAATCACATAAAAAGAAGAGAAACAAGCGAAACAGAAGGGAAGAGAAAGGACTGCAGCTCAGATGCATAAAGCATTCATTTCTTCTCTTCATAAAAATCCAGTGAATTTCACTGCTTGTTCAGTTTTTAAGTATGCAGTACATTTTTATGACTCATGTTTGGAGAGTTTTATGTCTTTCTGCTTTTAATCTATGGCTAATTATCAATCCACAAATTTATAAATGTATATATTTTTGCATCGGTTTCTGGCTATCAATTGTTTTCTTTCAATATGTCAACACAGGACAGACTGTTAAATATTTGTATGTTTGCACATTGTTATGAAAAATGCACAGTTGAATTGTATAATTCCAAAATATTCCTTTTATTACTGATCTATACTTGAAAATTGGTTATAAATGTAATTCTAATCACAAAAGCAATACAACTGATGTAAGATAACTGGCTTATGTTTTACTGACTGTGAATTCAATCTTTACACTTTTAATTGTAAACTGTTATGAGGTAGTTTAGTAGATTTGGTAGGTTATCTTTCAATTTGTAATTGTCACTTAAGATTACAAGGCAACTCCAGGTAAAGCATGTATAGCGCAAACCAAGTAAATTCTAATTTAAAATATAAGCTGTGTGATTGGTGGGTCACTGGAGTAATATAACACTGGGCCTGGGGGGTGTGGCAGGGTGGGGGCTGGGGTTGTTTACAGGGCGCAATGGAAAGTCACAAGAAGATCAGGAAAGGAGACAATGAAAGATACGATACAGTTGATCCTCTCACATCGCAGTTTAGATTTTTTGTGGGTCGGCAACAAACAATTAAATGGGAATTTTTTGGGAGCTTTGCGGCTTTGGTGGGAAACTGCATAGCACTGCAGATGATGCGTGAAGGAGATGAAAAGTAAAGAAAACGTAAAAAAGTTTAGTAAGTCATAAATGCATTCAATTTATGTATAATATTAATGTATTTTATCGTTTAATACCATAAACATACACAAATTGTTTACTCAATTTTTCCACATCGCGGGGGGGCTGAGCCCCTAACCCCCCCTAAATGTGGGAGGGTCACCTGAATTAATACATATATTGACATGGATAACTAATGGAGAGTTGTGCGTAAAGATAAATAAATGATTGATTTATGAATGAAATAAAAGAATGATGTGAAATACTAAAAACAAACAACATCCCAGATAATCTGTATTTTCATGGAGATTAGTACAATCTCTGTAATCCCCATCGGCAGAGTTTTAACGGAACAGATGGTGGATAAAAAAAATCTCCTTACAGAATATCTCTCACTCATTTTGGGATTAAATTTGAGGAAGAGGAGTACTAGGTTAATGTATATATACAGAGAGAGCAAGCGAACAAAGTAAAGAGAGAAAGAAAGACAAGTTGGAAGAGCGAAAGAGAGAGAAGGGGGATTTGGTGAGATTTTGTGTGAAATATGTTCACATTTTTCTCCACAATTTTGCAGCTGTTTCTGTTGTTATATAATGCAGTCATTACAATTAATTTCTTTTCCATTGTATGGCGAGCTGACAACATATATATTTTGACAGCGGGGAGGAAGTTTGAGACGTCATCATCGTAACTTGAAATGCCACTTTCTACAACAAATGAAAAATACAATTTGAATTTCAAGCACAATAAAAGTGGGAAAACACAATAACACTGGGAAAAACAAACACAAAACAGATCAACAGAAATAGAAAATTGATGGAAAAATAGCAAAGTGGTGTTGCTGTGTTCTCATTTTAAAAGACAGACTTTCCATTTGTGTGTCCCCATTTTTCTCACCTCACACTCAAAAGCATCAACGCTGCAGATTTCGGAAGAATGAAAATGCTCCAGCCCATTAGAGGACTGAAAATAGCTGGACATTGTATGCTTTTAATGAAGGGTGACTTATGTCAAATCTCTGATATGTCACATAACTTAACTAAAGAAAATAAAATAGTAAACTGTCTAGTTAGCCTTTTAAAAATGCTTTTCCATCTACTGATGTCAATAACTTGTTTTATTGAGAATTATTCAACCAACTCATTCTGCATTAAACCTACCACACCATAACGTACTAAAACTTCATAAAACCTGTATGATACATTTTTCTCGCTCCTCAATTTGTAATCCCATCAGAAATGAGCTAGTTAGGTAGTTTCTTAGATAAAGAGCTAAGATACATGTGTTCTTGTGCATAATTATATCATGCATGCCTCCTCACATCACACTGCATCTTGATGGTGTCTCTGTGACTTTGAGTGCAGTCACCAGAGACCTTGGTGTCACATCGATCCTAGACTATCTTTTGATACACATATAAATAAAACATTTCTAAAATTGGTTACTTCCATTCGAGGTATGAAGCCGAAATCGGGAACTTTCTATCAGCAGGTGACGACGAAAAGTTAGTCCATGCTTTTGTTACATCTAGCCTTGACTCCACTAATGCTCTCTTGACAGGATGTGCAAACGCCTCCCAGAAGCCCCTCCAGCTGCTTCAAAATGCAGCAGCCCGAATCTTAACTAGAGCAAAATGCTATCAGCACACCACATTGCTTTTTGGCAGCTTGTTGTAAAAAGTACTATACAAATTTAATCAAATTGAATTGAACTGAACTGCTTCCTCTACAGAACTTAGTTAGGAGGTGCCTGAGTAGGACTACAGTAAGATTAAGAATATATTTTGTCAGCCCACTGCATAACTTATCATATCTTAAGTTATTCAGCCCACTGAATAATTTATCTGCATAAGCATAACCTACCTCTGGTCACACGAGTGCTGTAGTCTAATATGGTGCCATGTGCTGCCACCTTGTGGTGTGGGGTACATGCATTCTCTAAAATTCTGCAACAGAAGAACTTCAGAAACAGGAAACTCAGAGGTAAAACACCGCAGTCACCCAAGAAGTATAAGCAGTGAATTTTTATTATAATCCAGTCTCATCAATAGTCATGCATTCATCCAAGTGGTCTTTAACAGATACATAATTAATAAGGTGACTGCTGTCATTTTAAGAGATGTTGTAATAATCAAAGACCACAGGTAAAGAATGGGTATTTTCATCTCTCATAACTCTTTTTGTAATGTCAGAGGATAAAATAATAGATGCATAGTGCCTGTCTAGCGAAGCCATTTTATAGCAAACTGGCCATTGTTGAGCATTATACATAAGTAATACAGAACAGAATCTCTCACTTCCATAATTATTAAACTGTTCAGTAACTGGGGGCCATACATCACATGCTAACATTTGCAGCTGCTAGGACACAGCTAGGTGGCCACAGAGGACAAGAGGGCCAACACCCAGAAGATGCAGAGCTATTGTTTTCTATGACTTCAAGCGAGATGTGCTTTTTCTGTTCGAGTTTCATACCGAACGTAACTTCCTGCAGCCAGCAGCGATGTCCGCAAAATGTCCACTTTTGCCCTGCCTTAGCCTGAACTTCACATAACATGGGCCTTCACCAGATTCTTGTATCTGTCAGTAAATATGCCTCCAGCCTTCACTTAGCTCTTGGCCTATCTAGTCTCTCCCATTATTCCATGGTACAGCTCCTAACATTGGAGAAGAATGCAGACAGGTACAGGCAAACATTGTACCAAACCAGAGGAAAAACAGTAACACAATTTGAAAAAAGACGAAGAATACAAACACAGAAAACCAAGACGGAGTAAAGAAACTGAGACAGAGAAACTTCTGAGGGTTTTGATTTACTCAAACATCGGAAAGCACAAGAACTCCCACACAGCGGCCGAACATTTTGCTCAATGAGCTGAAAGGCTGCAGCCCGCGGTTAAACCGTGAGCTCATCCTGGGGCAGCAGACTGAGAATTCGGTGGCCCTGGACTGATTAGTACGAGCTCCGCCTCACAAAAATGAGAAGCTCGTAGGCAAATCTGGACGTTCTCTGAGGAAGTGGACTCTGGATTATTATTCCGCTGGCTAACCAGAGCTTGTGTTCAATGACCTAGTCTGAGCACTGGCACAAACTGTACCCAAAAGGGATCATTCTTGTGACAGGTCATGAGCCAGGAAGATTTAGGGACCTGGCTCATTTATATGGATATTCTTTAAACCCTCTGACAGCTGGAAGACGGAAGAGATTATTTTGCCAATTTAAAAAAACTGAACTTTACAGACACCTGATGTAACAGTAAGGTACGGAAAGGTGCAGTATCTGGCAAGACTGAAAAAGCCTAACTTTTTGTTTGAATGTCTGTCAAAATTCATATGCTATCATATATCATATGCTTTCGTGGACCACCTCTACAACTGACGTTTTGCTAATAGAAACAATTTTGTCACTAAAACTGATTACAACTGATTTTCTTACCACAAACTTTTGCTGATTAAGCTCCAATTCATACATCAACCATTTGAATGAAGTCTGACTGCAAAAAAAAAAAAAAGATTAAATGTATTTTCAAAATTGAATGAGTCATGCAGAGAGAATACCAGGCACTTAAATCGGACATTTATTTACTAATGTAATAGAGTGTATTTGTGCATTATGTATTTGAAACTGTGTATTTTATATATATATATATATATATACGTGTGTGTTCTTAATTTACATTCAATAGTATGTACCGAAAAGTAAAAATACATGTTGAAATTACATTAGAATACATTTAATCTATAGGCTCATGTGTTGATATAAAGCAAAGGGAAAGACAGAGTGAGATGAAGGGAGGTAAAATAATTCCTGTTGATCCTCCATACATCCGGATCGCGGAAAAGCGCCTAACTCATTACATCAGATTAAACTCACTGTCATCCCTTCTTCTTCACCCTCAGCTGCACGCCGCTGTGTATCCCTGAGCTGCATCAACAAATCTTCTCACCAATACACGGAAAATCTCACTGGTTTCCAGTAATTTATTGCATAATGTGTTGGGTGATTACATTACGTTATAGGTATTTTGCAGATGCTCTTATCCAGAGCGACTTACAACTCAAAGTGCATTATGTCTGCGACAGGGGTGTTAAAGCGCTAGAGTGGGGTAAAAGTGCCGAGTGCTAGAACAAACAAAACAAAAACCATTAGTGATATCAACGACTATCATCAGGCAGCACAAGTAGGCTGCTACAGTGGGACTGGGGCTAACTAGCGGAGCTAGGGAGGAAGGGAGTGAGGTGCGTCCTGATGAGGTGAGTCTTTGGTCTGCACTCGAAGGTGGACAGGCTATCTGCCGTTCTGGCCTCCGTAGGAAGGCCGTTTCACCAGCGGGGAGCCAGGGCAGACAGCAGACATGAACGGGAAATGCAAGCGTGCAGGCGAGGGGGCACAAGCCGCGCTGAGGGTGCAGTTTATGGGTAGGCGTGAAGGATCTGATAATCTTTGATGATTATTTTTTCAAGGAATTTTTGAACGACTCATAAGCTCTGCGCCAAGTCCATGAGTGGACGGAGCCATGTTAATAGTCATCCCATTGTTGGATATGGCTTGAGGTCAAGGGCCTCATTTAGCCTATAAACCATGCATATGCACAATTTGGGATTTATAAAACTTCTACTTGATGTGAGAATATGTGTACCAGCATGATACGTTTGATTCGTGCTCAAAACAGCACGCCTAAGAGCCCATACTAAATTTACACGATAGTTTCCTTATTCCCTGTGATTAATTGGGATTACATTATCATTCATAATTGGTGTTGTTTATGACCATAAATAAGTGAAAGTAAATGAAGATATGAGAAATCAGTGAATTATTCATCAATTTATTTTGTTCACATGAATAGACCTAAAACATGTGATAACAGCAAGACAGCATGCCCATGGCTGCCTTGGTACTGCTAGAGGATATTGTGAATGAGTCGGTTTTGCTTAACATGAGCTATGCTCCTGTCCAGCTCCAAGAGTGACAGTCCTGACAAAATACATTTTCATACAGAAAGTGACAGATGTTAAAATACAAACACATGAACATTTCCATGTAGAAAACAGTGGGGAAGATAAAGTTCAGACAGACAGGTGAAACAGGTAAGAAAATCACACGTAAGTGTCATGTGGTAAGTATTTATTTATTTGGTTCTGCTAGCATAAGTAATCAGACAACAGTTTTGAAAAACAGGAATACATGACAGTAGAAACAGACAGAACACGTTTTAAATAATTTGATTGTATGGAAACAGTGCAACCAATAATCACTGTGATGCTTCTGAAAACAGTAACA
This sequence comes from Albula glossodonta, assembly GCA_019788955.1. NCBI lineage: Eukaryota > Metazoa > Chordata > Actinopteri > Albuliformes > Albulidae > Albula > Albula glossodonta. The sequence continues at coordinate 395,249 of JAFBMS010000207.1, forward strand.
TGGGGAATATGAGCATGAAAATTCTCTTCATATAATTAATGCATTTTGTTCTTCATGTAATTATTCAAGTATAATATTTATGCAGTCAAATCTTCACTTTCAACTTATTCGCAATGGTCTAAAAACATTACCAAAATCATAAATAATTGTCTAACCATTACAGAAAGTTATCATTTTTCTCAAATGTGAAAAAAGACTTTTTAAACTCAAAATGTATTATATTAACGCTGATATACACAGCTACTGGCAGTGCAGTGCAGATCTCAAGAAGGTAAATGTAACTCACTAACTGATGTGACTTTGTGTGTCATTTTTTGATGAGATCAGTTATTATGTGACTTTATCTGCACACCAACTTGAGCGAGACCCAGTACCCATGTACAACCACCCTCATACAACTTATAGCTAACATGCTTCAGCCCACCTGCCTCAGCATGAAAGCTTACTCTTCAGCACCCTCTGAAGGCCCTGAAACTACCATCATAATAAGACACATTGTTTCCTACTGACTAATGACCGCATTTACATATGAGAACTACAGGCCATATAAAGGGCTTTGCCACATGTTTTAATTCATGCATGTGCAATTTCAGTGACATGATTTGTGATTGGAGCAAACAAACTACCTCAACCAATCACAGGCTCAGTTGGTCTTTCCGCTCTAACAAACCAGTTTGGTGTCTGCTAAATACTTAACTAAATCGTACCCTAAGTGTACATAGGACAGTTGGGTGTATGTGACAACTGCGTGTACAGAAGAGGCCAATGTGTAGATACAATGACAAAGTGAGTAAAAGACTACATATACCAAGACCAGGTGTGCATGCATACGATTATTAAGTGTATATAGACTGACAATGTTCCTTTGATGGTAAATACAATTATGAGTGCATAACGTTACTGCATGTGCCTACTGCGTGATGATAAAATGTATATCCTCCATATGAGGCGACTGCATGTACAAAACAATAACGATGGCGTGTGTCTAAACAAGAGTCTGGACACCACACCGCATAATGCCAACTGCATGTAGTTCAGTTCACACTTCACTGTGACTATAATAGGAAGCAGCTTACCGTTGCGGAGTTGTTTTGGGGTAGTGCTGCTTAGCTTAGCTCCTAAAAGCTGCAGTAGCAACAGATATAGACTGGGGACACAGAGCAAAAGTAAGAGGCACTACGCTGGCTGAATTTGCAGATCCAGTTCAGTGCAGTACAAACATATTACCCTGCTCCAGCTACAACAGGGTGCAAGTGTAGATATGTTATTTACTGTCATAGCAGCCAGTTGTAGAAATTAGTCCAGAATAGCACTGACTGCAAACTAACTGGAGGATGGTTCAGTGTGTGAGTCAAACAGGTGGTGGATGTTTAAAATCAACTCATATTCAAGATGTGGTCAGCGAAACCACTGTTCAGCTGTCTGCTTGACTGAAAATTCATGTCATTTCTAACCCTCCTATTATGTTCAGATGAAGGGCAAATTAGTTCCGTTTAAACTTCAATTCTGACCCGGCTTGGCTCAATCACTTTTAAGAGGCCAAAATTTTACCCTTCCAAAATGTTTTTTTTTAACCACAAATACCCATCCATCAACACTGATGAAAGTATAATTTTTTTTTACATCTTATAGCCTGAGGATACCGTATTCAAACTATGACAGACCACCTTCTTCGACACAGAACGTAGATTGCAGTATCTCAGTTATATTCTCTATCTTCTTTCTGAAATCTCAGCCGCCATGCTCAATACGCTCAATAATATCTTTGCACCCTGATAATGTAGAGAGTTTGTAAAAACATGAAACCAGTCAAGTTCATGGACATATTCATATCCCATACAGTTTATGCAGTCATATCAGGCTGAAAGATAAAGTTAAATGATATTTCAGCGATGTAAATTCTGGAACAGATGGATTTTTGCCAGAATACGAAAGCAGGATTAAGTGAGTCCTGGTGTACACTTCTGGCATTCCGTGATTATTAGAAAATGAATCCTCAAATGTGATTTGTGGCTTCTCTGTTGACCCATGCAGGTTTATGGCAGTGAAGTATCTTGCTTATGAAGCCGAGGCAAGTTGAGCTCTGGGTTTTTAAGTGGATTATTCAAAAACAGAATATGCGCAAACACTTGGTTTCGATGAGCAGACATATGGAAAGCAGATGTATCACCAGATTGGTGTGTTGGGAGCATACATTTTTTAATCAAATAACACTTTTGCAAATCTGTCTGCCATGTTGGTTTAGTTTGCCTTTTGGAAGGTTCAGCTGTGTTGCATAAACCGTCTGGCCCGTCAGCATCCAAGTTATACAATATATCTTTGTGTAATTAACAGCATAAGTACAAGGGTTGATGAGTCTGTCACATGGTGGTGACACACTCAAATAATGTACTGTTGATCGCTTCACTGAGTTTCATTGACTGGGCACTTCCATGTCGGGGTCTTGCTTGTTACCAGTGGGCATGTCTCTCCTTGGCTGTGACCTTCAGGAACTCTGAGTGGCTGGCGTAAAGTTTGAGGGTGGAGTCGATATCAACCCAGCTTACTTGACCCGCATCATCGCCTGCTTGTAGAGGAAGCCCGCTCACACTGTCACCTAACCAATAAAAGAAACATCAATATCGGTAACCAAGAACAAATGAAAACTGGAGACACTAGGAACACCACTGATACCAGACCTATACTTTGAACACTCATGGTTATTTACAGACATGCCCATCTGAGTGAACACTAAAAAAACAACACACTCCACTGTACGGCGTAGGGTACTGCTGAGCCCATATAAAGTCAATCAAGTCTTACGGCAACATGCTCTGTTTAACCGATGTTTCCTTATCTGCACAATCTGGTTTTCAAAAATGGTGTCATATGATCCAAATCTCATTATTATTATGTGATATTGTTATTCAAAAATATTTCAGATAACTGCACATGTAATTTTTTTTCATAACTCATCTTTCTCTGTTGTGATTGTAACAGTCATTCAGAGGTTTAGCAGGTTTGAAGCTGAGGATTTGTACATATAATAAATGTAAAGAATACATGTTTGCTACACTTTTCCGGCCTACTTTTGCACAAAAATGCCTAAAAAGAAAAACAGAGAGACGTTCACCTTGGTGGACTACATTTAAGACCCCAAAAGAACAAATTTGTTGCTTCTAGTTTGAGGGTACACTGCAGTGTTATTACCAAAAATAAAGAAATATTTTGAACTCTTAAAGTGAGCATATATTTAGCTTAACATGCTCTTGTTGGTTTTGGAAGTATTTCAGCTCAGGCTAATTGCATTGTTGTTTATTTATAACATGCTGATTGATGAGACCTATGTGTGCATTAAAGAAGAGATACAGAGCAATGTATTTCGTTTGTCTGTTGGTTGTCTGTATTCGCTGTCTCCATTTTGCAATAATAATGTAGTTGTTAACATCAGATCAATGACCATAAGCTCCTGTGAGAGCTAGCAGTAGGTTTTCCAGATTGTCTCCTAAAATAAGTGTTGGTGAACTGGAAGTTCAGACAATATTCAATTCATTCAGAAGACAGGGCAAAACAGAAGAAAAGGCCCAAAACATCCACAATCGTCAAGCTGGTTTCGCCTGTTACTGTATTTTCAACATGCGATTCTAAATGCATTCCCTTGCTTCTGTCAGTAGGGCTAATATGTACCCATTAGCATGTTATACAAGACCACATGTAGTAAAAAATGCTGTTATTACAACAGTTACGTCAGAGCATTTTGTTAGCTATAACACGATCCTAACACATAAGCGGTCATTTATTTTGACTGTATGTACATATCTGATATTTACGTGAGCATGATTTAGGCTCCTGAATCTGCACAGTTAAGTGGAGTCAACAATACTCTGTGAAGTAGAGTTATATAAAACCGCAAGATATATGAATAACAACCTTTCTCATCATGGAAGTTGACAGCAACTGTTTCCATCCAGGAATTGTCTGTGTTTCGAGGGTCATCCACATAACCCTTGTACACCTGTGACAGAACGAGAGCGAGCGTGAGAAAGAGTCGGAAGAGCGACACAAACACAATGACAGAAAAGTCAGGCTACGATCATGTGACCTGCAGTCCTTCCGAGCTGAAGAGTCGGGCGATACGCTCACTAAGTTTCGCTTTCTCCATGGACGACATTTTCAGGGTGTTCAGCGCCTCCTCCGAAAATTCGCGCTGCAAAGTGAGTGACACCAGCTCCCCCGGGTCCACCATACCCTGAGAAAAAGCCGAACACAGCAGAGCGAGTAGAGCAGCAGTACTGACAATATTCTTTTCATATGGTAAACTATAATGTACACATTCTACACATAAAGCAAGAAAACTTTTCCAAACCTATCACCAATAGATGCATACGAGTGAGAATGAAGACAAAGATAGTGTAGCAAGAGAGATATAAAGACTGACCCCTGGTATTGCCCACTCCCCACAGTCTTTCCTTTTGATGGAGACGAACTGCAGAACGGGGAGCTTGGAACTCTTGTTTAACACTCGCTGGCCAGTTGAGTCCCGTTTCCATCTGCAAAAGCAGAATGCAGGAGTCATATGCTAATGCTAGGCTAGCTGAGCGGTCCTACTGACCCTCCGCTAGTCTGAAGCCTGAAGCTCCGGCTTCACAACAGATACAGCTGACAGAGTCTGACAACATACTACAAAGGAATTAACAAAAAACATTATTATGACCACAAAAGTGAAATAGCACAGCAGTTAAAACAACAGTTGAGAGTTGGAAGTTGGAAATCCAGGTTAGAGGCTGAGCAATACCTAGTGACAATGGGGTCTGCAGCATGGTTAGGACCCCAACGGCCAAGTAAACCTCTCCCAGTCAAACCAGTGCGGCCACAAGGATTACTAGAAATAAAGGATGGAAGATACTCTTGAATGGGCATTAATTCTCACAATATTCATAACGTCATTATTCATTTGGAATAAATAGGCTGGTTCAAACATACATTGGCTTCCCCTGCTCCACTTTGTATGTTGCCACATGACTCCTACGGTCCACCAATCCATCCAAAGCGTTGAAACGGGGAGAAAATGAGCTGGGGGAGAAAAACAGCTGGGCCTGTGAGGGTGGACTAAAAACATCCAATTAAGGCTTTATACTTTCCAGTGATATCAATGTCTAGCATTCTCTCTATTACTGACTTACCCTATATCTGGGTCAGCCCAGACTGGTTTTTTCAGCACAGACGGAGCTGTATAGTTCACAGGTTTATACTCGGCCCATTTTATCTCCCATTTCAGCTTGTCGTCTGGAACCGGGAACCTGCGGGTGTCAGAGCCGGGATACAGTGGACATCTGGCTTTGGTGTGCGGGGCGGAAGACATGGAGGACAGATTGGACATGAACGCGCTGGGAATACGTGCGTTGTTGCAGACGGTTTCACTGGTACTTATTCCAGGGCTGAACTGGGTGAGTGAGCATGAGAAAGGGGGGCTGTTATAGAAAGAGAAAGAGAGAGAGAAGATTGTTTGATGTAGCTGCAATTCTGCAAACTTTCGTATAGCCCACAGGTCGAAGAAAAATGAATAGAAATACAACATATGCACATTATATCTTGTACCATTACACCATCACCCTACAAGGAAAGTGAACACGTATGTATAAACAGTATAACTCTGACAAGGGTAAAATTGTACATGAAATATAATATCTTTGATGTAAAACATTTCCTGGCATTTTTAATACAATCAGTTCACAGCTCGAGATGTTACAATACAACAACAAATATTAGTTCGAAAAACTATCTAGTTAACCCTAATTACACTATCTTAAACCTGACACCAGCGAGAATATGGGGAACCGGTATCGTGAGTGGTAAGTAGCAAGTTCATGAGTAACACTGCCATGCCATATCGTGAGGGCTAGGCTATTTAGGTTTCAGTTTTGCAATCTAGCTACTCGCAAGCTGGCTAGCTAACGTTAACTGCTCAGGCAACGTTAACTGACGTTTTTTACAGGCTGTCAAGAGTTGGAGAGGTATCGTGAGCTAGTTAGCCTGCACAGTCTCTAGCTAGGATAGCTAACTGGCTGGCTAGAAAACATTGCCAGGGGTATCACTGTTGTCACTAGAAGGCTAACGATAGCTAACTTGGTGCACCAAACGATACAATATTATACAAAGACATCATCAAACATCAGTATTGAAAATTGTATCTATATGGACAATGGTTACCTCGTTCTTACTGAATACACAGATTGCCGAAATCCAAACAGAGTTAAAGCTATCCGAATCGACCCAAACCAGCTTTCACACAATCGTACCATTCCAAATAATATGCAATCCCCAACCAGCGGTAACTAGGAAGTACAGCGACCGACGCAATAGCGCATTTCCAGAAACAAAGTACAGCCTACAGGCACCACATGCTGCTAGGATACTTGAAGACTGTTAATCTGTCAACTGTACAGATCTGTTAAGTAATACAGTTCTGCTGCTACTACCACTCAAAATATATATCTAACATTTCACAGAAATTATCTTCAGCGAATTGCAAGCATACAAGTCCGAATAAAATTGTATCCAAGTGGTGGATGGTATTCAAGAGATGCCTACCTGACAGAGCTGAAGAAATGTGGAGAGAGCGGAACTTGCAGACTCTCTGTTGCCTAAGGTTTTTTTCTGCAGCAATTTCCCGTCAGAATACCTCCCATGCGAGTGTTCTTTCAGCATCCACAGTAATGCATCGATTAAGATCACACGATTACAGTATCAAAGAAGCAACATAGATATCTATATGAGCCTTGAATTTGCACCATAGTTTGCTGTTGCCATAGCAAATTCGGAATGTACAATTAAAATTGAAGCAAACCATTAGTAACATTTCTTGTTGCAGGTCAGTATGGATAGCATTACTGTCCATGACATTTAATGCACTTTCGTGTTATATCACCTGGCATTTATAGAATACTGAAGTACAACAGTACAACTTGAATCTGTGGTAGACATTACAGTGGATAGTGTGGAATCATCTTGGATCAGATGTCCATATATTTTAAATAATTGTCAAGTGGCTTTAGACATTATGCCTGTCTCTTATATATACTTTATATATACCTGGACAACCATTCAACACTGACCCCCTCCACCCACCCAGATTGATGATAACCTTAAGCAAAATAGAGCAAAATGAATTGACTCTAGGTCAATTCAGCGTGGCATTACAGTGTTGTCTGTGGTGAGTCAATTTATAGCCGGGTGTCTTATATCTTCCAGTGTTATCTAAAGCACAGCAGGTCATTACAAGTGGCTTTGTGTTACAGGGTACTTATACCAAATATCAGACCTTAGACCCTGCACTCTCCTCCTCTTTTATCTAATTAAGGAGTGGTTGAGGGTATACAGAGTATACCTACCTAAACTTCTGGGTGTGAACAGTGTACTTACAGCGTTTACTGTTTTGATTATGATTTGTAATGCTATATTTGTAATATAAAATTGACACCCCGGTTCATGCCACAAGCAGAGAGGCTCCTGTTTGTCGGGAGTATTTCCTTGCTACTGTTGTCCTGGGCTTGCTCTGAGAGGGTTAGGAAAAGTGCTATATTTAAATAAAATTGAATTTAACTAGATTAAATTGAATTATGACTGGCAATACGTGTGTGCTATGAGATTTACAGTATGTCCACTTCCTCATACAATGTACTATAGGTTGCAAATTAATATCTGCTAGCAGCTAAGGGTTGAGAGTGCAGATAATATCAATTGCCCAAAATATGGACATATTCTAAGTAAATAACAACGTAATAACGTACTGTGCTCAGTTTTTCAGAGAGGACCTTACAAACTTGATACATTTCGGCATTGCTCAAGCATAGGTGCAAGCACTTCTCGTTTAAGAGGAAATTACTGAGACGTGCCAAACGTGTCATGGTCTGATTGCATGGAGGCATAAGCTTGTAAATGAAAGGCGAAAAATGTACATTACAGTCGCTAAATTACTTAGATTTCAATTACATCTGAATTGGACAATATGTGTCTACTCATGGAAACAGAATGTATTAATTCAGCCAGTGGTTACGCCGTCATTACTGTAAAAATATTATTTGGCTATTTCCGTATTTGTTATTGCTTGGAGTCTATTAGTCGGCCAAAGCAACTGTTAAGCCTCCGCCCTTCTTTGGCATAGGCCACTTTTACTGCAAAACCTTAGAGAGTCAATTCGGAGCAGCACTTGCGCAGATTCTTTCGTCTATTTGCACATAAGAAACCAAAGGAGTTAATAGGCTCAAGCACAACGCAGAATTGACTCCCGTAACGAAAGTAAAACCAACATAAAACACCGCACTGGTTGCTGAGCACGCGCATACACCTCGTTTCGAGGCGAGGGCGAGACAGAAAGCGCGTTCATGTGCTGAATCCGATCGTTTACATTTCATCCTTGGAAGCGGAGGCCTCGGCGTATCCCTTCATCTGCAAGACGAACAGGGCGAATAAAAAACAAAAAAGCAACATTTTGTGCGAAACATAGTTTGCCAGATACTCTTAAGTAAGCGTTAGGCCCCCCTCCCCTCCCCGGAAAGTGACCAAAGCAGCCGTTTACAACGACATAGTAATGGCAGATTCGAGCAGCAGCGCAGCAGGAACTGGAGCCGCAGGCTCGAATAGTGGTGCTACGGAACCGGGCAACGCTGCGGCGCCCGGGGGAGCGACTGGAGCGGCGGGGTCGAAGCCGGGCCTGGAGTCGGTGAAGGGGCAAAATTTTGACGTTGGCCCCCGCTACACGGACCTGATGTATATAGGAGAAGGCGCCTACGGAATGGTTTGGTAAGAGTAAACATGATCGAAGTTATCACTGACGAATGTCAACAGCATGATCACTACCATCCAACAAGCGTATTATCATCCATCGATAGTTTATGGTACTTAAGTGTTGGGATCTTTTGAATGAAATTGACTAACGTGGGCTATTTACTTGTTAAGCTAGCTAACTTGTGTGTAGGACAGGAAACCATATATTTTATGCAATTGTGTTGCTGTTGAAGTGTCGAGCATCGAGCATGTTTGCAGGAGAGATAGCAATAACATTAGCTAGATAACTACCAAGATCTGTGATCTTGGTCACTTTTTAGATAGCTGGCTACGTAGGTCTCCTTTTTGTGCATCGTAATTTGTAATTTCATGACTGCCTGACCATGTAACAAAAACTACTACAATAGCCGATTAATGCTATATTGCTACTTGGCATGAGTAATGTGTAAAGCTAATAGTGGCTAACTGGACAATTAGCAAGCTAGGTAGTTGGGAAGCTAGTTTTAGGCGTGGTCTTTCAGGTTCTGAAGTAGGCTGGCTAGCTGACTTAGCTAGCTGTTTTGCAGTAACCTTAGAGGAGTTGAATAATTGCTCCATCTGTGACAATTATACACAAACAAGCCAAGTCATTACGCTCGTCTATATTATGTGCTTAGTTTGCAAACTAGTTCTCAGTATTTATGTTATTGCTCGGTGTGTTATAGCTAGCTACGCACACTAGCAGGGCATTGATTGTCTACTGTTGTGGTATCTAGCTATGCTGGGTACGTTGCAGGTTAAGCTACTGAAACATTGCACAATGTTTAAGGAAAACGCTATATCTTTTGATGAGCCACCACGGTAATGTAGATCGATGTGACTTATTTCGTTCACAGCTGTCTCTGGCATTGCTGTCAAAATGATATAGGGTAGTCTGGTTCACTGACAGGGTCGAAAATAAAAACATTTTCAATGATACCTCAAGATGATGGCACTCATATGTGCAGAATGTGAACTTTATGCAGGATACTTAGGCCAGACCTCAAGATTATTGTTACTTGGTTGTCAACAAAAGTGTCACAAGATCAGAGACAACTAGATCGTTATCTCACACAGCCTCACAAGTTGTACATTTACAAGAAAATGCTGTCTCCTTTGAGTGCAGCACAGGTAGGGCTTTTTTTTTAAAATCATGATCTATTTAACTGTACGTGTGGCAATATTATGAGTGTCACATTCCCAGTAGTGACCCATTCTGCTTTGTCAACCAGCTCGGCTTTCGACAATGTGAACAAGTTGCGGGTAGCCATCAAGAAGATCAGCCCGTTCGAGCACCAGACGTACTGCCAGCGCACCCTGAGGGAGATCAAGATCCTGCTGCGGTTCCGCCATGAGAACATCATCGGGATCAATGACATCCTAAGAGCCAGGCACATCGACAACATGAGGGATGTGTATCCTCCTGGTTTCGCAAAGGGGCCGGGCTGGGCTGGGCCGGGCTGGGCTAGGCTGGGCTAGGCTGGGTGTGGAGGCCCACAGTGGGTTGTATCAGTCTGAGGGAGGGGAGGGGAGGGGAGGGGGAAGGACCGTAGTGATGTAGAGAGTGGATGTGGCGTGTCATTGCTGCGCAGCACTGACCACTGTGGTTCGGACCAAGACCAACCACAGGTATGCTTTTCGTTCAAATTAGTTGGTGGTTTTGGGCGACGTGCTCCTCAAAATTAAATTGCAGCTCAAGTGTTTACTGGTTTCAGTTTGAGAAAATGAAAATGCTTGTACGCTTATGTTTTTTTTTTTTTTTTTTTTTTTAATGCATCGGGTTGTTTAAAATTGGCATGTATGTTGCATGCACAGGATAGAGGTTTCCAGTCGCTTCATAATCACAGCCTGCATCGAACTGCAATTGACTCCGTTTCATTTTCGTAATCTGAGCATTGCGGTCTTTAATGCAGTTATTGACCGGCTTTGCGCTAGCACTTGCACTTAGCCACATTGTGCATCTGCTTAAGTGGAGTGTAGATCTATCTCTGACTGTGTCGAACTTCAGTGGTAAAGGATAGGTGCATCATAGCAAAAAGCATCAGCTCTTTATGTGAGCACCACACTGTCTGTGTGTGTAAGTGGGAACAGAGATACTTTCCAGGATAGCAGTGCTCGGATGACAGTGCTTGGATATTCTTGCTGCGTTCACACTGCAGTCTTCATAAGCTACACTGTGTCGCTGAAGTCACCCTGTCAATGTTGCTTGTAGGCGCATTCGGATTCATTTATGTGGTTGCACTGTCATCCTAGGTCAGTGCATCAGCTTCTCAAGTGTAGTGCTAGGTCCAGGCCTGGTAGTTGTATTGTGCAACTTTTTCTAAACAAATGCACGTTGAACACATTTTAAACACAAAGTAATAATATTGGCTATCATATTAATCAATGGTGTAATAGGCCTTCCTGGTTAGTCAGGCTTTTCTAGCTGTTAAATTATCTAGGTATGAGTTTGCTATCTAGACATTAAACAAAATGACGTTTTAAAGTCAGAAGTGCCACTGAACCACTATGTCAACCACGGTTTACAATGTAAAAAACAAATTTTAAGTGGAAGCGATACTTTGTTTGTTGAGAGTTGGAGGAGCAGTAGAACATTTCTCTCCTGTGTTTGGTTGAACACTCTATCACGTCATCTTAATGTGCGTAAGGTTCAAATGTTTTCAACATTCAACAGGCCTAGAGCCCTGGTGTTGCGTTGCCAGATGTAGCTTGCTGTACTGTCACTTCATGTAGCTGCCTGTCATTGAAATTGAATGACTTCCTGGTGCTTTGTAGCTTATTAAGGTTAGCGTGAACACACCATAAGGTTAGTACGGTGCAGTAATGCTAGAGCTGACTGCTATGGGTAAGATATTGACTGCATGTGTATTGTATTTCTTCATGTCAGCAGTATTTTTCTATGGATAAATTACCACTCTGTGTAAAGTGTCATACAATATTGCCCATTGTAAGCGGTTGTACTCTAAATGTGGTTGTAGCAGTGGCCTATAGCTATTCTTGAGCAGCCTCATTTCGCGGTTAGATTCACTTGCACAAGCACTGTAGTTTCTTTCCTTGTGGAACCTTGACTACTGGTACCCTCCAGATACATCGTGCAGGACCTGATGGAGACTGATCTGTACAAGCTACTGAAAACCCAGCAGCTCAGCAATGACCACATCTGCTACTTCCTCTACCAGATCCTGAGAGGCCTCAAGTACATCCACTCTGCCAACGTGCTGCACAGAGATCTCAAGCCATCCAACCTGCTCATCAACACCACCTGTGACCTCAAGGTGAGGCCCAGGTGGCTAGGTGATGCAGAGGGTTCTTGCGCTACAGGTTTGACACACACCAACCAGTAAAGGACATCGAGGAGGTTGGAGCCATATGTTGGGCCGTGACGCCCTCTTTCTGCGGGACGGCTAACCTCGCTTCTGCATACACTGGAAATGCACCACCAGTACACAGCAAAATGCCTGGTGTTAATTTAACACGAATAGTGTACATGCGAGTCCAGTTGTTCTGAAATGCACACTGTTTGTGTTAAATTAACACTGGACATTTTGCTATACACGAGCTCAGCATCTTCTCCATGCATCCTCACACGCCTGATTTGACTAGGAGTAGCCATTAGGGAGCGTTGAGATCAGCGGAACTGCCTGGCTTACCCTCTGTCGTTCATCAACGAGGTCGAGATTCTGGCCGCCAATGGGGACTTCCAGCCATAGCAGCCAATGGCGTGGCCAGGACCCAAGCACCCAGTCGTGGGGCTTGCGCCTTGTGCCTTCAGAATGAGCTATCCAGTTGCCGATTTAGTCTGTGCTCAATTTAACTTTTTCAAAATGATATGAAGAAGTATATGGCTGGCTGACTGCAGCCAGCTGAGGTAGAGGTCAAGGCAGGTGTCAAGTTGATGATACAGGGAGAGAGAAACAAGAGTATTTCATGAGGGAAGACTGAGCAGTAATCTTTCACCAATTACTGTCACTAATTTCAAACAGTTTCATTATCAGTGGTTGGACAATTTGGTGCTTTGAATCCTAACAGAAAATCTGAATTCATTCCAACTTATTTATGCTGAATGTAAAATATAATGTTTCAGTCTTGTCACAGTCTGCAGCCCTTGCCGCATTTGAAATCCAAAAATAAAAATGAGCAAACGTTGGTCACCTTGTGAGCGCTGGAGGAGTAATGGACAGCGTTTTATAATTTGTTAATAGTCGCATAAAATGGAGACCAGATAGCTCAGCAGACAGTCTGCCGAGCAGCCGTCTCGTCCACAAATCGACCCCTGGGAGACTGGGGTTCAAATCCCGGCTCCGGCCCTTTTATCGATGTCTCCTCCTCCCTGTAACCCTCTCAGCCTTCCTACTGTCTGAATAAAGAAACAAACATAAGGACAATGGCTTGGCCACTCTCCCCTGAGCTGGAAAAAACAATAGTTGCATAAAATATAAATAAGCAAAAGGTGCCATGCAAATAAATCTGTGCTGTTGAAGGGTTTTGTAAAAGTTCAGAGAGAGGGTTTCTCAAGTTAGGGAAGAAATTAACCAGAAAAATAGAATGCAACCCCTGGCTGAAGCTACTTCAAACAGGCTGTGCAAGAGTTGGGCATAGCAGTATTTGCAGTTTAAAAACTGTTCTTGAGAGGCATTCCTTTTGTGTGCCAGTTTGATGGTTCATGGCCCTAGCCACATGTTCAAGCTGTTACCTCACCCTGTATTGGTGTACGCCCTGTAAAACGGTTTCCCATCTTTAAATGGGCTTTTCAGAGTAGAGTATATTTGCTCATAACATTACTGGCCAGGGAGTTAAATAAGACTTTGGAGCCTCCTGTATCAGCCTCTTTGCACTTTTGCCAAATAGTCTTTTGGCAAAATGTGCTGTGGCTAGGTGAGTGTTAGCAAGAGGCTCTAATGGATAGAGCTGTTTTTGAGCAACTCTGATTATATGGTCCACCCCTGACTTGGCGACCATGGTTGCAAACCATTCTAACTACCTGTTCCTAGTGCTCACCCTCCTATTATTTTTGTTTTTTATATTGTCATGTTTTTTTATCTAGGTTATAGTGTAGTCGACTACTTTACTGCTTTGATGCTGTTGCACCTGCTGTCTTCTATGAAATTTATTTCTATAGCGCATTTCATAGATATTTGCGACAGTACGCTTTATAATTCATCAGTACACCACAAGATTCTCGTGCAACCGTTGCTCTCAATTGTTGTGGATACACTTATGTTCTGTTGTGTTGTAATCTGTCAGGATTAGGGTGTGTACTAAATTACTGTAATGTAATGTTAGTAGATTGTCAGGCGGTAGCAGGGCATCGGTTAGTCGCGATGATTGAAAGTTATGACCACAGAATTGAGAGTATTAGTCTTAGGACTTGCTAATATTGTGTGGTGTACACAAGCCTGTTGAACTGGGACACTCAGTCTGGGTTTTATCTGCTCAAGACCAGCTGAACTTCCTCTTGGCAGCCTCTGTCTGCTTGTTTCCACATGCGCTTGAGTTTACCTGACTGAGTTTTCAGGTAGGCTTCAGCGCACCCACAGTGCTGAGCCAAGCAAGCTGCTTAAAATGGTGGAGGGTTCAGAGATGGTACAGTTTGATAGTAACCAGAGAATTAGCGGCAAGTAAAATGGTTGCGTTTATCCCAGTGTTTATGATAAACCCTCATGCTTTTGGCTTATCTTATCTCAGATGATTTCTACATCAGTACATTTAAACCAGCAACTGTTACATTTATATTATGCACCACTTAGAGCCACAGAACTGCATTAAATATTTAACAGCATGCTGAATAAACCTCTTGTCCTGAAACAGGAGATTGTCATCAGTTTTTGATTCTTCTACCTCATGCCTAACAGTCTTTGACTTAATGAGCATATGTCGGTTTGCTGCTGTGTTAGGATTATGCATGTTTGTCACGTTCACGCTGCTTCTCTCCCCCCGTCAGATCTGTGATTTTGGGCTGGCACGGATAGCCGATCCAGAGCACGACCACACCGGCTTCCTGACGGAGTATGTGGCCACGCGCTGGTACCGCGCTCCTGAGATCATGCTGAACTCCAAGGTACCTTTTTTCGGCGCACCTCTCTGTGTTCTGCTATTAGGACTGTGCTTGACCTGGGTCCTCCCTTTGGAGGTCTATCACTTTATCGTAGACATTCAGAAAGCCAGTCACAAATATAGAACAGGTGTTTCTATAAAAAAGCAAAAAAAATATAAAGAATCTTTCATGTAGTTGTACGCTTTAGTTGGTAACATTTTTCATTGAAAATTCTCAAGGACCTGCAGGGGTTTTTCAAGATTTTTCCAGTATCCATAAAGAGAGTTAAAGTATGTCAGAGTTATAATTTATAATTCATATTTAATATTTATCTGACCCAGGTCTGGACTGCAGCGAAATGTTCAAATTGGGAATTATTCAGTTATTTTAAAAAAGAAAAAATGAGTGACTCCAACAAGGCCGCTCACTGATACTGTGTTAGAGTGTCCCATTATTGAGAGAGCTCTGGACATTTTCAGTTTTATCATTGTGCGGATTGAAACATTGTGGTTTGTATGTGTTCTTAAACCCATGTGACTACATCCACAGGGCTACACCAAGTCTATTGATATCTGGTCAGTGGGCTGTATCCTGGCTGAGATGCTCTCCAATAGACCAATCTTTCCAGGGAAACACTACCTTGACCAGCTCAACCACATATTAGGTGCGTGCCGCTCCCGGAACAACCCTGCGGATCTGTATTGCCGATAGTGCTGTATCTACAAGCTCCCCCTCGATGACTGATGTGTAAAATTCTGGTTCCCCCTCAGGCATACTGGGGTCTCCCTCTCAGGAAGACCTAAACTGCATCATCAACATGAAGGCCAGGAACTACCTTCAGTCCCTGCCGCAGAAACCCAAAATCCCCTGGAACAAACTCTTCCCAAAGGCCGACAACAAGGGTGCGTGCAAGCTGAAACACACTCGCACGTTATACAGGGAGTCCTCGGGTTACGACGCACTTCCATAAATTATTTAAAAACCCAAGTTTCGACCTATGCAGTTTGGTTCGTAAATACGAACACAGAAATGAAGATAAGAAATCGTTCTCTCTTTTTTTTAATTACTGTTTCATTTAATTACTGTATTTTTTATGTCCTTCATGTGTTGTGTGTAGTGAGTGACTTAAGGTGTTAACTTAGGTATAATTTAGGTATAAATTCCAACTTGCGTCGAAAATTGGCTTACGACAAGTCCTAGGAACTGAGCTCGTTCGTAAGTCGAGGACCCCCTGTATATGTAACCACACACACTCACACACTGTATGTACAGAAAATTGGTACATGACTGTATATCAGATTATACCTCTTTAGGGGAGCTTATAACTTGTGACTTACAGCATGAAGTATTTAAGTTCTGTTCTCCAAAAATCTGCCACCACTGTACTT
This sequence comes from Albula glossodonta, assembly GCA_019788955.1. Classification (NCBI taxonomy): domain Eukaryota; kingdom Metazoa; phylum Chordata; class Actinopteri; order Albuliformes; family Albulidae; genus Albula; species Albula glossodonta. The sequence goes on from JAFBMS010000207.1 coordinate 411,455, forward strand.
CAGTGCATGTAATTTTCACTTAATTGCATGAATGTACTGAACTAAACTTACTTCCTAAACAGTGCACCACTTGCATTTGCACAACTGCAAATCTACTGTGCATTGATGCTATTGATACAGTCTCGAGTGCACAGTTACTTCATAACCACAACGAGTCTTTCGATAAACATCCTCTGACAAAAATGGTCAGAAACGGAATAAGCTGAGTCATTTCTACCTGTTCACCGCACATGGCTGTTTTACGACACATTCGAAGTCTACACTGCCATGTTTCAAAATAAGTGGTAGCGAGGTGATCGCAAGATAAAACTAAGAAAGCTATAACCAGGTCAGAGCGTTTTGTCTTGGGTGATTCAGTTGCTCTTTATGAGTTGTTAATTATGATCTTTATATGTATTTAATCATTGTTAATCAAAAAGAAACAAATAATAGAAGTTTACATTCATTATTAAACGAATTTGAATATCACTTGTGCCAAGGCAACATGCATGCATTTATGAAATGTCTGTGTATACCTGAAATGTGGTTACCGTGGAATAAGTAACTTTTTTTTAAAATGAAACTGTCATGATATGTAGCTGAATGTACTCACTGTAGTTTCTGTTTCTATGACAAAATTTCATAACCGGAATGGTTATTAGGGAACTATAACTTGTAACACATGATGCAATGCATAAATTCATTTTTAAACAAAAATGTCACACATCTTAGCCAGTAGTGGAGTGAGAACTCCATTGGATACTTGCTGTTTAAGCATTACCTAGTGACTAAGGACAGATTACTTGACAGAGTAAGGACAGATTGAAATTTTCACGCCTTCACCAAACTTCTTGTCAGCAAAATCTGGTCTTATCAGGCATGTCATCAGTGGTTTCCTCAGATAGAAATTGGTTACTTCAGTGGTTGTCTGCTTACGCATGCATTGAAAATATTTTCTGCTCCGATCACAGTGGATTTTTGCACAGAACTTAAGTTAATATGATGGTGCCAACCAACTTAGAACTGCAGCTCTGCATTTTATATGCACTGTCTTTCATTTTCTGGGACTATCTTAAAGCAGTATATGAGTGCAATTCAGAACTGAATATGTTGCCCGCTTCAGGGTCCGGTCTGAAATACTCAAAGGAACATGCAAGCCATTGTTGTGGATCACTTGTAAAAACTTATCTACAGCAGCCGATAAAGAGTCAAATGTTTTTCCTTGCAAATTTTTCCACTGCATGCAATATTTATTTGGCTGTATGAGGCTAGCTGGATTCACCTTGCCTTTCAATTACTACATAATCTAGATTATGCGCTTGCTACCAAAGTTGAAGTCAAGACCACCTCGATCGAGAATAAAATGAAACCAAGACAAAACCAGAAAGAGTCCAATTTTAGGGCAGATGTTGGCTGAGTTAAGGGACTGGCAGGCATACATAGGATAATGTGGACTCAAAGAAACCATTTATTTTTAATTATTAATTTTGCTGTGGAATAGCAAAGTGAATTTGAATAGATTGGCTTTCTTCTCAGCTTTGGATCTCTTGGATCGCATGCTGACGTTCAACCCCATCAAGCGCATCACAGTAGAGGAAGCCCTGGCTCACCCTTACCTGGAGCAGTACTATGACCCTACTGATGAGGTATATATCTATATATATCTCTCCCCCCCTCTCTCTCTCTCTCTCTGTCTTCCAATTCCTCCTCTTGTTCACATTAGTGCTACACACGTTGAGAATCCATTTCTGCCTTCTGCGACATTTGCATTGTAAGACAGTAATTGTTGTTCTGTTAAGATGCGCATGCAGCTGTTGGTTATGTTGCTCATACAGCTATCTGTTAAGATGCTTGTGCAGCTGTCTGTTAAGATGCTTGTGCAGCTGTCTGTTAAGATGCTTGTGCAGGTATCCGTTAAGATGCTTGTGCAGATATCCGTTAAGATGCTTGTGCAGATATCCGTTAAGATTCTTGTGCGGGTCTATGCAGGTATACCATGCGATACTAGTGCAGGTTTGCGCAGGTATCAGTTTTCCTCATGCTCAAATACGCTTTTAATAAGACACGACAATACCAGGTTTGTAAAGACAGTGGCTGTATGGCTCTGAGTCAAAAGACCCTACCATGCTGCTGGTCTCATCTCTTATTTTTCCTCATGAGGGAACAAAAAAAAAAACATTCAGTTTTTCTCCACAGCAACCATCAATGGTGTGAGAAATTAACTTGAGAAGATAAGCTTGTTAAAACATCTAAGTAATAGATAATTGATATAATGTGCTGTTTTTAAGGCTTGATTAGTTATTATTTTGGATTCTCCTTAACCTGAATATTAGTAAAACCAAGTATCGTCCAAATCAGAGTCACAATTTTTGCAATGTGAAGTCTTATGTAACTAAGACACATGCAACCGAGATGACCGTTTTTGATCAGTTTGATTAATTATTTTTCTTTGAGTGCCAATCAATATTTTAACATAATGCTCAAACATCATCTTTGAAATTGCTATATGTCATCTGGCAAATTGTCACAAAGGTCTGTGCCTCTTCCATGGGCTCAGGAGGGCGCAGATTAGAACAGACACCTTCCGAAATGTGTCAGTGAACTTCATCGGTCAGTCCACCGGTGAACTGGGCAAATATCGTATGTCAGATAGTCATCGCTATTTTGGGACGACACGAGGCATAACCTGCCAGCGGGAAGGTTTTGTGGATCATTTACCCTTTTTCTCCCCCCCTTTACCCTTTTGTGTTTCGGTAAATCGAACTGTAATAAACAGGGACAGGCACAAGATCCTGAAAGAAAGGGAAAACCTGCGATGGAAACCATAAGCAGGGACTTTGTGCTAAAATTTCCGTCCCGGTTATTCTCGGTGTTCAGGGTGACTAGAAAAGACTTATAATTGCATGCTTATCTGGGCAACAAAAGGGAACGCTCATTCATGCAAGGGTCTGATCGGCCTCGGGGAGAGGCAGGGTTTCGGTTGTCTGGAACAGGTGCTGACAGAGCAAAACCAATCTGTCTAGACATGCTTACCAGGTCCTAGACACAACCATCCCTGGATATTCTCTCAGGACCAGATATTTCTATTACTTGTGCCTGTAAGCTAATTGCATTAATCCTATGTGTGCTTGTGTGTTTGCTTGTGCACACCTGTGCGTCTGTGTGTAGCCTGTCGCTGAGGAGCCCTTCACGTTTGACATGGAGCTGGACGACCTGCCGAAGGAGAAGCTAAAGGAGCTGATTTATGAGGAGACGGCACGCTTCCAGGCCAACTACCAAGGATCCTGAGATGCTGACCCTGAGCAGGGAGATGTAAGCAGCAGAGGGCCTTGGGCTCTCACTACCGCATATACATATACTGCATGCGTACTACACTACTGCAACACGTACTAGTCAATTATTGACTAGTTAAAAGAGCTTTTTTTCGTCCCCGTTTGGAATTCCAAATTTGTTGTTCATTGACAAGCTCATGCCCCGAGAACACACATCAAGCCCCTTTTTCCTTTTCACTCTGCAGTCAGCGAATTAAACGGCTACTACCTACTGTGTAGCCCTTTTGTCTAATTACTAAGCATAGCTGGACTGTTTTAATTTCTGTGGATTTTGGAGGTGTGTCCCTTAAAATGTGCAGTAGTTTGTGTTAGCACAGGGAAGGAAATGGAAACGATGGCAGCTGGATTATGCATCAGCGGATTATGCGAGGGTGTGACATCACAAAAACATGCTTTGTTACCTTACAGTAGATAAACAAAGGAGGAACTGTTGGCTTGATCATTGTGATACGCGGGCAGCACCTTGCCGAAACCTCTCCTGGTGGTGTTGTGGTTTTGCAGGAGTCTTGTGTTGCAGGTAGACTCAGAGTTGCATTATGCTCTTTCATGGGGCAAAACGTCTCCTGAATGCTAGTAGCATTAGCACATGCGAACCAACACCAAAATTTAGTTTGGTGAAAGTATTTAATAAAAGCTGTTTCCCGAGAGGCTGTCTAAATAATGATTCTGGTTTTACACACGCACACGCACACGCACACTCACACACACCTTTGTACCAACTTTCCCCAACTATGGCTGTTTTCCTTTTTTGTTGTGTTACAATTTTGAATTTCATTACAAGTCTGACCCTGGCCTGCAATACAAACCTCTTATTTAGTGGATGTCTGGTGAGAGCGAAATATTTTAACTATAATTCCTTTTTATGTGCATTTCAGCTTTGAAGACGGATGACGAAGCAAAGAACCAATTAGAAAAAGACTCCAAACAACAAACAAGTACACTAAATTTCTGGCATACAAAACAAAATCATGGAATTGTACATTTAAAACCAAATTTATTTTATATTTGTGGAAAGGGGAAAGCTGTATGCTAATTCGATCATGCCTGTTCGTCATAGCTTTAATGATACCGCAGTAAGTTAACCATTGGTATTAAAGTTTTAGTTTTTTTTTTTTGGTTTTGCTTGGAATGTTTTTTTTTAATGAGTGGAGTCTCTTCCCCTCCTATTGTGTTCATATCCACTCCTCCTTTCAGCCTGCTTATCGCTCCTTCATTTCTGTCACACGATCTCACGCTCGGTGAGGTGTAATGTACTGTTGTATCTAGCCACAAAATGTGTATATCACTGTATTCAGTTTTATTTCCATCTCTTGCTGTGGAGATATTTTTAAGGGAGAGCGAGAGGGGAAAAAGAGGAGAGAAGGGGATTTATTTGATGTGTATATAAAATGATTTTGATTCCATTTGAGTGTATTGTTCGAGATGTTTTAAGCAATCATCAACATTATAAAGGAATATGAGTCATAATGACAGAGATTATTGAACTTCCATTTGAAAATCTACTTTTTTTTTTTTTTTTTTTTTGCTGTTCTTTATTGAACACAAACTTGATATTTTATGGGCTTTATAAATGAATACTGTATGTTTTGAATAGATGTATGTAAGGCAGATGCCAGTGTTGTTTTGCTGTACCAAAGCAGGAGACAGTCAGCAGAAGAGTGAGAGAGTAGCACGGTTTATACAACCTTCATATCCGTTTCGTGATAGCATTCTTTCTTTAGAATGAATGAGCGTTATCATCGTCTACAGCAGAAGCTTTGCGTTTGATTGTTGAGCTTGGCAGGGTAATGTTTGTTCACTCATGTGGTCGTCACTGGCGAGGATCTGATTCCTGTCACGACTTTTTCCCCCTTCTCCTTCACCGCTTCTCTGATTTCACATTCCCTGTCCTTCATTTCTCCATCTCTCACTTCATCCCTTCTTCTTTTTTTCCATTTCAGGGAGGTCTATTTGTTCTGTAAATATTCTTTATACATCTTTGGTTTGTTCAGAACAAACTCAAGATTTGCATTTTATGTCTGTAATGATAATGGCTGCCATGTTAATGGTTAAATTGTTTTTATCAGTTCACTGTAAACGTTTTTTTTTTTGGTTATTCTGTTTGTGAGTTTTTTTTTCTTTTTTTTTGACACATTGTGCAACATGTGAGATTTTGAGAAAGTAAGCTTACCTTTGGATCAAAGACATTTATTGTAGAATTTAATGTGATTTAAACTCGTCCCACTCTCTGGCCCTGGTCTCACAATTTTCGCCAGTCAGCTATTTCAGTCTGCCATTTTGCATCGTCACTTTTCGGTTATTCCGCCCCCGTAAGCCTCACCTTTTGGTATCTCCCTGCCACGCCCCTCCCTCATGCTCTGCTTAAGGCTCCTCTATAGTACGCTGCTCTGTATCTACTCACCCAGTTGTCTGGGGAAAGTGCACTATGCTAAGAAAAATGTTTTAAAAAAAAAAAAACTAAATATATATATATTTATATGAAAATATATATATATTTATATATAAAATAAATGACAGCTAAGCGAAACAATTTTACAGCCATGGAATTCTATTCATTACACATTCAGTCCCACTGCATGACCAACTTCAGTAGTGTTATTTACCGAGGAATTTTCTTGGTTCAGTGTTGTTCCTGACAGGGCTTAGACAGGGCCTGTAGTGAAGAAATTTACACGTCTTTCAGGTAGGCCGGCCTATTTTTCCCCACCATGCCAATCTGGTGGGCTTGTATGATTTTTCTAAACAAGCTGGTAAAATTGCTTCACTCCCTACAGCAACACATTTTAATGGGTTTAGTTCAGCAAGCTGTTTAAATCACACCTATTATGTAGCTGATTGAACATTGACCTTTATAACCCTTACCTACCTTTGGTATTTCCATCCTGTAGTGTTAGTGTCGGTGCTAATTCAGCGAGGACTGAGCACAGGTAGGGAGAACTGTGTGTTTTTTAAGTGCTCTTTTCCATGAGGAAGTCCATCAGTCAGGTGACAGCAGTGACAGCTGTTAACCCCTCAATTGGCACACTTGCACTTTGCCACTCAGGCTTGTTGAGTGGAAACTCATTTTGAGGAAAATCTCCTTGAATACTCATGGAGATGTACATGATTTTTACACCAGATAAAAGTGGTACCCAGATGAAATCTGGAGCAGGCTCCTAAAAGAACATGGAAGTGTGTTTCACCACTTCAGGCCTTTCACCAGTCATGGCTTCTCAGTCATACCAAAACAAAGACCACAGGTCCAGCCAAGAGAAAAACGATACCAGTTAGCAGGGCTACAGGGCACTAATGCTAACATAGTGAACAGAGGTAGTTTGCAGGGTTTTACATTTCTGACCTGGCACTCCTACATCTGCTATACCTCTCCTTGCCCTTGAATGAATGCGTACCAGTAATGGGAAAAATAGTGAGAAATTTAATGATGAACAATATGTAGCAAGAACATAACAGGTGAATAACATTCTGACTGAATGGGACCATGATTTGTAATCTGTGGTGTAGTGTATGCAATGTATAGGGTGGTACATACATATGAATTTACATAAATTTCAATAGAAATCTGACTGTCCCTTTTTGATTTCTATTATTACTATTGCTGTTATATTGTTGAGGTGTTATTATTTTATTTTTTTTTTTTACAGAAAAGGGAGCTGTTGATAGATTTTTTTTGGTCTTTATTTCTGTATTGTTTTGGGTGTGAAAAAATAAGCCAAGATCTTTCTTTCTGAAGTCTATTTTTCCCTAATTATTATAAGGATTTATTTTAAGAGACATTATGAAATGAGAATATTGTCAAATTTCAAAGAGATATGAATGGTAATGGTCTGTATACAGTATAGGGGTATTATGAATTAAACACTTAACAAAGAGAATTATATACAAAAATAAATAACATTCCTGTTACTGTGAAACAAAACTGAGTTTGTCTTTTTTATATTTTTGCCGTTAGTTGCTTGGGAAAACATGAATGGTTCATTTAAAAGAATATTACTATCAATGCAATAATTTTATTCTAATTTACAACATATGTCTTTCTCTGGCTGGCATAGAATAATTTGGGGGACACTGGTGTAATGGGAAAAACTATAAATTAATCATAAATAGTCAAAATTTCTTAATGGCTTGAATCACGATGTAGATATTCATTTAAATATATTAAGTGCATAGAATTATTTTCAGTATATATTTTTATTGGTTCTAGATTGGTCACTTAGGTATACAGTACACAATTCTGGTATCCATTATATTTATTTACCAAAAACTGGTTTAATTTTGCATGGATAAAGTCATCTTGCTTTTTTTTTTTTTTCACTGATGCATTGTATTCCCAGGAGAATCAATTACTCTTCACTTCCATCTGTCACCTTGTAAAACTTGAATGGCTACACAATCTGACCTAAATTGTGATTTTAATGGCTGCTGGGTAAGGCAGAAGTCTGTTAACTCTTAAAAGTAAGTAAATGTCAGCCATCTTGTAACAGTTTTCATTTGTCTCAGCTATACAGCTTAATATTCCACTTCATGATAAAAGTTATTTTCCACATTAAAACTCCAAAATCAATATGGACACTAGCGGAGGAAGACCTGATGTAGCACAAACACACTATACGCTATAATTTGAATGTGATAGTAGTATATCATTCAAAGACATACACTTGCATTCAAGCATTCTTCGTGTCTTCATTCTGCATCATGTGGTGTATTCGGCCTTCTGAATAATGCCATTTGCTTTCCCCCCTATTTCTACTCTTTCCACACTTTCTGCCTTTCAGCAACTCTATACAGAGCTAAACAATACCGTGCTATTCTGCTGACTACGTCTACCGTAGAATGTGTGTGGGCGCATGTTTGTCAGTGCCAAACCTTTGTTAAATACACAGAAGCTTGACACTATAAGTTCAAAGAGAAAAAAAACAATATGACTATACTCTTAATTACAGATTAAAGTTATGTCCCTTGACATTGAAACATGGCAATTTATTGGGAAAAAAATAGCTACACAAGAGGATATCTGGATGTTACTGTAAAACAAGTATATTTACAAATTTTACTGCACATATAGTTTATGCACTGTTAGTAAGGAAAATTACATTTCCAGAAGTAAGGACCATTCGAGTTTGGACCAACACGGATGGTACTGTTGCCTCTCACACATGTATGTGCATGTTTGCCGTCTAGAAAGTAGGCAGAGCTGAAAGTGCATGTGAAATGTTGGAATGCAGCACATTACTGAGGCCAGCATGGATTCACACATGGGTAGAGGTGATTGTACACAGCAGGATTCGGAGGGGGCATGCTAATACCTCCCGTAAACCACTGACAAAAGAGTCGCTGATACACTGTGGGGAAAGTTTCAGGCAATTCAGGTTTTCTGTTTGGTTACAGATTTTTTTGGGGAGGGAGTCATTTCTTGAGTGCATTTTTAGCTCAGCTGAAGATCTGTCAATCTTCTTTTTTTTTTCGTTTTGAACTTTTTGAAAACACTGCATTCCTTTTCTGGGAGGGTCTGACAGGTGACAAATGGAGGAGGGAAAGTAGCAAGTGGAGGGTGTGGATTAGGGAGCGGTTGGGAGAAAGGTGAAGGGAAGAGAGACAAAATGTTCAACTGTTGTAAATCAGTATGAAGGGAATATATTTGTTCGACTAACGGGATTTTGAAACGCTTTTTAGTAAAAACTGCACAAGAAACAAAACATCCTACAGGATTTTATTGGTTTTTTTGATAATTTCCATGTTTACATGAAACAATTTTTTACAGGTTTTTTTTGTTATCGTTGCATTTCTGGTTGTTATTTAGATGCGTTAGCGTTGTGATAACAGTAAAGTGTAAGTCGAGACGCATATATCTTTTTGTTACAGTTCAGCCTGGTGTCCGACTTTGGGAGGCATGGCTAGTTACCTTTACTACCTTATTCCGGCACTAGGAGGTTACACCTTCACATCACTGTATCTCTTGAAGAATCCACATATTCTGCACAAGAAGAAATGTCCAGCATTCTACTGCACGCACATCTCTCATAGAGGGGGTAAGAAAGAACCATGCTTACATACCAGAACATGGAATGTTAATGAAAAAAATAGACATTTTGACATGGCTATAACTTCAGTATATGGGTAATATGTTCCTGATATATAGGTTGACAGGCAAGCAGTCTTAGTGGACTATCCATAATGTTTCAGCAAACTTTTTGTGATGTGTTTCTTTCAGGATCTGGCGAAAAGATAGAAAGCACGATGGAAGCATTCACACAGTAAGCGAAATCTCTTGATTCTCTCTTGGTTTGATCCTGAGTCAGTAGAAAAGTCATTTTGTGTTATTCTTATTTCAGTGCAGTAGAGGAAGGCACAGATATGCTGGAGCTGGACTGTCACCTGACACGTGACGGTCATGTGATTGTGTCACATGATGAGAACCTTTTACGACAGACTGGACGTGATGTCACCATCTCATCAGTAAACCTAGAGGTTAGAAGTTAATTCGTGGTGCAGTGATGACCTGTGATTTCACTGCCATGACAACATATTTGGTATAGTGCAGTTCATTTTTGAATGGATGGTTAGCTTTTGCTAAATTATATAATATTCTTTCAGGATTTGCCTCTCTATAAAGAAAGACTAGAGGTCACATTTTATGCAGGTATGTATCGGTCTCCTTCACAACACAGGAGACTTTGTGAAGTATGTGGATATGGATACTGGTTGCTGTGCTATGGTTGCCATGCCTTTAAATGATAAAGACTCAACTTTGGTTCAAACATGCTGTAGATATGTGTATAGAAAATATGGCTACTCACAGTGTCTACTCTGTGTTCAACATTCCCCTCTTCACAGGTCACTACAGCACAGGGAAGGACAGGCAGTTTGCTCTGTTAGAGGATGTCTTCAGCAAATTTCCCAGAATACCTATAAACATTGAGATCAAAGAGGACAACAGTCAGCTGATTAAAAAGGTACGTAATGATTTTGTTACCCAGGAGAAAATTTAAACACGGTTCTTAGAGGAGATTATATTAATGAATGTTTACATGCTGTCTGCTTCGCACGCAGGTGTCTTCACTTGTGAAACAGTACGGCAGAGAGGATATCACGGTTTGGGCCAGCGTCAAATCTAACATCATGAGGAAATGTCGGAGAGAGGTGTGTGCTAGCGTGCGACACTGTGTGCATCCCTCTGACTGTAATATAATCTGTACGCCCATTGGGTTGTAATGGTCTTCACTGAATCTAGAATGCGACACCCTGTGTTTAAGGCAGTGCTGCCTGGTAGCTTTTATTAGTATAAATTTCTATTTTTTTATACTTATATTGTAGGGAATATCAAAATGTGATTTGTGCTTCCCTTATTCATCCCTACTCGTATTGCTTCTGTGTTACGTTCATCTTTTGCCATTTGTTATTTACAAAACGTCAATATGTGTAATCGCTAAATGTAAATGAGACATTTATATAAATTTGTCTGTTAAATGAGAGGAAGCCAAAGCCGTCTCACGAACATCAGAAGCAGTTCCAGTCTGACAGGTCTAAAACTATTCGATTCATGGCTGCGTTACGCGTTACTTTGTATGTTGTCTCCCCACTTCATGACTACACCTTAATTAAACCTCTGCATTCTTACTATCCAAATTCACTTGCACAACCCTCCCTCTGTTTGTTTCTCTTCTGTATTTGTATGGCTGTCTATGATTAGAACCCAAGTATGCCCTACATGTTCACAAAGAGCAGAGGCCTGCAGCTCCTTCTGCTGTACTACACTGGCTTGCTGCCATTCGTCCCGCTGGGAGAGAGCTTTCTCCAGTTCTACCTTCCTCAGATCATCAACCGGTGAGCAAAACGTCCCTGCAGCGTGCCTGTGCCTGTTAGCTCCAGACTGTGCGTCTGTGTATGTATGTGCGTGCGCGCACGGGCGTAGCACCAGGGGGGAAAAAGGGTACTAAGTATACAGGGCACAAGGGTTTGAAGGGGCCCACGGAAATCTGGGAATTTTTTTATTTATAAAGAGTTGAGGGGCCCACAGAGCCTGCCTGAGTACAGGGCCGAGAATTTCTTGGGAATTCCCTTTGCTTATTGCTTATTTGACTGATGTATCTGCAAATACAGACATTAGATATTTGATCTCATTCAAAACCTGTTTGATCTCATGCTGTTTTAAAACCTACAACATGCCATAAAAATGTATAAAGTATGATATATAATTAAATTCCAAAAACAGAAGTATATTTATTTCCTTTCATATTTACACAACAATTTACGTCATATTTTCTTAGGACTTTTATCCCTCCATCTCCTATTCTGAAAAACAAAATGGTCATCTCAATGATAGAAAAGTGAGTACACGTTTGATTATAAACATTGGTTTTTATTTACGTGTGGAATGATACATTATTTTAAAAAGCTGATACGTTGGATAAGTAATGTCAATAATATTTTTCAGATTAACTATGAGGAAAAATCTGTTCAAACACTTGGCTGACCGAGGAATTCAGGTAATGGCTTTGGCCATCTAGATGATTTATGTATTTTTACACTGATTCCGAAATATTGAGCCATCATGCTATAATATACTGTATTCATCATCACTTTTTCGGCGCTGAAGCCCCTAGTAAACCTACGTTCATTCTATCTGGAAGCAGATATATGCTAATGCACAAGCACATTAAGGTATTCCACTTAAAATGGCTCAGAGCCGGAGTAATACAGTAGGCCGCATCCACGTTGAAGAATTGATGTCTACGAGTATAAATGTAATGTTTGCTATGTCCAGTCGGTCACTGCCTATACTGAGCTTATAGTCTGGATCTGCAGAAATCTCTCTCGCTCCATTTCCTGCAGGTGCACCTCTTTGTTTGTAACGAGGAGCAAGATATTGAGACAGCGTTCACACTGGGAGCAACAGGAGTCATGACTGATTACCCCGCCCTCCTGTCAAACTACCTTCGCACACACCCGCCCACTATCCCATGTAGCCAGTGAGCGGCGTCTGTGCCTTGCCTTTCAGAAGGTCGAAGCCACAGAACTGTTCCTTCTCCCTGGGTTTGTGAGCCAGTGACGAAGCTGCTGTGGAATTTGCAAAGAGCCAGTGTCCCCTTTTTTCGGAGTAGGGTTTAACACTGATGAACTTAATTCAGGCTCTTAAGTATGGAGGATCTATGCTCCTCACTAGCAGGAGGGAAGTTCTTTAGCTCTTACGTTTGGAGATTTGTGCTGTTCACAACTGGGCATCCAGTCAGATCAGAAAGTGCAGAAATTCTAACGAATTTGTTTAATCATAGACACTTTCTGTGATAATCAAATATCTTGTTTGCCCAATCTTTGAAATAAAAACAAAGGAACGAACACACTGATCGGTAAATTTGCTTGTATTAATTAAAATTTGCTTTGATGTATTGATTTGTGGAAGTGAATGATTCATTCTTTCTACTGTCGCATGTAAAAGCAAACAGACCCAACCAAATAATCACAGACAACGACTGCCAACCCTTATTTTGTTTTGGCAGTCAAAGGAATCCAGTCTGGCTGATATATACAACTGAGTATCTGCATAGCAGTGAAAATGAATATCATGTTATGGATGATATTGTCAGGGGGTAACATATACAAAGAGAGCAGCAGAGGTCCAAGCACAGATCATTGAGGTATAAAGTTGCATTTAAGTGAAGCTTAAGATTTCCCCTTATCACAGTGCAGGTTTTGACTGCTATAGTGGTAGTAATGGGGAGTGAGGACTCATTAAAATAAAAGTGGGAGGAGCCACTGAAGTCGTGGCTTCATGATTTGGACCAATGACTGCATTGGCTTTGGAGTTCACTTCCTGGAATTTAAATCCACAGGATCTGGGATCCGTAAGACTTTATGTTTAAGTCTAACAGAAAACAAATTATATTTTGTAGAAATGTCCCTCTTATCTGAACACATAACACTTCAATCCACTCATTTTTGGTTTTATGTTGTTTAAAAGCTCAAATTAATTGCTAAAATGTAAGGCTGAATATGTGAGTAAAATCTAAGTTGGCCTGATGGATTTTTCTTCTAACAATGAATGACCTAACGTAGCATTTTGCCATTTTTCTGTAAAGTTTAAATGGCAGCCTAAACACCCAGGTTAAATAAATGTAGCTTATTTCATTTTCCAGGGATTGTTTAGGAGTTTTAAAAGAATTAGTTTTCCATTATCAGGAATGCTAAAGAAGCATTTGATTAAAAAGCTTTCTGTGTGCAATGGGGAATTCCAGTAACTTCTATTGCACTGTATTTCTTCCTTATGATGTATATATTCAATGAATGCAGGTGTAAAACACTTGGTCCAATATGAGTAAATGGATTAAAAACTGGGCTGTAGATGAAGATGGATTTTCAGACCACCTTTTATATAACTGTTAGGGCAGACTTTGCTAGCTATGAAAAAACTTTGCTGAACCAATCATTTACTTTACCGGTAACAAAATTAAGCTCAGAAGTTATTCAGAAATTTACATTATATTCACAATATATACACACAACATTGATATTAGAGTGCATATGTTTATTTTCAACATGGAGGAGTGGCATATCTGTCCTGCTTTTGGAAGCAACAGCAGTAAATGTACCTGCATGCTACTCATAACAGCATAACGTAGGGATCACTGGGAGCATTTGAAAAAAAATGAGTGATCTGAGTGGGTGTGAATGTCGGTAGAAATAGAAAATCATAAAAGCGTATTACTAACTTCACCAGGGATCTGTGAGTGGGTTACGTGTACATTTCAATTACATTACATTTCATGGGTGACATGGTGTTCACTTACAGAATTGGAATAGAATTGCCCTCCTATCAAAGTCTGGAGGCAAACTACATCAGCTGATACACTGCATTTGAAATACAGCATTCTACATTGGCTATTCATAGCACATTGTAGCTTGATATGTGGGTCAGTGGGCCAAATAGTTAAAGGCAAACCCAGGTAAATAACCCGGGGGGGGGGGGGGGGGGGGGGGGGGGGAGTCAACTTTGTGCAAATAGTTTTAAAAAACAGAAGCACAGTGGCTGCTGTGTTGTGCACGGGGCTACACACTCGATTACTTTTTCCACTTTAAATTGAGATCTCTTTGGCTTTAAGGCCAAGGTGCTGTGTGACTTTTCTCTTATCTGAACACCTAGTAACACTTCAACCCTCTCTTATTTTTGGTTTTATGTTGATTAAAATCTCAAATGAATGGCCAAAATGTAAGACTGAATATGTTACTAAAATCTAATTTGGCCTGATGGATATTTCTTCTTACAATGATTGACCAAACGCTGCGTTTTGCCATCTTTCTGTAAAGTTTAAAGAGCAGCCAATACACACTCAGATTTGCGAGGAGCAGCCGGCCACTGAAATCCAAACGCCCCACAGTAATTCACTACAGAGATATTTTTATCGGTGTCATTGGTATTAATTACGTTAACATACAAGCAATCGTGATTATATGTGCTTATTAGTAAGAAGATGTCATGTCTGATCAAAGTATGTTTTCTAGTCCAGTGGGACGGTATCTCAAATGACAGAAAGGTCAGGAGCCGCGCTGCGCCTGTTTGGGGTTGAGTGGTGCATCTGATTGGCTCATGTACGCTCACATACCACGCCCTCGGACGGCTCTGATTCGTCAATCGTGAGTTTGTTATTCCAATGTGTGACAGTGTGCGTTTTAGATATTGCGATCAATTCATAGCCTACGATAAACAAGCCTCAAAACTTATTTTAATCACGATTAAAAGTATCATAAATCCTTTGTAGCTATCAGCTGAATTTCATTTTTCCTTCTTGGAAATTAAATTAGTCTTTAAGCCGTACCTTCAAAGACTGTTTCGGGTAAAACTGAACGGTAAAGCAGAGGACTGCTCGAAATCTCGATACATCCAAGAAAATAATTCGCACTGAATGTTAGCTAGCAAGCTAACTCACCGATCAGCAGTGATCAGGTAGACACTTTAATGATTTTGCGTTCGTTAGTTTGCTCATCGGTATTGTCCCGAGCAGCTGATCTGTCCCCTCGGAAGTGTAACGTTAGCCAAGCGACACTTTCACGGTAAGTGAGCAACAAAATATTATTTAGCTAACGGCTTGTGGCAGCTAACGTTACACTGACTGTATTTCCAACGTTTGTTAGTTAGCCAGACAGCGACACTGAATAAGCTGCGCAGTTAAATGTCAGTTTGAACGTCTATATAAGGTTTTTCCACTTCCAGCTTGGGTAACGAAAGGGAAACATTAGCTGTGTGGTCGCATGCAAATGGTGGAGCTGCAGATGAATATATCTTACGTTGCACACCTTCCTGCAGAACCGATAGAGGACGTTCAGAAAGCTAACTTAGCTTCTAATGTTGTACTTGAAAATAATAATCAATAATTAGCAGACTAATTCGAATATGAATTCAGTCTTTACTGCCCGCATTACTGGATGCATTTGTGTTGATGGAAGTTAATTGCACAGCTAGCATACTGGCTAAGTAGGTCAGTGTTTTTTTTCTCCCTCAGTACAACAATCAGGAATACAAGGAAGTGAATTTTGAATCGAAAGTGAATGAATTCTGATGTTGATGTTCCTCAACATTTACTGTCTTAACATCTACTGTCTAGCTTTCAATTTTTACATATGAAAAATGGCATAAACAATTTTCACTTAAGATGCTTCTGCATGCACTTGTGCACGTCGCCTCCCTTTGATATGATACCGTATAGTTACCAAATCCCACTCGTTTTGCAGTCGCAATTTCCTGTTTATTTCAGTCAACACAAGCTGTTGAGGAGGTGAGGTAGCAGTAAATACTTGACTAATATCAATGTCTTTCTCGCAGACATGGTAAAGCTGACGAAAGCGAAAACCTTTCAGGCATACCTGGACTCTTGCCATCGCAGGTACAGCTGTGTGCACTGCCGAGCTCACTTGGCCAACCATGACGATCTCATCTCCAAGGTAATTTCATTAAAAGGTTTGATTAATCCGTGATAAATCCAGGCCAGATAGCTGCGTTGTAACACTGCATGTAAATAACTTGAGGAAAACAGTAATATGGTTGCTGAAGTGCTTCACAGCCACTTTTCAAATTAACACAAAGGACTGCACACGTTATGATAGATATTTTATGTAAACATAAATACAACTTATGAAGTAATGATGTAAGAAAGTATGTTGTATGTTTGCTTTGATTTCCCTTGTCAAATATTTTATTTTATTTGATATTTATCCATTCAGAGAGAGAAGTATGCAATAAAAGAGGACAGTAAGAAGAGGGTAAATACACGGCATTGTGTTTTTGGTCCCCTAAAATGTGTGGACTGTATTTGAGAAGGGCTACAATTCCAACAGGAATTTAAACATCCTGAAATTTAAGATGAAAGTCAACACTTTAATCTCATGGTTATTTCTTTCTCGTTTCAAATCCAATGTGTACAGAGGTAAAACAACTAAAAATGTGTCACTGGCCAGCATGGACAAGTTAGCAAGCTTCATCTCTGCAAACATCAAGACAGTATTGCATTGCATGGTTTTATGGTATAAGACGCATGTAACAGCAAATTGTGTCACTGTGGAGGTGGAGTGGAGGTTTAGCCCTTTGGCCATCTGGTGACCTTAAAATTCTGCTGTTGTGTTTCAGTCTTTCCAGGGCAGTCAAGGACGGGCTTACCTGTTCAACTCAGTGTAAGTGTCTCTTACCTCTCCTCATACAATCTGCATACCACTCTGTGGGTCTTTATTGTAGCTCATGCATTTATCTCAGTCTCAAGACAGTATTGTTGCCAGGTAAAGTATGCAAGAAGTGGAACAGCGTTTTGATTGGTCTATACCCTCTGTAGGGTGAATGTGGGGTGTGGCCCAGCAGAGGAGAGGGTGCTGCTGACAGGCCTTCACGCCGTGGCGGATATTTACTGTGAGAGCTGCCATACGACACTGGGCTGGAAATATGTAAGTGAGGGCTAATGAAGAAGGAGAGGATGGGAGGGAGAGCCAGGCCTCAAGGGTCTACCAGTTTCATTTTGGGGCATGTTATCTCCTGCTCGATATCTCTTCCTCTTCCTCTTTCTCTTTTTTGTTCTCTCTCTCTCTGCTGTTTATTTTCTGTGATGCTTGAGGATAAGTGTAGGTCCTCTCTGATGGCTAGGTTCTTTTGATTTGCTTTAGCTTTGTTTATTGCAGGGTGTTCGTAAGGGTTGGTTGGGATGTACAATAAAGGGATTTTAAAAGTCTAAGTATCTGTCTCTCACTCTCTCTTTCTCTCTCTCTCTGTCCCTCTTTCTCTCTCAATTTAATTTCAGTTTAATAATGCTTCATTGGCATGACTGCATACAAGCAATATTGCCAAAGATAAAACAATGAAACCCTTAAATCACACATTACAAACATACTTAATACAGCTGAATAAAATAAATAAGATATGAAAGGGGGAAAAGGGGAAGACAAAGAAAGAAATGGGACAACTTTGCATGTCAAATACCGATAAGAACAGTAATAAGAAAGAGACTGCTACCAACACATAAGAGGAAATGGTGACTCACTGATCGTCCCTCATTTTAAAAAAGGTGTCCTTGTTTGAAGTATCTCTCCTTCTCCCTCTCCTTTCTACAGGAGCAGGCCTTTGAGTTGAGTCAGAAGTACAAGGAGGGGAAGTTCATCATTGAGCTGTCGCACATGATCAAAGACAATGGGTGGGACTGAGCGGGGGAAAAACATCGTTCTCCAGCTCCCTCTACCGCCTTGTAAACCAGGCGCCTGTGTACAGCTTTACGAAGAACACCGTACTGAGTGGTTTTTGTTACGATTGACATCCCATACTGTCATTACATTTTACACGGTTGAGAAATTTTCGAGGTTGCGGATTCGTGTGCAATTGCCAAGAATGCAATAGGACATTCTCGTAAAAATTTCAGTCTTACTCCCATACTTCAGTAAATTCACGTTTCCCCTGTTCATTTTAATTAAAAGCTAAGCTATTCATTTAGTGCAATTTTCAAGAGTACGTTAATGACTTGGTGCAATAGCACAATGATTACATGGTTTTCTGTTTTATATTTTAAATGGATGGTTTTGAGGGCGTGTGTTTTTTAGTTTCGTTTGTGTGGGAGAGACTGTGCAATACTGTGCTTGGACTTCATTTTTTATTATAGTGCATATGCACAACCGAGAATGTAAAATATCTAAAATGAGAATAGGTTGCATTTAGGCTAAGTATCTTATGTAGCATTAATGTCGGCAGTCATCGCTTAATGTCTGGAGAGATTCATTGCTATCATAGTTGTTCTCTTTGTGAATGTACAGAATAAGCAAATGTGTTTATGCACATACACATCACACACACACGCACGCAGACACTATGTGTGTGTGCATGCGTGTGTGTGTGATGTGGTAGGTATACTAAAAAGAACTATTTTAGAATGAAAAAAAATCAGTTAAGAACCAAGTCAGATAAGTTCTTGATGTTCATTTTAATGTTTTATTTTTGAAATCAATCTGTTGTAAATAGTGCAGTAATTTGTTGGTATGTACAGAGAAACCTATTTGATCGTATATTCTAATGTCTACTGTTTCACTTCAAGTATATCAATAACTGTAATAAATAATTTATGCAGAATTGTTAAATAAAGTATATAATTTCAGCCTGAATACAGTGTGTAGTGAAATGCCTGTGGGGTACGTTTTCAGTAGACCAGTCTTTGAAACCTCGTTTTCTTCTGCGCTTTACTGACACGTAATAACCAGATCTAAAATTCAGCTATAATTCAGATTGAATTGGAATTTATGGTAGATTAATGGAAAGCACACAACGAAAATTCTGTGCAATCACAGATAGTGATACTGAGGCTAGACAGAGAGAAAGTTTTCTTGGAGCTGTACCTAAGAAACCATGGATAAACATTTCTGCTCTTACTTATGACAGGATCAACAGAGGGATCAGTGTTGAGTTAGGACAGCCTAACTACTCACTAGGCATATTGCACAGACAAGAGGAGGCAATGAGTTACATTCGACCATCGACAACGCCATTTCTTTTTGGGAATTGACTTAAGCAATGTGGATATTCCCAAAAAAATGCAGAGAGGCCACCTGTGCTGACCTGTTGCTTTGGATAGATACAGTGTATTTATTTCCTCAGCACAGAGCAACCTGAAAACAGGGTCTACCACCAAAATTAAAGTCATGATACTTCAGCAAACAGCAATGCATAATTTGCTGTAATGAGCACAAAATCTGGATCTGTGATCAGTGGTCAGCGCTCTTTTTCTGCTTATGCCCAACGGTTAAATATGGCGGTGCTGTTGTTTACACCCTTTCTTGCACTGTCACCTTAGGATATTATACATTGTTTCTTTCCAGTATTCAAAGGTGATAATGTCCCATACACATTGAAAAACACAAAAGTGCTTTTATGATGATGATGTCTGTATTCTCTGTTCTATTCACAGAAAGACGAGGTTGATTTCAAAATAGAAAAGATTGGCCGATTGATTCACAACTCTGCTTATCCCTGTCGTGGAAGCCAAGTTGTAATGATTTGATTTTTTTTTATATCTTTTAAAATTATTTGTTATGACAAGCATGCCTCAAAAAGGTAAAGTTACTACGTTGTAACGTTTGTATGTTTCAAACGACACATTTATGTGCTTCTTAGTGCACTCATTCACTTGCTCTCCTTGTATTTTTTTATCTATGTGATGGGTTGCAGGCAGAAAAAGGAAGTCCTTCCTTGGACAAGCTGAGGTGGTAATATCTCAAATCTGGAAAACCGGGATGCTCGAAAATAGGAAAAAAGACGCTGTGGTGCTATTAATGGGGATGATTAACAAAAGAGTTGAGAATGATTTCGTTGTTGGCAGGCCAGGACAGACTCAAAAAAAATATTTAGGTTTCTATTTATTTCCTGACAGAGGGGGTTACTCGAACAATGCTCAATAGAGGAAAACGGTGAAGGAAACTAGTTGAGTAGTTGACCCCCTCTTACAATTGTTCATGGTTTCCTTTACTATTGCAAATGGGTGTGGGAGATCACTGACTATGCCATGTGTTAGTTGATTCTTCCACTGTACATGACCAACAAGGTCGCATTTATTAGTTGTAAGATATTTTATATATGTGGCAGGACATTGTAGAGCTCTTATTGTTATACTTGAGTGTGCCAGCATATTTAAAACAGGTTTTTGTTTGTGTGTGTGCTTCTAATGACAGTGTTCTGCTCTGCCGTTGTTATGGTTAAATAAATGGTGAAGGTCTTTTTCTTTTCAAAATTCACTGACCATCTGATGTGCGCTGTGCAGAAATGCAATTTAAGGAACAACATTTTGTGAAAATATAGATTTAACTGATATCTGGCTTTCACAATCTGTGATAGACCTTTATCCTGTTGTCAGATTCACCTTTTTGGTGTGATTAATATATTCCCACGTATCTTTTAGAAAATGTTCAAAATGAATAAGCAAATAGATCTCATAATGGATCTGGGATATGGATTTTTACAATTTTTTATATGTATTATTTTTGTTTTGTTTTTTTAATCTGTACCAATTAGTCATTGGCTGATCTTTTTCAGTGTGTATGCTCTTGCACAATTTTTTGAAAATGTTTCCCTCTTGCCAAGCACCGTTTTATGTTTTAATTCTTGTCAAGAGGTTTGATTTTGGTAGGAGGTGGGGAGCTAATCACGCGTTCCCCCTCCCAAAAATGGTTATTTTCTGTGTCCAATAAGACTGCGCTCCGAACGCAATCTGGGCAGTGACGCGAGAGGAACGTGTTGCTCATATTTCCGGTGAGAGGATTCCGTTGTTGGATGTACCGTTCTGCCCAGATTCGGGATGGTACTTATTAAGGAATAGTAAGTACATGTACGCGTTAAATCACAGATCGGTATTTTTTTTTATTTTATTATCTTTATTGACATGTATTTGATGGAAACGTGTAAAAAAGAAGTGAAGATTATGTAATCCCTTGGTGGAATGCGAGGCAGTCATATCGCTAGCTGTTTGTGCAGTCCAGGGTAGCACCTAGCTAGCTGGCCAGCTAGCTGGACTTCTGCATTGTATCAGAATCTATCCTGTTATTTGTCTTAATTGTAACTGTATTAACAATAACATAGATTGATACTAATGTTTGTGTGTATTTGCACTACACTATTGTTATGTAACGGTTTCACAAACATTTGACGTGGTCTTTTCTGCTATCTGGCTTGCTATCGTTTTAGATAAGTGCTGTACACTAACGCAGTGTGAGCGCACAGTATTTCTTCGTATTGTGAATAAAACAAGCTTGGCTGTTTGCTCGTTGTGTGAGCTCCTTTTTTTCTCTTGTAGCCAAGTGCTGTTGCCATGTTCAGTAGAAGAGGTAAGTAGCAAACTCCGTTTGTTATTATCCCTCATATTTAAGTGCCTGATTATGTATGCTCTGCCTAGTAAATACATTTTTTTCTCATGCACACTCCTATGACGGTTACCGATTATGTCGGTGGACTGGCCTTCTGTGTGAGTAAGTTGATGAGATATTTGCTCTGCTGGTGAGCGCAATTACTGTAATGCTGTCACCCTTCACTATTTCAGTACCAGGTTGGACAGCTGTTCTCAGTGGCAGAAGCCAGTAAAAACAACACAGGAGGTGGAGAGGGGATAGAAGTTCTACGCAATGAGCCATATGAGAAGGAAGGGGAGAAGGGCCAGTATACCCACAAGATCTACCATATCCACAGGTCAGCCTGCTCTCAGAGTGCTACATATGTCCATGACACAGCCAGCGTGTGAAGCCCTCCCTAGAGCATACTGTTATTTAGGAGAAGCATGTTTTACAATGGTGGGGTGATACTTTTGCCAAAATGCACCTTGTGTGATATTTGTCACAATATAATATCACTGGTTATGTCCATTGTTCCATTTATATTCTCTGTTCCTGATTTAGTAGGTCACGAACTGAATTTCTTCACAGATTAGCCCCTAGAGCGTACAATACATGAGACTGTTAGTACAAATTATATGTTCCATATCTTATTGTTGTATATTAGTTTAGACCCTGCATCATTTTAGGTCCCAGACTGGTCAATGTATGGCTTGATTTTTCAAGCAGAAGTATTGTATCAAGGCAGAGTTTCAGCAAAGTGGTTTTGAAATATTTTTATGAGATGTATTATTAGTTATTTGTAATATGATGTCTCATATTTGTAATTATAATTCACAGTAATATAGTTGTCAATGGTTATGTGGAGTTGCTCAAGCACATTTTGTGTACTGTACTCTGATTTAATGGATAAGGTTAGAGGACGTTTGATATGATGGCCAAATATTACACACATATTCGATAAAGACATTTAGCCTCATATGTTACAGTGTTTTCACCAGCCTGTGTATTTCTAACTCAATGTTTCTGGCAATAGTTCCATCTTCTCGCACAGTACTGCATAAAATCATATCCCCTTGGTAACACAAGTTCAGTGGTAGATACTCACAGAACTCGCATCAGAAAGATTCACTGGTTTATGCCACATTTTTTCCAAGTTCAACACAAATAGCATGTCTACATGGTACAATTGTAAATGTAGGTAACACATTGGCAGTGGTAGTATTTTGCCATCCAGAACCTACCCAAGTTAAATCAAACACATAACAGGCCATATAAGTTGCGTCTACAAAAGGAAAAACAAGTGAGTTATCCAAACATCAGACTGTGAGAAAACCATCTAACGCCATCTAGGTATGGGTAGAGTTAGCACCACCAGCTAGCCTTGCTGTTTCCTGCTCACTGAATTTGCATCGTTTGATGCAATAGTGTATGGATTGATTATTAAACTTATGCTGTCAGTTTTCTTATATTTAATGTGTTGTTACATCGATTTAGATATAGATTTATGGTAAAATAATGCATTTAATTATGCCTCCATAACGTTTGGGACGGAGTGTTTTTTTTTCTTGATTTTGATCTGTACTCCACAATTTTAAAATTGCAATCCACCAGTTCACATGTGGATAAAATGCAGGTTGAGAGTGGAGGCCAAAAGGACCTGCCCAAGATTCCCCAAGAGTGTACAACCTCATTGGTGAAATATAGTGATGGGGTTTTATGGTTTGGGCACATAGAGAAACATTTTATCAGCTCAGTTTGAAAAAATGACTCCCAAATCGTCGGATGTTGCTTCAACCTACAGCAAGACAGTGATCTCAAATGTAACGATCAGGTGTCAAAGTTAAAGACTGGAATTTTCTTGACTGGCCGAGTCATTTAGCTTCCCGATCTGAGTTCAATTCAACATGCATCTGATAATCTGGTGGGAACGTGAAGGTAACTAGCCTCCTACACAAGCAGGGGCTGAAGGTGAGGTCATTACTGGCCTGACTTCTGTCACCATAGAAGATACTCTGAATCTGGTGATGTCTCTGTGTCAAGGCAGACATTACTTGCAAAGGATATGTGACAAAGCACCAAGCATGGTTTATATAATTTACATAACATGAATATGTCCCAAACATCTTGTTGCCTTGAAATTGGTGTCTAGATGCAAAACGTGCTGTAATTTGTATATGGACAGATAAAAATGAATGAAAATACTCTTTTATAAAAGCTGACGATATACAGTTCAACCACATGTGAAATTGGGAGTTCACTGTTTGTATTGAGCATTTTAATTGGCAGAGATATTTCCTGTGAAATGAGTCACACTTCACATACCAGGGATTTTTACGAAGAAAATGCTAGCTACACTGAATGACTTGAAATAACTACCCTGATCACTTTGTAATACCTGTAGGACTGTTAACAGTGTAGATGGGGCAGGTTTGTGCGGTGAGTATTGGGGAACGGGTAGTAGAGGAGGAGGTGGTGGTACCTCAGCAAGGTCTGCAGTATGCCATGTGCTGAATTTTCCATTTTTCTTCTCTTGCAGTAAAGTCCCCAGCTTCATTCAGATGTTTGCACCAGAGGGAGCGTTGGTCTTTCACGAGAAAGCTTGGAATGCTTATCCTTACTGTCGCACTAGTCAGTATACCGCTACGTTCACACCCACAGCCGAACCCCAGTCCTCCGTACCCCCTTTCTCACTACCGTAATAATGTCTGTGGGTAGACCTGCAACACTTAAACACTAAATGGTTCTGAGAAAGGTCTTGCATCTCTACTGTCTCTCTTTGTAACTATAAATGCTGCCAAATGCTGTAGATTATATATGTCGTACACTTATTGCATCTCAGTTACTACGTTTTAGCGATTGACCGATAACTGATACCAGTTAACAAACACAGCGTTGTGTATTTTGCAGTATTCTGACTTCATGCACAATGTGGTTCACTGTTGCTACAGTACAGTAACTGTCTTTTCGTTCTTTTATACTTGTCTTGGACACTTGCTGAAATCGATGACCACCCAGTTGTGACGGTGAGTGTGTTTTATTCCTGTGCCTGTCAAATATGACTATATGGCATATATGACTTCTGTTAAAGATGCATACTTCAGCATGAGGACAGTAATATTTAAATGTAAATGTCTGTTTTTGTGCAGAATGAATATATGAAGGATGACTTTTTCATTAAGATTGAAACTTGGCACAAACCTGACATGGGCACAACTGACAATGTGAGTTCATCAATGAGGTTTCCGTGTATCTGTGTATGTGTACATGCTTCAGGTATCAGTTATACGGGATGCGGCTATTAAATAACGAGACTGAGCTTATGTAAGTCGAACCACAGCACGGTATGCGTGAACCATGTGGTTTACATTGGCCAATGGGCAAGCATAAACAACCACTGAAAGTCTTGGTCCCCTTGCGCCTTCAGTTTGCTGTTGCGCGTCGCTTGAAGTAGATGTGTTTTCGTCGAGCGCTAGTCTTATTATTTAACAGCCACACCTTGTACACCACTTTTAATTTCTAAAGAGTCTGTACTTTTGGGCGAATATAAAATAAGTAATGTTGGAAGGTGCTCGTTGTTTATTTGGCGTCCGCGTTGTACTAACCTTTGTCTTACACCCCAAGCCTCATGGTTTGCCCCCTGAAGAATGGGAGGAAGCTGAGGTGGTTCCAATCGATATTGCTGACCGATCACAAGTTGACGATGTTGTAAGTTTACCCACCATTTCCAGACCTCTGTAGAATACATATAACAATCAGTTGTTGTTCTGCAATTTCTGCCTGTAACTGCACTTTGCCTCCATTAGGGAAATTGTATTCTTAAGTTTAAGATTTTATTTTTTTTAGTATATTTTAGCTGTAATTTCAGTTGGGAGTTCTGTGTTTATTTCATTGTGATGCAAAAGTAGAATAGACCTTCACCGCAATATTTGACTCAAGTCTTGCTGACTGTTTCAACCAGGACTATAAGCCAGATGAAGACCCAGCAATATTTCACTCTGAAAAGACAGGACGAGGACCTCTCGGGCCTGGCTGGAAGGTATCGGTCATATTCCCCAGACAAAATTGGATTCTGATGTCAGCACTGTTTTATTCCGATTCCACTCCTCACTGACAATGCTGAAATGATACTGTACTATCAAGAAATATATGAACCGTTGAAAGTTTTCATGTACTGTGGTGTGGAACCTGGTTTTCTGTGTAGATGTGTAACCTCTGTGTGTATGTGTGTGTGCGCACATGTGCAGAAGGAGCTCCACAGTAGTAACTGTCCCTATATGACGGCCTATAAGCTGGTCACAGTTCACTTCCGCTGGTGGGGCCTCCAAGGAAGGGTGGAGAAATTCATCCATAAGGTGAAAACTAAAAAACTGTTATCAATCGTCTTTAGCAGTGTTAAGTTACATATCCTATACAATTTCTTTTCAGAGGCTCCAGTGTGATTCGGCACCAAATCGTTATGAACTCCTGAGATCAGTGTTTGCAACAGTCAGAATTTTGCCTGTAAATGCAGCAGAGTTGGCTATAATGTGATAAAATTCTCCATCTGGGTTTATAGTGTAGACCTAGATGCAGGGAGGAAAGCATCGCATTTTAATTCCATTATACTTTCCATTGATTAAATAATGCATAATACTATAACATTTAGATAATGGAACATGTTGTAGCACTGTTCCTTCGGAATAAATTTGGAACATCAAAAAACTGGCAGGCAAATACAACTGGCAAGAAGCCAAGATTAATACCAGCGACTGTTCAAATCTTGCATCCCTAGTATTTGTGTATATCTGAAGGGCTGTGCATTGAGTTAACATCTTACCAAATGACATCTCAAATGATTTTTCAATGCATAAACTGTCAACTAGGGGAGTTCTGAAGAACAGCAAAAAGAACAAATTGTAATATCATTGATCTAAATCTGGGGGTTTCGTGGACGTTTCTCAAGTTATTCTGTTTATCTCAATATATTGAAATCTCCTCTCGGATGCTTCTCCTTATTTCTGTCGTAGCTTGCTTTGTGTCACATATCACACACCAGACACAGGGCTTTACATTGAAAGTTATATCTCCCAACTGTTAAAGCAGAAACATATAGCAATACAGTGGAATGGATGTCATGCACTATAACACATCATTGGAAGCTCCTTGCTCTTATTGGCACATAGGAGGGATAGACACATAGGAATTCAGTATCTGTTGAGTGTAAAGACTCTGTGACCGTCACCTACTTCAATAATGTAGTAACACCCCTTTCTTACCTTGTCCCCGGGCCTTGAGCAGCAGGAGAAGAGGCTGTTCACTAATTTTCACAGGCAGCTGTTCTGCTGGCTCGACCGCTGGGTGGACCTCACCATGGAGGACATCCGGAGAATGGAGGAGGAGACTCAGAAAGAACTGGACCAGGTATGATTCCCCAGTGCCTGCAGTGAGACAGAGTTGCGGCCTGGACCTTCATTTATATTCACTTGTAAATAAGTCAATCTTGTGTGCTTTACATTATGTTACATTAAAGGCGTTTGTTAGACGCTCTTATCAGGAGCGACAAGGCAAAGTGCATGTGAATGGTAAAAAGTGCAAGGATAACCCTAGAGAGGGGCAAAGTCCCAAGTGCCAAGGGTGACAGAATAGATCAGGACTCCCCTACAGATTACCTAAGGAGAAAATTAACAGCTACAACATAGGTTAACAACAAATCACAGCATTATGTATACAATGCCCTTTTGAGAGACTTCATTGACAATGGAGAAACATGCCATGATTCTTCCCATTATATTTTTAGAGGGTGTATAGACTCATATATAGACTGTAGTGTGTTGATGGTCAGGATTGAGTTACTGTATATTTCATATCTCTGATGTAGCAAGCTTGTGCCTGGCATTTATTAATTAGCTTTCCTAATTAATCCTCGTTTCCTCTCTTAGATGCGGAACGAAGGATCTGTTCGAGGGATGAAAGCAGGAGAAGACTAGAGAGAAAGGTATAAAGCGGGAAATGGGACTGTTTGATCAACCATTATTTACCTCCCCAAGTCCCACATACTGCCCTTCCTCCCTGCAGCCAATCAGAACGTGCCACTTCACCAAGCCCTTCCAAACAGGCAGTTGTCAGGAAATGACTATGTTTTTATGTGTGTATGTGTCTTCCAGTCTGTATGTATGATTTTTTTTTTTTTTGTTAGTTTGTTCTGAATATAAAACATTTGCTGCCAAATTTTTTGGGATTTTACTGAACTCATACTGTAAGTAATTTCAACTATATCTTTTTATAATTGTTAGCTGTTTTTTTTTTTTAAATCTTGGAACCATCAATTATTACTGTTCTTTAGTGCATACGTAACTATCTCAACCCAGTCCAAGTTTAAAAGAAAAAAGATATTATGCGTCTCTGATCCTTTGCTCAATGTATTCACTTGTACTGAACTAAGGAATTACTCCATATTTTATCTAAAATAATTATGACATTTGGAGAGTGGTTCAAGCTTAAGGAGATTAAAAAATCCAATTTTAAAATGAATTCTGACATTTTGTACTCTCCAGGAATATTTAAAACGGTAGATGCAAGCTATCTCTATCAACTCTGTGCTGTTTGGTTGCATTATTCCTAGTAGCACTCGACAGCATTAATGTCATGAAAACCCATTTTTAAAATTTAACCTGGTGGACACTTCCATCAGAGTGGGGTGGTTAAAAAAAAACTATTGGAGATGCTGTTCAAGCTAGATTTACAATAATAAACATTGACTATACTCAAATCTGTGAATACTTCATTTAATTTATTTGCTTAAATATCTTTTCTGTCCTGAGTGGTAGTCTCTGCAGGACCAAATCGTTTGTCAATTTGTGAAGGATTCTTGAACAATTCAGGACTTATTTCATGTTCCAAAGTTTGAAGCATGTAAATCTGAAGCACGCTCTCCGAGCCGCTGCCCCGGTTTCCGTGGCAGCAATGTGGGATGCATAGTTACGGTGGAGCAGGCGCGTGCAGCGCCCTCATTGGTTGTTGAGTCGTTTTTTTAACATGTTTTGTTCTTGTATGAGAACACTCCGGCCTATTTTAAACCCTTCCTGTGTAACATAACAGCCAGTTTTGTGCTATCTATCAGACTATTTTCTTCCAAATAGAAATCCTATGGCAGGTACATCAAAAGATTTTTTTTTGCTCTATAACTCATTTCGTATGTCAAATTGGTACACATTTTCAAGCAAATTGGACAAATCAATATCAAGTATTTTTAGTTCAGAAATGAGGTGTACAGAAATAACAGTACTTTGGAGTATTTATGACAAAGTACTTTACCATTTATTCAAAATGCTCTGATAGATATGGCATATTAACACGATAGTCACTATTGCCAGAAGAATTTCACATGGTTCAAGTAACAACACCCAGTCTGTACGTAAAGTAATGCTTGCAAAATAAACTAAAATAAAAATTAAAGGTGCAAAATAACTAAAACTAAATGAAAAATGTTCATGGTGCATTTGAGAGAGATAATCAATGTCTGGTTTTTTAATGATGGGGAACTGGACTATTAGCCATCAATCTGTTTTATATCTGACAATATAATAAAAGGATAAAAGCTATAAAATGGTTATTAGTGATAACTGTACTGCCTAGAGCATTTAGCTTTTTGAAAACCGCATAAATGAGCTATGAAAAAACATTCTACAACATTTACATTAGTGTTCCAAAACTTAATGGATTTCATTTTATCCTAAAATTGAACTCGGCCTGGAAAGCAATTTTCAAATGCAGTTACGTTCCCAGCATTTTAATGGCTGTACAAACCTCAATTAAAATGTATAAGCAACTAGCACACCTCTGCAGTATAGTGTTTTTGAAAGTACGTATCAACGGCTCTCAAAAAAGGGAGGAGAAATGTTAAGATGTTCATTGATACAAAAATTTTATTTTCACAGATCAGTAATAAAAGTCAACAACAAATCCTACAGAGAGATTGGTCTGATGGGCAGCATCGACAAAAACGATCAGTTTGGTACGTTCCCACTCGTCTCCAGTTTTCCAGAAGAAATGAGGAGGTATTCTGTGGCCTTGCAGTGGTTTTCTCTGCAAAGCACAAGTCCAATAATGTACATGTAGGGGCAGCGGTTTACATGTCCTACCGTGGTCACAGAAGAGAACAGAAACTTGACCAAACTGCATATTGTCCATAGTCGTCTTCACAGATAAAAAATAACTGTATAAGAACATTCTGTATGGAAAAAAAAAAAAAAAAAAAAACAAGAAGAATCAGAAAATAGCCCAGAAGTTGCTCAGATTCTGGACTCTAATTCCCTAAAGTGTCTACTGCCTCTCGTATACATCTTCAACACTATACTCTTCCATTTCATAAAAATCAACGGTATGGAATAATTGCAAAGGGCAAATACTGCCAATTTGACCTTACAGTAGCAGCAGAGAAAGAGAATGGACATGAAAGAGTAGAGAGAGAGTAGAAAAGTAATGTGTGACTGAGGGAAGGGGTGTTGGGGCAGGTCGTTGGGAAGAAGTGTCATGTGGTATGAGCAGATGGGAGGGGGGGGGGGGGGGGTGTCACAGGAAGTAGTCAGCCACTGGCTTTTTGGATGGGATGCCCCTAGTTTCTTGGGGGGCTGCTTCAAATATAATGAACTCTTTCTGGAGGTGCTCGTCCAGCTCCAGAATTGCTGCCACGTTCCCACACCTGAAAGCGAGATGGGACAGTGAGTCAGAGCAACACTTAACTGCTACACAATTCTACTACCGCGGTAATGGTGGGACTGTAGTGCAGAAGGACGGATGTGTTACCTATAGCAGTAAATGGTGGGACTGCAGTGCAGAAGGTTGGATGTTTAACCTATAGCAGTAATGGTGGGATCGTAGTGCAGAAGGACGGATGTGTTACCTATAGCAGTAGTTGGGAGCTGACCACACGGTCAGCACAGTCTCGTTGAAGTGCCACTTGTATCCCTCCATGACTAACTGGTGGGCCCTGCAGATCATGTCGATGTCATTCGCCGCGTTGAACTGGGCGACGACATCGCTGCCGAACAGGTACCCCGCGCCCCTGGGGCTCACCCCCCACCCTGTAGTGTCTGACAGAGGGACAGAGGACAGCAGAGAGTTTAACCACCGCGCATGACATGGGACATCAACCGCCGGGATGGGCCAGTCAGGATAGCAAGGTGAGGCGCACGCGTGTTCCTCTCACCTTCGGGGTCGGACCACAGCAGGTCACACATGGGGCCGTCATGGGGCACCTCCTGTTTACGGTCAATGGTTCTGATCTGGTCCAGGGTTTGGATGGAGGGGGACAGACCACCGTGAACACAGAATATCTGCAAAAAACAAGAAAAGATATAAACATCTGCCCCTATACAAGATCCTAAAAGAGAAGGATGGGTCGACGGACTAAAGGATGTACATAGAAAAACAAATAAAACAGATGGGTAGATACTGAGAGAAGCTTTTCTATACAGAAATGAATTGTGTATCATCTAGATTTTGTGCTTACAAATGGACAAAAACTGAGGCAGACATAAATAAAATGGGCGTACATAAAGGATCACAGCGTACATCACAGAGTACATTTCACACAATTCATCCAGTGATGTCACTAATCTAGACACTAACGGGAAATTTAACAAGGCAGGCACACGGACCTTCCCATCAATGATGGCAGAGAGGGACAGGTAGTCGAATATCTCGGTGCAGTAACGCCACACCGTCACCGAGCCGTACTTCCTCAGGCACTCGTCGTAAAAGCCGTACACCTGCGTGATCTGTCGGGACTCGTGGTTCCCTCGTATCAGCGTGATTCTGTCGGGGTAGCGCACCTGAAGGAGAGGAGAGGGGCCTCAAGCATTAAAACGTACAAGCAGAACAGCACCAACATGTACAAAACAACAGTGGTCCTTGAAGAAATTGTTTTAAGGGTGATCGTTAAAACAAAATGAAATCACATTTTCGAGTGATAAAAATGCTGAATTTATTCATAACCGGACAAAAGATCTTGTGTCTTGACGCTATCACTAAAGATTACTCTCTGGGAAAATAAACGAGCTGGATACCAAAAACTATTTTTCTCAAAATTTGTTAAACAAATTTTTATGTGGCAACTGACAGGCAAGTTAACTAAGGTGCAAAATACCTAGACTAAAAAAGAAAAGTGAAAATAAAACTAGCTATAAGAATAAAACACAAACACCAAGCCAAATGTATTTTTACAAATGTAAACATTTTAACGTCAAACTATTTACTACATTATTTATTTAGTTCATAATTCATTTTTTAAAAAATCCCCCCTACCCTGTTCTGTGCATGCAGAAAAGGTTTTGTGTGGTATGATACATAAAAACATCAGTTCCTACAGTCCTGCAAACTACAACAAAGTAATACTTTAATGTGTTGCATAAGAAATAACTTGCTTTCTTACTCTTTCTTTCCAAATGATCAAATTCCATTGTAAATCATAGAAGGTGCTGGAAAATTTAAATCATTCACTTCAACAAACACTACTTGCATAAGCCTTTTCCAGGACATTCACACAGGCAAATATCGTTTCACTTCTCAGTGAATATGCGCTGAAAATGCTTTAACCTTACGCTAGCCCAGATAAGTCATGGAATCAGAGAAATAATCTTGCTTTTACACTAAAACCACAGAACGAAAACTGAATAAATATTTGTTATAAATCTGGCTGTAAACATTGACTGAGGAGACAAGGTCATTGTCAGAGAGAGCGATGGTCACCGCAGCGCAGATTCACACACGGCTGAGCCGATACTTTACACACGTACCTTCAGGGCAAGAAGTAGCAGAAACGTCTCAACGCTGTAAAATCCTCGGTCAACAAAGTCACCCATAAAAAGGTAATTTGTCTCTGGTACATCACCACCTACCTACAAGTGTGAAATACATAAAAGTATAAACATTCCACTGTATCTGAGAACTTTATTTGAACAGATTTATATGGATCTAAACATAGTATAGCTGTAATTTTGGTGTGCTTGGAATATAAGGACCATGTCATGAGATTGTATATCAAGAATTCAGTGCAGATTATAAACAATAGACATTAACTTCAATAAAACAGACCGGGACAAGTGTACAGTAAAATCATCCGACAGATCGTTATAAAACATATTGGAAAATATTGTCAGGTTTGAGGAACATCAAAACGCACTTACTCTAAACAGTTCTTTCAGGTCATAAAACTGTCCATGGATATCTCCACAAACCTGAGTGAGAGACACAGCGAGAGAGACATAATTATCTTGCACTTTTACAAAAAAAAAATACAAAATGGGAGGCAGCTAACTCAGGTGTTACTCACTGTGACCGGAGAATCCACTCGTTGGACGTTACTCTCTTCCACCAGAATCTCCCTATAACAACATTCACGTCATCATTCACATGCCATCAAATCTGAGCGACAGAACGATTTGCAATTAAGGGCCTTTGATAACATGGGTGCACACAGGTTCATTTTCACATGTGGATCTCATTCTGATGCTAAATATTTAGCTGTAATCAAGCCCTGAATATAAGGTACACTCGGCAAAAAATTGCTGCGTTTAAGCATTTTTGTTTTTATTTCGCATGAATGTGTATTTTCCCATAAACATTCCAAGATAATTCACTGCAACAGAATTCTTGATGCATTCCCATCTGGCTACTAGAGTGAATCATTATACAATCTTCAGATATGAATGGGATTCTGTTATGTGTCACAGATTAACCGCATCTTTTGAGACAGATGGTAATAAGGAAGAAACATATTCTATGTCTTTAGATAAGGCCAAAGGCTGAAGTGATATTACTTACAAAGTACAGGTTGAGTATCCCTTATCCGAAATGCCTGGGACCAGAAGTGTTTTGGATTTTTTCGTATTTTGGAATATTTGCATGTACAGTGCATAATAATGTACATGAAACGTCATGTCAGCGTTCAAAAAGTTTCGGGTTTGGAGTATTTTGGATTAGGAATGCTTGACCTGTAACGGACCTACTCAAAGCAAGAGGTCTGGCCATGTACCACATTGGACAGTATAGATCTCTGTCAGTAACAAGCAAGAATTTTGAAAGTATGGAGAATGTAGACGGATAACAGTGGCACTGCCGGACAATATGACTTACCTGGCTTTGGCACACAGAGCTTTGACCTCGTTTTCTTTGATAAGCTCACACCTTCTCAGCTGGTCAATCTGCCGGTCTAGATCACTGATGTCACCCATGGTTACAGTATTTGACTCAATTTCGAGGCGTCTTAATGTTCACCACGACATATACCCAGATATTGACTCACTCAAATACACAGTTTTTACAACACATGCATTCACGCAAACACACGCACAAACACACTCACACACGTGTGTTAGGCGCACACACAAACTAAGCACACTTAGTGACAATAACTCACTCACAGATACACAGAGACAGGGAGAGGACAGGTGGGAAGGGAATTGGGGCAGATGACAATGTTGAGAGGAGCTGTAGGAGAAGGGATGGAGAGAGAACATATAAAACAAACATCTAATTATTAGCTGCTCTTATGAAATACATTTGCAATAATTACATCACGATTTTTATTATTAGCCGCTGAAATAACACATGAGAAGAATACATAAGTTACTAAATTGAGATCTGGTGTTAACTATTGTCTCATTTAAGATGGTAGCTGTAATACTACACAAATATTTCTCTAAGACTAAACTCAAGATCATAACCCACTTTCCCCAACAACAAATGGCAACAATTTGCTGGCTAGCGACTTAACATTGCAATGCATTTTCTTGAGCCAAGTAGCTTGACCTACATCGTAAAAAGTAAATACCTACGTTATGGTCTTTTCTTTACTAACCATTAGATCCTATCACTACGGACATGATCGAATGACAAATAACTGGATTACCAATAATTACAATTTGTACGGATAACCATCTAGTTGATAGTGACGACTTAAGTAAGAGTGACTTAGCTAGCTACAGCGACAGTTCTAAGTAGATAACTATATACTGACCTAGCGAGCTAGTTGCCTAGCATGTTAAAGCAGTTAGCACACACTACTTGATCCATATTGATTACATATATCCAGCAATAAAACTAGTTAGCTAGCTATTTAGTTACACCATTCGCTTCAACTGTCCACAGAATATAATCTGATCTTTGTACAAAACCCCGACGCGGTTTCTCGGTACTAAGGATAGGCCCACTGAAAACCTGCATTGAATAATGGTAACTTGTAAGCTAAGCTAAAGCTAGCTAGCTAGCTAGGATGGTACCTTGAAACTGAAAAATCGAACGATATTTAACGAATATCGTAGTGAATCAGCAAAACTGTAGTCTAATAACTAGTTACTTAGTCGCAGAACCTTACATTTAAAAGTCAGGTAGGGCGAGATTTTGTGTGGTTTCCTTGAACTCCCTCCGATATGCGGCTTCTTTCAATTTCTTGCCGTCGTTCCCGTCTCTCAGTCTCCAACCAGTTTCCGGTATCGGGGGCGCGCAGCGCGTCCCCTTCTGGCTAGAGGTTCTTGTGTGACGTGACATGACGACACCGATCACGTCACTGAACTGTTGGTGAGTGAAAGGTTGCGTTCAATACATTTTATCCTCAACTCCTTTCCAGGCACTTAAAATATTAACCAATTTTAATGCACACCATTGGTACTTACCTTGAAGTAACATGTCCTCAGATTGTAATATGAATGATTACTTGGAATATACTGAAAAATGACTTGGTGTAATTAATGTTCGTACTTAATCACTGATGCAAAAGTCTGCAAAATGTCATTGCAAAAAGCTTTGTTTAACTGCAGGGATATTTGTCCTGTTACATTAATCAAAATATTAAAAATGTGAATCAGTGCTATATACATTTTACTACACACCTTATACAGCCACTAAATAGACTTTACCCCTTCTATAATTGGCCATTTATAATTAAGTTGATGCAACCAACAAAAATGATTTGTTTCTGTTTACCATCTGCCCATGAAAAAAAAATCAAAATCATAGCTATGTAAGTAAAAACCAATCAGGAACGCTGTCTATTGTAAAATCACTTACTAAAAGAAGATGGATAAAACTTGTATAAACTTTGTATAAGTATCCACAGAAAAGACATAGAACAAAAATGACTGAGAGGTGACTGTGACAGTTTATTCATGTTGCAAACATACAATAACTTAAGCAGTACTGCAGCTTAAATGGGCGCACTCCTCCAATGTATTCACCCAAGAACAAGCAGGTGTTTTCCACATAACAAGCCACACCGCACACAGCGGAAGAGCTAGCACAGACAGGTAGAGCTTCATCTCTCCTGGATGATAAATGATGGCACCTGGTGACTAGCTAGAGGATGCTAATGCAGCAGGTGACTGAAGTCTACCCTGCACCAGCAAGACAACAACCAGACCTTGCTGCTGCGGACACCTAGCCTAGCCACCTGCCTCCACACCATTCTTACCCAGTCGCTGTCATCCAATGTTAAGTCTAATGGACCTTTTGTGTGCTTAGTAATGGCATGTTGGTACATTATGTGTTTGAAAACAGTGTCAGTAAGCAGGACGACAGCCAACATTCGTTTAATTTACAGAGAATGATTATATTTAATGTTTGGGTGCATTTTAAAGTTCATGTAAACATTTTTAAAAAAATGACAGGTCTCATAACTCACCTTCTCTACCTTCAAGTCAGCATAACGAAAATAACCAGTCAGTTAGAAAAGTGCATTACTTTGCATCATCAGTAGTCCCATTCCTCCTTTGGTCTTTTACATACACATACATTAAATGGTAATACTCCTCGCAATCACGCAGGAGAAGACCCTGTCAGATTTGCACCCACACAGGGCAACATTCGACAATTATTAAGAGATCGACATTAAAAGTAATTGTAAAACAGAACAAAATTAACAATTTTGCTCCTAAAAACCTGCCTCAAATGTAAACAAAATGTTAGTATATAAAAACAAATAGCAAACATCACTGATTATTGAACATTTGTCTACAACCAACGATCATCAGCATAAATAAATAAACATGTTATTGACATACAGGACATTTCGGCCTGAAATACTTTCACAAGGAATGTAAATGGAAAAAAAAAAGCAAGCGTCATCTTCATTAAAATGGCATCATGTTAAAAAGGCACGCTGGCACCACCATGGTGGCATCAAACGAGCAGCACAGGTGGCTGAATCTTAAGGAAGGAAGGGGGTTCTCCACAGGCCCTCCCGCGCCCGTGCCTGTCCTTCACAGAGAGCAGAAGTAGTTGTGGAGCGGGATAGCAGCCAGGCCGGACAGTGCAATACCGAAACTGTCTCCCATGCTGGCGGACGCCATGGCAAACTCGCGCTCTCTTTTCCCAGTCTGAACGGAACAAGTCAGAGAAGTTTGGTTGGAAACAGTAAGGTATGAGCAGCAGGAAACAAAATGTCAAAATAAAAGCCTTGTACACACAAAACAAATGTGCAGGCACACGCGTAAAAGACAATGTGAATGCACAATGTGACGACACACTGCAAAAAGAATACCCGAATAACTACAGTGAACGCTACTACTTCACAAAACAATGTCGTGTGAGCGATTTGAAAAACGGCTATAAATGCAGCCGGAAGTAGGGTCCAAGTACCACAAGCAAACGCCACACCCTTTGATGACACATACTCGTCTAATAGCTAGGTGAACCACTAAAGCTGGCTCAGGGATTTCGCTAAGTACACATGAATTTGCAGAGAATTTTTAAAAATAACATAAGTTCTCAGTGTCAGAGCTCTTAACAAGAATACCCCGGTAGATAATCCTTGGACCTACTAGCAAAATATTACACCAGGTCAAAATGAAACATGTGGTCCTTAGACCCCTCAACGTAACAGACGGATTGATGACTTTACCTCCTTGCTGATGAAATGGAAGGTGTTGACGTAAGCGGCTCCTCCAAGCAAACCCTCATAGGCGATTATGGCAAACACGATAGCAGCGCTGGGCAGGAACTGATAATACACAGCAGCGAACAGCAGCCCAGCATTCACACACTGCAACAGAGGGAGAAGGAAGACCGTAAGGACAACACTGTCATTTAATACTGAATAACTGAAATCTAGTCTCTCACATATCCGTTCTTGTTCTTTCTATCCCTCCCTTCTCCCCTCTGCATCTTTGCTCTGCTCGTCTCTTAATGCTCTCTCACCTGTAGCGCGCTGAGGATCCACACCTTTCTAATTTTCACACAGAAAAGAGAAGAACGGGAGAAAAAGACTCCAAACTGATACGTAGTCTGATACCTGCAATCACAAAAACAGGGGAATGTGTCTTTACAATATCATTTATATGTCTTTTGGGTTTATTTTTTGTTTAACGTAGATTCCAGAACAGATTTTATAGCATAACTTTGCTTGAACTATATGTCATACAGCTAACATATATCTATCATAATCATGACAAACAGTTTTAGAAAAATCCCTGGAGTTTGCATAAGGAAACTATGCCCTTATTGATAGATTTAAACATGTGAATTACAGAAGCTTTTTAAAAGTGCGATAATATGCAGCATTCTCCCTGCAGAATGATTACATTTCACTAACCAGCGATACTGCTCAGCATGGGACAGATAAAAGCCAGGGAAAAACAGCAGCTCCAACTGAAAGAGAACAGAAGGGGGTTAAAGTATCATAAGCTTCACAAACAGGACCTACTATAACAACATTTTCAATCTAATGAGGCAAAAATAGGTAATAATATATGTACATCAAATCATATTCATATCATAAACACAGTCAGAGATGACAGTACAGGAGTCAGAGGTAGAGAAAGGGGGACTCACCAGGCCCTGGTTGATGAAATACTCAGCAAAATATACGATGGCCAGAGGAATGACGAACTTAAGTAGGCCCTGGAGGAATAATCAAGCAAACACACATGAGGAGTACTTAACACCAGCTATATAGCAAGCATACACTGGAAGAGTACATAAGACCACCGATAAAACAAACATGCAGGTGTACAGTACATAAGACCAGCTATAAAGCAAACGCTGTGTGAAAGGATTATACAGTAAAATGTAGAGACTACCTTGTTTTTACTTGAAGTGTAATATGGAAAGTACACATTCAAGGTCTGGGGCCCTAGGCAGAAATTTGCAGAGGGGCCCCTGTATGTGTCAGTGCATAGTGTGTTGTGATAGTTGTATACAGTCACACATCTTTCTCAATAATTTCAGATGATATGAGTAACAAGCTAATAACCCTTGTTCTTGATTAAAAAGATAGTTGGCAAATGCCTGGTTTCCCTTATGGTAGGACTGCCTTGCTACATATACGTGTAGCATATATATGAGGCACAAATGTGCAGGCAGTTTAAAGCATGAATTAGGGCAACTGCTTTGTGAATGCACAGGGCACCAAGGCTAGAGAAAGTGTGTAAAGACTCACTTTGAGGATGTTAATCTTCTCTCGGCAGTTCAGCTCTCCTGCATGTCCTGAGGGAGACATTGAAGAGAAATTAAATGCACGTGTAGCATTTCCATTCACAGAATATAGTCTTTGTTCCAATACTCAAATCTCGTCTCCTCGTCTCCTCCTCTCCTCCATGCCCCGGAAACTTTTCTATGTGTACTCCCTCCCTCCACTGTTTCAAAAAGGTAGGAAACGAGATTCTGCCTTCTCATTTCCTCCAAATGAAGGATACTTCGAAGTATCCTAACGCGGAAGTCTTTTCACATTTCTAGGTGACATCATTGTGCTCATGACCAGTCAGATTAAAACACCATCCCACAGAATATTTTGGTTGGCTTAGGTATCCTCATAATTAGTCGAAGTTTCAACTCTTTGTTTCCTCTCGAATCCTCCCCTCCTTTCCTCCACATACAAACCCAGGGGACAAGACGAGTGGAAGAGACGAGAAAAAACATTGGAACGCACCCTTCGTATCCACTGATCGACTACCCATCATCCATACGTCATTTTGTTCTTCCTGTCGTTTTCTTCCTTCTACCTCCTGACCCCATGTCCCTCCTGGTTAGCCAGTTATCACCCCGCATGTGTGTACCCTGACCCGTTCCTCTCACCTCTTTCCTCCTCTTTCTTTCCCTCTGCTTCGTCAGGATCCTCTCTCAACAGGGACCGTGTTTCC
Source organism: Albula glossodonta (assembly GCA_019788955.1). Lineage (NCBI taxonomy): Eukaryota > Metazoa > Chordata > Actinopteri > Albuliformes > Albulidae > Albula > Albula glossodonta. Next base: position 451,203 of record JAFBMS010000207.1, read on the forward strand.
TCTGAGTTTTCATTCCACAAGAGCCCCTCCCCCTCCCTGCACCGCCACTGCGGGAAAGACGGGGGGAACTCCAGCAGAAAAAAGTAGCTGAGGGAAATAAACAGCCAGGGCCGCACATAGCATTAGACTCAATGACAAGACACAGTACTTCAACAACACCCAAAGCAATCCAATGGCAGCTGTTACTTACCTGATGGCCATGAATGCGGGGACTACCAGCATGACCAGCAGCGTAACCCTGGGTGACAGGCCGGCTTGTGTGAAAGCAGAGTATAGAAGTGCTCCCGCCACTCCTGCTCCCCCGGTGCCCGACCCCCAGCCCCCCACTACTGACCTGAGGGAAACAAGCGGGAGAGGGTCAGTAAAGCACAGGCCACAGCAGGGCTACGCAGTTCCCTGCCCTGAGGGCCGCAGTAGCGTTGGTGTGAAATGGTGCTACGAGAGTGGTTTTTAAGCCTACTGTGGTGTTTTGATGTCTATGGTCCAGCCATACTCTGCACCTCCTGATTTCATTAATTACCTCACCTTGTGGACAAAGGAGGCTAATTGAATTGGTGAAATCAAGTGAGGGATACCACAGGATGCACAACTACTGACTGACTGGATGCTTAAAGTCTTCGAAGTTATTATTGAACTCTTTGTAGATAAAGGGTTTTTTCTTGACCTTTATCTTCACCCTATAGATTGTAATGAGATGGTGACAAGTTTATGCAAAAAAGCCAGACAGTGTGTCTCATAAGTATGACACATTTTTAAAATGACTATGAAGTAAAAATTCCTTCATAATAAAAGTCCTGACTTATGTTGGGTTGGTCATTGGGACCCTGCAAAACCTGTTCTACCTGTTCTGTGGGGTTTACCTGTTGAAAAACACTGTGAGAGAGAGAAAGGATAGCTCTCCCAATCCTGCACTGATACTGGCGAAAATGACCCCTACAACAAGACAAAGATGGGTGTAAACAGGAAATTGAAGAAGCAATGTTTAACATTATAAACACACAATCTTACTCAAGGGCTGCCCAGCACTTTAAAAGCCAATTCTCAGTTAACTACCATTTCCACTGGTTAAACCAGTGCTTAGTCTCCCTTTAGGGTAATAATGACTGCAGTACTGCTGCTAACAATCTTTTCAATAATTAGAAAGATACAGAATAAAAGACACTTGGCACATATTCGTTCAAACAACAATGCTAGAACATACAGTGACTACTCTCCTAGATAGTCCAGAGTAAAGAGAAATTAGGCAAAATCAACTCTGGATCGTACTCAAAAAAAGCTTTGATTTTATTCAGAAAATGGTCTGGTGTCAACAATTTAATATTTGATTTTAACATTTTTAAAAGAGTAACCGTGATTAGGTTAAACAATTTCTATGATTACCGAGAAGGCTCATCCAAACGGCGGAAGAGAATGATACCACCAGGAAGCTCACAGCTGCTGCAGCAACACACAGCAATACACGGAACCTGTTGGCCCAAAACAATAAACCACAGACCTGAAACTGCAGACCCTTTTTATCTTATCAATTTGTATTTATAGAGGTGTTCCAAGAACAAATACAAGATAACTGTTACAACCACGCAAACAAAAGTGTTACCCGTAAGGACATTTGTGGATGAAGAAAGGGGCAGTCACTTTGATAATGAGAGTGGGAAGAATGTCAGCTAGGAGCACAGCCTAAAATAAAGTCAGACATCACAAAATTAGACAACCATGCCACTGACTATAACCACAGACTCACACAAGAACCATGTGAAGCTAGCCACAATAAGACTTCTGATTTGGAGCTTGTGGTACTTGGTCACTTGGTATAGGCCATCATGTAGACTATTACAGTAAAATCTAACAAATCACAACCCATTCACTTTGAAATCTCTAAAAAAATCTAAGTTACACTGCTTACACACTTGAAGACAAAAAGTATTTACCGCAGTAGAAACGGGGTTACAGTCATAGCGACTGCTGTTGCTGGTATTTCTTCCGTCTTGTTGATGTAACCATGTTGTTGGAGTCTTTAGAATGACAGCGGATAATTCAGAAGTGATTTATATGATATATACAAATTTAATACAACTCTGTCACACTGATAGACTGGGCAGTGCTAGCAACATATGCTAATATAGAACACCAGGCTTATAATAAAGTCACAATGGCATGGAACGTAAGGACAGGGTACGGTGAAAGTAACTTAATTAAAGATGGGTACTTTAAATTATTTTTACTATGCAGACGGATATACATTCTTACCGGCGATGTAGTGTTGTGAGTCTCCTGTTGTTTCAGGATGTCATGTGCTGCACTCAACATTACTACATAAGCAAAATTGTTGCACAATCCCAGCAACCTTGAGGAAGAAGTAGGAAAAGGTAGATTTAGAGACAGTATACGCACTATAAGACAGAGAGCACAACAATTTATTTCTTAAACCCATAGAATAGATCAAACGACATCTGTCAAACTCACCAAAATCCACTTATATTTCTCAAGAAATAAAAGCGACCTGGGCCAGCTATGTAAAGAACAGAAGAAAATTAACGTTAGTTCATGTTAGTGAACGTAATAAGCACAGACGTGCTTTATTATAACTGAGTAACAAGAACCAAGGAACAAGAAACAAAATTACCCCGCAAGTTGGAAGCCACCATAGGATCTTGGTCGCCATTAACGCTTACCGTAGGGTCCATGATTAACAAAAAAAAAAAAAAACTACATGCAAACCACTTTTTAGTTCTACACTGACTCCGGTTCCTAGTTCAAATAAACATACGATGATATGACACTGATATTGGAGGCCTGGCTAATCTACCGAATCCTATAGATTTATTAAGCTCCTGTGCGTACCTCACATGCCTGGTATACCTAGGACAGTATCTATCTACATTGTAGTAGTGCGATCAACTACATTAAAAAGCACAAGGCTTGTATCCATGCGAAGCAATGCCCTGAAATGAACCGTACCAACGAATGACTAAAGACTAAAATCAGATTCCTTTGCTTTCTCGCCTTCCTGTTTCACTTTCATGCCAGGGTATACAGAAGTAAAAACATTAGCGAGAAAATAGCTCAATCAACTACCTAACCCGACGACTACGTTCAATAACAAAGTTTGTTGTGTGCAGCCTTGAAACAAGTTCCGGAAAACAGTCCAATGTAAAAACAGTTCCGGTTTCTCACGGAACCTATTGGCCCAAAACAATTAACTGCAAACCTTAAACTGCTAACTTTTTTTATCGTATCGATTTGTATTTATCCAAAATCAAATAAAAGATAACTGTTACAGCCACTAGTTATATTAAAGAGTAATCAACCCATAGCAAATAAAAGTGTTACCCATAAGGACATTTTTGGATGAATAAAGGTGTGACCACTTTGATAAAGAGAGTGGGAAGAATATCAGCTAGGAGCACAGGCTGCAAGTAAGTCAGACATCTCAAAATTGCCACGGACCATAGCCACAGAGTCACACAAAGACCATATGAAGCTAGCCACAATAAGACATTACCAGTTTTGAGCTTGTGGTTCTCGCAGACTTTGATAACCTAAAGTAAAACTTTGTTTATTGTCACATTTACGTGATTCCAACTGTGCACACTACATTCATAGTTAGACTTGGTTCTTTTGGCAGATTGATCATTCATTCACACGTCCTGAGATTCAATACTAAATCTTACAACAATTATTATTGTTATTATTATCATTATTATTACTAAGTGGGCCTTTCATGGCGGTTCATTTTAAAAAATACTGTCTGCTTGAATATTTTCAGGATTTGTTCATGTTAGCTTTTGGAATTGAAATGATTAATCCACCAGTTACTACTGTATGGAGACTGATTCTGTCCAGATCTTCTGGGCATACATGGTAACAACAGGGTTTGAGGTGAGGGGAGACTGTGAGACATTTTGTAACATGAGTAATATGTTGTTGGTCCGCATGCTGCCAAAAAGCTCCGACCCACTGAGACATGGATTGTACTAGACCTCTGAAGGTGCCCTGTGGTATCTGGCACCAAGATGTTAGCAACAGATCCTTTAAGTCCTATAAGTTACGAGGTGGAGCTACTGTGGATAGGACTTGTTATTCTGAGTCGGTGGCAGATGTATGTTGTAAGACACTTGATAGCCTTCTTTGAGCAAGCATGTGTACATGTTCTGTCCTTGATTTGTTTGCTGGTAAAATGTTGATTTTGCCTCTTCAAGTACAGATAAAATCACGAGTCAGAAGTGCTTTTCCTGTACATGCTAGCTGTCATGTTTTGAGGCAAATGCAGTTACCCAGTTACACCACAAGGTATCACCCTTGAGACAGAGCTCAGGTTACTCCATGGCAATACACCCAGGCTGTATCTGCATATATATTCTGTATATAAAACTAAGTGTGCAAATTCATGATAAAAGCTGGCAACGTCACAAATGACAAGAAATTCATGAAATTACGGTATGGATTCAGATGAGCTAAATTGGGCTTCTATACAAAATATGTGAGACAGACTACAATGGATGTTTCTGAATATTCCCAACAACACTTTGATTGAGACATGCAATACAGATCTTTTCTGTACAGTCCAAAATATATGTATCATAATGTCAAATGTATTAACTTTGAATTTAAAGTGCCGATTAAATTCCAGAAGCAGTCTGTAAAACATCACACCACTATCAATCTCAGTTGTTTTGGGTACCAGGGATGTTTCTGAGTATTATCAACCCCATTTCCATTGAGATATGCCATACACTTTTTTTCTGTACAGTCCAAAATATGTGTAATATAAAGTCAGATGCCTGCATTTTTCCTATCTTATTATAGAGGGCTCTTATTATGATAACCTTGACCCGGAAGTACTTTTCTTATTGCTGCTGGAGCTCGTGCATGTGCAGCTGGTACACAGGTTGCTGGAGCAACACAGGTGAACACAATTTAGTATATTGTAACGTGGGGAGCTGTGTACAACGAAACGTGCTGGGTTGAAAAAAGCAAACTGTAAGTGTAATAACATGTGTAGTGTTTGGTCATGTTTGTAAGTATTGTAACGTAACGCAGTCCTTGTATGAACACGTCACGCAGCGTTAGCTAACACTTCTTACAAGACAGTAACGTTAAGAAACTTAACGTTAACCCAGGTACTGCTATTGTGCAGCTATCTAGACAAAACACAGGCAGGTGATGGTGAAAATCATTCCGGTTGTGTTAAAATACTGTAGCAATTACAGAAAGCATCCTTGATAATCGTTTAATTTTTTCCAGTATGACGCTAGATAATTGCAAGTATCGTCACTGTATCTCGCAGGATTGTTAGCTACGTCAGACATGGAGACGGACTCTTCGCTCCTCGTTTCTGAAATGGATCAGCTGAAGCAGGAGGAGCTTTACCAACAGCTTCTAATGCAGGTGCGCATCTGCGTATCAGATCAGAAGTTTCTTATCAAGTAAATAGTTCTTTCGAACCCTCCTGATTCGTAACACCCTTTAAATGAGTGGAAAATGTAAATATGTATGGTGTCCTTTATTTTCTTGCTGCAGACCATAGGAGGTATGCAAGCTCCAAACCCTGACTCCAGAGTTATTCGCCCTGAACCTGGTAAGAATCGCAGTCATGCACTTCCTTGTGTTTGATCATTGTGGGGCGGTGAGCTTTCCACAGAGGGGACATTGAGTTATACTCCTCAATGTCGCCGTGTAGTGTCTGCCTGAACACAATGCACATTCTGCAGCAGATCTGCATTTATTCTCACATCCTGATGACATGCTCTCCCAGGAAATCATCTCTAAATACCATGTTTTATTTAAAGTGTGATTTTAATCAGTGATGATACTGTTGAGGATTTATTTTCCAAGTACCAGTCGCAGTTTGTTTTCATTGCTTCATATTTTCAAAACTATGACTCAAAATTGGACCAGATTTGGTCCTAATAATGATTAGGATAAGGACAATCCAAAACAACAGCCCCTGATTTCCAATTAACCCATGGATACCCAAACTGTAAATGTGCATCAAAACATTACATTATATCAATTATCAATATCTATTATGTAATTGTTTTAGCAAGCTCATCTCCAATTTGTCAAAACATTGATGGAGAAAAATGTATTATTTTTGGAGTATGTATTATTTTGCACAAGCAAAGATATTCATGTTCAAAAGTGCTTTTAATAAAATATTAATTAAAACTGTAATACCTGGTTTGTAAACTATGTGCTAGCTGTATGGTCCAAACTGGAGTCATAGTTTTTAATATATGAAGATCTGTGATGGGTGGTGTCAAATCTCTCCCTCTGTGATTTGATATGGAATGACCCAATTAGTTTATTGATGCCTCTGTAAATTCCTAACGGAATAAAATTTGTGCAAATGAGTAATGTGTTAACTTCTTTCCTCTTTCCTCTTTCGTTTTAGGAATGTGTGTGAAGACTGTTTCCCTTCATGAGAAGCAGAAAGTCTTTGTGAACATCTGTCAGTCTCCCGCAGTTCCGCCCCCTCCTCACATCTCGAACGAGGAGCTGTTGGAGCTTCTCCAATCAGACGACCCGACAGCGTACAGGGTTCCCATGAGTCTCGGAGAGCCTCACACCGAGCTGGACAACAGTGAGCTTTTCCTCAAATGTTTCGCCCTCAGATATAACACACAGATAATAATAGTAATACAGTGTGGCCCTGTTATAACGTGATTGTTGAGGTCCGTAAAATATCGTCGCGAAAAATGCATGGTCATGCTAAACGAGGTTCAAGAAAATCAGCGTTCAAACTGACCAAAGTCATACCTGAGTGTACTATGGCAGTTTTGCTCCTCTACCTGCAGTATCTGCAACTGCAGTCGCACCTGATTGTGCTACAGCACTTAAGCTCCTCTGCCTGCGGTATCTACACCTGCAGTCATACCTGAGTGTGCTACAACACTTTAGCTCCTTTACCTGCAGTTTCTGCACCTGCAGTCATACCTGAGTGTGCTACAGCACTTTAGCTCCTTTACCTGCAGTTTCTGCACCTGTAGTCATACCTGAGTGTGCTACAGCACTTTAGCTCCTTTAGCTCCTCGACCTGCAGTCATACCTGAGTGTGCTACTGCACTTTAGCTCCTTTACCTGCAGTATCTGCACCTGCAGTCATACCTAAGTGTGCTACAGCACTTTAGCTCCTTTAGCTCCTCTACCTGCAGTATCTGCCCCTGCACTCCCAGTCATGTCTCCGACACCTCGCCCGCTGTGCCCTGCCCCACACCGCTGTCCCTCCTCTTCCTCCCTCTCAATTACTTTGCTGTCCAGTGTTGGAGCCTTCATATCCCTCTAAAGCTCCACATATAATCAGAGTTAATATATCCCGCTGTGCTGATGCGTATTAGGGATTATAGGGAGTAATGTCAAATGGCCTTGACATTGAGTTTCCTATATCTGCATCTCAGCTTTCCTGACTCTTAATAGTTTGACCCAAACCATACAAGAAGAATAAATGGTTTTAATTTCCTGTAACAGTTATTTTCCAATGTATAGATTGAACAGGTTACGCTAAATATTTTTTCATTTTTATGTCAGATTGTCAAGGTTGCATAGCCTATGATGTGGTCATAAACAACGAATTCTTCCAGAAATGCCAGGTGTGTATATGTGGCTATGTTTTCATGTTATAAATGTAATATTATTATGTTTCATAGTATTAAATGTGATTTATATGCTATATTTGCCAAGCTTGTTGCAGTTGATTTTATTGAGGGTTTTGCTGTCTTTCAGTTCCTTATCAGTTAATTCCTTCATCTCCCAGCTCTCTTTCTGAGTGTTGTTTTCCATATCTCTGTCCTGGTCAGTGGTAAAGTGCTGAATTCTCTTGTTTCAGAAGGATCCCCTCTTTCTACAGTTTGTGATTGCAGTGTCCTTTGAAGGTCTTGAAAACAAGTATACTTTGGAACTGAGTCGAGGTTTGTGCGTGTGCACGTTTTTATCTCTTTTGGGGTGGTTTCCTTGTGTGAATATCTCATCATCGAAATCATATAGCTTTAGATATATTAATGTCATCGGTCAGCAGTACTTATTAATAATACTTTAATCACAGAGGCCTCACAACAGGTTTCACAGGCTAAGACTATACATACCACTGGCATATGTTGACATAAGCCTTTTCAGGGTGATCCAAGGTCAAACAACACTTGGCTTTAGGAAGAGAAAGCATTTTTAAGCCTCTTATGTTTTGAAAAGCTGGCTATAGTTATTGAAAATGGATCATCTATGGAACAGTTTGTCATTGTGTAGTAGTGAGATCTTTAATTCTGCAGCTGAAATCAAAGTGGTGATCAGGTGTGTAGAGAAGAAGCTGAGCTTCTGAATTTGCACCTACTCCCCACATCAATTCTGCCTGTCCACAGAAACACTGTGTAGTTTTTCCTAAAATTGCATAGGATAACCATATTTAATTCTCAAAATATACATTTTTGTAATAGATTCTTGCTCCTTTTCTAAATAGCATCTACATTTCTTGCTAATCAGTATAAATTGATTGTATAATTTAGTCGTCCAATTTTAAAATAGATGTTGCTTACTGATGAAAATATGTAAAAATGTGCAATATTTTATGAGCTATTCTAATGATTTTTGCTGTACGTTATTAAAGAGCGTGAATACTTTCAACGCCATCATTAGCGATTACTGAGTGTGTTCTGTGGCGCTGTCAGGGTTGACATGGACGCTGTGTTGTATCCTCTCTCCATCGCACAGAGTGGAAAGTCCTGAAGAACAGGAAATTTCTTGGCTCCATAAGTGAACAAAACATCAGGACCAAAAGCAAGCCGGCCATACAGGAGATCAGCAAAGAGTAAGATGCTCCCAATCGCCATGTTTATAATTAGAACACTATTCACACCAAACCGCCTGGTCTCAGAATAGAACAATGGGAGATGAAGGTGAAGGAGATGAGACGGCGCAAGTGCTATAGGTCTAATCTGGGCACCGCAGATCTGAAGAGCCTTATTACTCTATACGGGTTTGATACCCACATCAGACTGCATGGGTTATCTTTAGCTCTCCTTCCAGCTGGAGCTCTCTTTTGTGCTGAGGTCTAGTCCTGACCTCAGAACCTAACAACACTGATTTTAATTGGTTGACGTACAAAGAACTCTGAGTATTCATTGGTCACCAGTTGGGGGGGGGGGGTATAATTTGGGGAAGCTGTTGAATTGGTGTGAATTCTGATGTAAATGAAAGGGATAGATCACCCTATAAATGAAGGCTGTGTGTTCATTTTCTGACCTTGAGAAGTGCCTTTTTGTCTGGCAGTGACATCTTGCCATATTGCTGTTCAGATTTGAGTTGTCTTTGAAATAGGTTCAGAAAGCCCTCATTTCAAAATGAATGGAAGCCTATGGCTGAAGGCTCAGCAATGACACATTCTGCTCCAAATTCTCCTCGAGATACTATGAAATAATAAATCAAATGCCATCATTTGTGCCTGTGAGTTAATTACCCAGAGGTCTACCAACCTGTCTCATTATCCTCCTGCTGTCCCACCTGTGTGTATCTCCTGCTCTCTCACCTGTCCATTTGTCCTGCTCTCTCACCTGTGTGTATCTCCTGCTCTCTCACCTGTCCATTTGTCCTGCTCTCTCACCTGTGTGTATCTCCTGCTCTCTCACCTGTCCATTTGTCCTGCTCTCTCACCTGTGTGTATCTCCTGCTCTCTCACCTGTCCATTTGTCCTGCTCTCTCACCTGTGTGTATCTCCGCTCTCTCACCTGTGCAGAAGGAAGTGTGTAGTCACCCCAACATGCTTTTCTAGCTCCACACTAGAGGATGGATGCTGTGTATTCATTTATTACCTTAATCCTCATAATGAGTGTCTCTGTACCATTGTTTATATTGGGTCCATTTGTTGCTGTTTTATACTTATTTGCACAGACATCCTCCTGCCCTGACTTAGAGGGTAATGAGGTGCCCAGTCTGAAAAAGAGCGTTTTGAGAACGTCTCAGGATACAGTGCATCCATGTATCTTACGCTCTTTGCTACTTTGCAGTACAGAAAGTAAATGTGTGCGTTGCCAACAGGGGGTAGTGAAACAAAACCTCTTGAGTTCATACCAAAATGAGAAAAATGACCTGCTTAAGTTTGTGAAATTACCCGTTTAATCAACTAAAGTTAGTAAAATTATGTGTTTAACCAGCTTAAATTAGTATTGAACACTGTATTTTTCCATGTTTGCAGGGACACACAGGCAGCACTTGCACAAGCCAAAAGGTAAGTCTTCTGATCAGTGTCCAGTTTAGTTTTGTGTGCTACATAGAGCAGCAACGATTTGTTCGATTAATCGACTAGTTGATCAAAAGACAATTAATCAATGACTATTTTGATAATTGATTAATCGTTTAAATTAAATTGTTAATGTCAAAAATGTGATGGTTCTATGTTCTCAATTGTGAGATTTTGCTGCTTTTCTTGGTCTTACATTATAGCAAATTGAATATTTTGGGGTTTTTGGACTGTTGGTCAGACAAAAAAGACATTTAACACCTTGTGTTCTAGAAAACTGTAATGGGCATTTTTCTACACCACACAATTAATCGATTAATTGAGAAAATAATCGGCAGATTAATCAATAATGCAAATAGTTGTTAGTTGTAGCCCTAGTATTTTCGTGAACTTTGCTGTACAGTGCCCAGTTTAGCTTTTAGTTTTGAGTCTGTGAGGGATGAGTAAATCTAGAATGTCTAGTTCTTGTGCACTCATGTATGCTATCGTCTGTTTCTCAGACCAGAGTTTTGTCTCCTGGTGGAGCCCCCTGTTGGTGACCCCCAGTATTTAATAGCAGAGATTCAACTCCCTGGAGTGGTAAGATGTTCATTTGTTGTCATTATTGTGGACTGTATTCTCAACCTCCTGCCATTAAAAAAAATTTACATTGATGTTACTGTGCATTTTAAGTACATGCACTCTGTTTGTTCTCCAGGGACATTAGCCGTCTGAGGGCCTTAGGTGTGTGGCTATCTCTAGCTTTCACAGTTTGTATCCAGTGCAGGATGGGAATGTCATTGTGTGTCACACTGGTCCACTTCCCGCACATGGTCGTCTTGGTGCAGAGAATCTGCAGTAAATGACTGAAATAAATGAGAAACACTGTGATAAGGATTATTATGTACTGCACATTTAAATTACAGCTTTCATTCTGTGATGAAAAAACAGGTCACAGTGAAGAGGGGACAAGCACCACGATGCATGTCCCTTTACTGACACGCCTCTCCCTTTACTGACACGCCTCTCCCTTTACTGACATGCCTCTCCCTTTGCTGACATGCCTCTCCCTTTGCTGACACGCCTCTCCCTTTACTGACACGCCTCACCCTTTACTGACACGCCTCTCCCTTTACTGACACGTCTCTCTCTGTACTGACACGTCTCTCTCTGTACTGACACGCCTCTGTCTTTACTGACACGCCTCTCTCTGTACTGACACACCTCTGTCTTTACTGACACGCCTCTCTCTGTACTGACACATCTCTCCCTTTACTGAAACGCCTCTCTCTGTACTGACACGCCTCTCTCTTTACTTACACATCTCTCACTTTACTGGCACGCCTCTCCCTTTCCTGACATGTCTCTCCCTTTACTGACACGCCTCTCCCTTTACTGACACGCCTGTCTCTGTACTGACACGCCTCTCTCTGTATTGACACATCTCTCCCTTTACTGACATGCCTCTCCCTTTACTGACACGCCTCTCTCTGTACTGACACGCCTCTCTCCACCCTCGTCCTATTGCAGCCTTCCTCTCGGTCTCTTATTCTGGATCTGGGCGAGGACAGGCTGGTGCTAAATGCTCGGCCTTCTCTCTTTCATCTGGACTGTTACTTTCCCTTCAACATTGACCCAGAGACCAGCGTTGCCCAGTACAACACCAAAACACAGGTACAGTAGCCCTGAGCTAACTCCACTGTGTCTACAGTACAACACCAAAACACAGGTACAGTAGCCCTGAGCTAACACCACTGTGTCTACAGTACAACACCAAAACACAGGTACAGTAGCTCTGAGCTAACTCCACTGTGTCTACAGTACAACACCAAAACACAGGTACATTCGCCCTGAGCTAACTCCACTGTGTCTACAGTACAACACCAAAACACAGGTACAGTAACCCTGAGCTAACTCCACTGTGTCTACAGTACAACACCAAAACACAGGTACAGCGAGCTAACTCCACTGCCACTTGCCTTAAGTTTGCACTTGATTTTCAAAGGGAGGTATAGAACCTGCACACTCCACTCTTAGACACTAAGCACAGGGAGGTATAGAATCTGTGCTTAGCTAAAGCTGTAATTTAATGATTTGAAGATCTTGTCATAGTAAAGATGGACAGTGCGAGGGGAATCTGTTTGTGCTGAATCTGTTCTTCCTTCCTCAGATTCTCACCGTGACAATGACCGTAGTGCCTTAATGAAGCCGCTGCACCCTGTGAAGGAAACTTCTTTTTGGTTTAATATATATTTCTTAACAATCTAAATGTGACCTGATTGTTTTTTTTTTTTCATATTTCATATTTATATTGCCACTGTTAAAGAGAGCCTGTCATGTTGAGTGTAAGTATAGAGTAAGGGTGCGTGTGGCTGTGTGGTGTAAGTGCTGTGAGTAAGGGTGCGTGGGGCTATGTGGTGTAAGTGCTGTGAGTAAGGGTGCGTGGGGCTGTGTGGTGTAAGTGCTGTGAGTAAGGGTGTGTGTAGCTGTGTCATGTAAGTGAGGTGAGTAAGGGTGCATGGGGCTGTGGTGCACATGCTGTGAGTAAGGGTATGTGGGGCTGTGTGGTGTAAGTGCTGTGAGCAAGGGTGCGTGGGGCTGTGTGGTGTAAGTGCTGTGAGTAAGGGTACATGTGGCTGTGTGGTGTAAGTGCTGTGAGTAAGGGTACATGTGGCTGTGTGGTGTAAGTGCTGTGAGTAAGGGTACATGTGGCTGTGTGGTGTAAGTGCTGTGAGTAAGGGTGCATGTGGCTGTGTGGTGTAAGTGCTGTGAGCAAGGGTGCGTGGGGCTGTGTGGTGTAAGTGCTGTGAGCAAGGGTGCGTGGGGCTGTGTGGTGTAAGTGCTGTGAGTAAGGGTACATGTGGCTGTGTGGTGTAAGTGCTGTGAGTAAGGGTACGTGTGGCTGTGTGGTGTAAGTGCTGTGAGTAAGGGTACATGTGGCTGTGTGGTGTAAGTGCTGTGAGTAAGGGTACATGTGGCTGTGTGGTGTAAGTGCTGTGAGTAAGGGTACATGTGGCTGTGTGGTGTAAGTGCTGTGAGTAAGGGTACATGTGGCTGTGTGGTGTAAGTGCTGTGAGTAAGGGTACATGTGGCTGTGTGGTGTAAGTGCTGTGAGTAAGGGTACATGTGGCTGTGTGGTGTAAGTGCTGTGAGTAAGGGTACATGTGGCTGTGTGGTGTAAGTGCTGTGAGTAAGGGTACATGTGGCTGTGTGGTGTAAGTGCTGTGAGTAAGGGTACATGTGGCTGTGTGGTGTAAGTGCTGTGAGTAAGGGTACATGTGGCTGTGTGGTGTAAGTGCTGTGAGTAAGGGTACATGTGGCTGTGTGGTGTAAGTGCTGTGAGTAAGGGTACATGTGGCTGTGTGGTGTAAGTGCTGTGAGTAAGGGTACATGTGGCTGTGTGGTGTAAGTGCTGTGAGTAAGGGTACATGTGGCTGTGTGGTGTAAGTGCTGTGAGTAAGGGTACATGTGGCTGTGTGGTGTAAGTGCTGTGAGTAAGGGTACATGTGGCTGTGTGGTGTAAGTGCTGTGAGTAAGGGTACATGTGGCTGTGTGGTGTAAGTGCTGTGAGTAAGGGTACATGTGGCTGTGTGGTGTAAGTGCTGTGAGTAAGGGTACATGTGGCTGTGTGGTGTAAGTGCTGTGAGTAAGGGTACATGTGGCTGTGTGGTGTAAGTGCTGTGAGTAAGGGTACATGTGGCTGTGTGGTGTAAGTGCTGTGAGTAAGGGTACATGTGGCTGTGTGGTGTAAGTGCTGTGAGTAAGGGTACATGTGGCTGTGTGGTGTAAGTGCTGTGAGTAAGGGTACATGTGGCTGTGTGGTGTAAGTGCTGTGAGTAAGGGTGCCTGTTCCTGGGAATACCTGCGGAAAACCACTCCAATCCTGGAATTGGCCTCTATCTCATTATCCCAACTTCCACAGACACTGCTCTGGGCACAGATGCCCGATTCAGTCCGCCCAGCACTGGGTCCGTACTTGAGTCCAATAAACAGATAACTAAAATAGGAGCAATGAAGTGGTTGACCTGGAGATGCAACTGATTTGTAAATAAAATGTGGAATTGAAATGAGAGACAGTGGTGAGTTCTTCGAGTGCTCTCCCATCCCGGTGACTGCCCTGCCTGTCCTGAGCTCCTATTTCAGCAGTGATGTCATCCTCTGTCCCTTAATCCCTTTCTCTATCATTACAATGCTGTCGCTCGCTTTCCTTCTGCCCAAAAATTTCACTCCTAATCCATCCATCTCCAGTTACCCCCCAACCCACCCTCACGTCACTCTATAAAGCTCACATTGTCCCCTCAACAATACTCCATTCTCTGGGCTTCCTTGTGTCTTCCTGTCTCTCCTGCTCTAGATCCACACTCACTAAAGGTAAGGGTTTGTGAAAGCTCCTTATACTAACATCTGTTCCTGCCACTTACGCCCTGCTCCTGTCTTTAATTGTCTTCTATTTCCTCCATTTTATAAACCCCAAGAATGGTAGTGCTTTGTATCCTCAGATGCCCTGTATTGTAATGTATTTTAATATTTTTTTACCATTTGGGTGCATTTTTACATTTTTGGTGTGTAGTTTATCTTTGTGTGTCTTTGTAGGCTTTTTTGTGTTTACTGTTGTGTATCTGTGTCTGGCTGGATCTGGCCGGGTTTGGCCTGGTCTGGCCGGGTTGGACTGGGTCTGGCTGGGAAGGGCTGGATCTGGCCGGGTTTGGCCTGGTCTGGCTGGATCTGGCCGGGTACCTGTTGGTTTGGTATGTGTGACAGGCGATGCCTATAGCTGTAACCCCACTCATCTGTCTGAGTGTAAGGCTGGCACGCCGTGGGTTTAGCTGGCACACTGTGGGTTTGGCTGGCACATTGTGGGTTTGGCTGGCACCCTGTGGCAAAGAAAGGATGCATTCTTTCCTCCCTACAACATCGTGCCTACACACACGCACACGCACATGTGCTCACACACACATGCCGGCAGACTGATGTAAGGACTCGTATGGAGAGCAGAACAGGTGCGGCTGGGGAGGGGATGTGGAAAGGGATCAGACACAAGCGGCACTGAGAATGCAGAATTATGATAGGATTTCCAGATGAAGACTCAGAATATGCTGTTTGCTTACAAGTGCAGCGTTCGCATGCTTGAACGCTGTCTGCGTACATGCGCAGTGTTTCCGTACATGCGCACTGTCTGCACGCATGCACAGTTTTATATAAGCAGACAGGTGCAGGGGTTCACACTACAAATTCACAGTCTCAGTCTCCACATGCTTTAATTACCTTGACCGAGACTGACAGAGCTGCATTAAGTTTTAGTTAAGCTGTTAGGTGTTATCAAGCACTGGTGGGCCTTATCCTACATTTAAAATTATAAGACCTAGAATTTAATTGCCATATGTTAAATGTTGCCATCTTTTTAAATAAAGCTCAACTGGTTTTATTTGAAATATTTAAAAAAATGTTTTATTTAAATTATACTGAAAGCATTGTTAGCAGTGTATACACATGCAATGTGAACCAATCGGTGTGCAACATGAATTGAGAGTATGCTTTCTTACCTCGTAATATTTAATTAGTAGGGATGTTAATATCCACCATGTTAATACCAATTTGTTTTCAGAACAGCTGCATTAGAGAAAACTGCCATATTTTGAATATCTGACTTGTTGCTGAGATGTTTAGGTGATTTGCACAATGTTTGAATAACATATTCAATTAAATAGTTATTCAATAATTATTTGAATTATTCAATAAAAGATTAATGAGAGAGCATTGAAGTACATTTCTGTTCTTCTAATTAGAGATTTGGTTGTAGTAACACTTTTATCTCTGGATAGGCAATGATTAGCCACTGTCAGAATCTTTGCTTACAGAGTTCAACAATTTTTCTAGTCTGAATCAGAGCTTTTAGGGTGAATCTGTCCTTAGTCTAAATAATAGCTGGTAGAGTGAATCAGTGCTAATACAGTGCTGAATCAGAGCTTAAAGAGTGAAACAGTGCTTACAGACTGAATCAGAGCTTAAAGAGTGAAACAGTTCTTAGAGACTGAATCTGAGGTTACAGACTGAATCAGTGCTTATAGACTGAATCAGAGCTTAAAGAGTGAAACGGTGCTTACAGACTGAATCTGAGCTTACAGACTGAAACAGTGCTTATAGACTGAATCGGAGCTTAAAGAGTGAAACGGTGCTTACAGACTGAATCTGAGTTTACAGACTGAAACAGTGCTTATAGACTGAATCAGAGCTTAAAGAGTGAAACAGTGCTTATAGACTGAATCAGAGCTTAAAGAGTGAAACAGTTCTTAGAGACTGAATCTGAGCTTATGGACTGAATCTGTGCTTATAGACTGAATCAGAGCTTATGGACTGAATCTGTGCTTATTGACTGAATCAGAGCTTAAAGAGTGAAACAGTGTTTGTAGACTGAATCAGAGCTTAAAGAGTGAAACAGTGCTTATAGACTGAATCAGAGCTTAAAGAGTGAAACAGTGCTTATAGACTGAATCAGGGTTAAAGAGTGAAACGGTGCTTATAGACTGAATTGACCCTCTCTCTTTCCAGTGCTATTAATAAAATCCCTTTTCACTGTTAATGAGAGACTGTGAGTCACCTAACCTCCCTCTGTTTCCTTGACTAAAATTATCTGAACAGAATTCCAGTGCTAATGCTCCCACAGATGCCCCAAGTAACTTTATACGCCTCCAAATCCCCTTTTCTATCACCCTCCATCTATTCCTGTACCATTATCATCAAGTTGCCGCTTTCCTCTTTCCTGTATGTCACACAGATTGCGTTCTTAGTGTTACGGTCAGTTTGCCAGAATGTTTGTATTGCCGTACTGATTAGGACAAATCTGCTCCATCCAACAGCATATGCCGATAGGCTGTTTAGGACTAGCGTACAAGCGTACGTTCTGTGAGTCACCACAGACAGCTCTGAAACAAATCAATAAACTAAATGCAGGAGTCGTCACTTTGAACATGACAGGACCGTGTCATATTCAAAGCCCACACCGCGGTGTTACAATGCATCGCATGACACGCTGTCACCTTCCGAAGCGCTTGTTACGGACCCTCGTTTGTCATTGCATGGCAAGGATCGTAAGGAGAAGCTTTCGAATGTATGTAACGTGTTTAACTTCACCTTGACATCCAATACAGGCGTGATATGACATGTACAAAAGGAAGTGATGGATACAGTCTGTAGTTTTGATCTGTACTGGGCTCACTCCGTCTCTGTGTCCCTTAGCATGACATGAATGGAGGAATGACTCATTAGCAGAGACACTTGGGCTGATTAATGATCCGCTGAGAGGCTGTCCGTGAGCCCCGCCACTGGGAGGGGTGCATTGTTTCGGCTGAAAAAGAGGGATAGCGACAAAGAGAAGGTGATGACAGCTATGAGGTCTATAAATCGAGCGGGGCAATGACAGGCGGACTATAAACTGTCTCGGCTGACAGGGAAGATGGAGGGAGTTTAGAGAAAACGGGAGAGAAAAGGAACAGTTAAAAGGCGGAGAGGTTTGCCGAAGGGATATTGTACTTGTTTTTTTTAACATTTATTATGACAAATACATTTTCAGGGAGGATATCTGCCAAATATCATTTTAGAGAAGTCTTTTAATTAGCACTGACAGCTCAAGCTGAAGATATTGTCTCTATTAGGCCAATATAGGTACTTGACAAGATGATGGTTTACAGTAGGTATAACTGTTATTTCATATAATGAGAGTTTATATTAGGTATAGCTGTTATGTCATATAGTCACAGTGTACATCAGGTATATCTGGTATTTCATATAATCACAGTTTATATCAAATATAACAGTTTTTTTTTTTTCATAAGTTCCATGCAGATCAGAAAAGTACATTTCACACGAGCATCAGACCTCTTGAGTTTAATGAGCCTTTCTCCGTCAATCTGTTTCTAAGTTTGTTCTGCCGGTGATGGAGATAAGAATACTGCGCTGTAAAGACAAACTGGTCAAAGTGAATGTCCTTAAAAGCAGAGACAGAGGAGCGTAGAATGGAAACATAGAAAGTGTGAGAAACTGTATCTCACCCTCTTTGTTACATGCACAGACACACCTGCTCTCGCTCTATCAATCTCCCTGTCAGTTACTGCCAGAGCAGCGTCAACACCCCGCAACAATTTATAGCTGAGGTAGTGTCCATCGCATCAGCCTTCTAAAAGTGTGCAGTTCTGTTCCCCAAAAACACTGATATGTAAAGTACTCCTACATCCCATCTGTGTGAGAGTCTCTCTCACTGTTCAAAATCCTCTAAAAATCCCATCTCATATACACTACTATGGGTGCTGTTGTATTTATGTCTTCTCCATTTCTCCTGTCCCTGTTATGTGATCATGTTGTCAGCCATAATGATGCACAGAAAATAAACCCTTTTTTTCCCCTCTTCCAGCGCAAACATGTCTGATGTAGAGGAAGAATATGAGTGAGTATTACAGTGTGTGATTGTTCTTGGCCTCCCTTGTTGTGTATATCATTGCATGTAATTCGTTCTCTCGTTGTACTGACAGTTATTTCATCTGACAGTTGGCTTTAAGGATCTCATACTCTCCATTCTCTTTTTGCTTTCTTTCAGGGAGCAAGCTGAGGGTGCGTTAAGGATTTATTGATTTTGTCTTACTCAGCTTTGTGTGTGTTTTTTTTTTTTTTTTTTTTTTTTTTTTGTACCTCACAGCTCCATCCAATCATTGCTCTCCTTTGCCCGCAACATTCTAATTAATATTCAAGATATAAATATTTTAAATAAAAGCATTAAAACAAAGAAACCATTGGGTTAAATACATTTACAGGGTTGAATCAGACATTAGTTTATTTATATTCACCCTGTACCCTGTAATTATCTTTCCGAAAGTTAGCACACTTCACTCATCACATGCTCTTCTCTTCCTAGTGTCACCTCACAAGTTACATTAAAAGTGTGAAAGTGCAGCATAAAGTGTTTGCTGCATTATTGAACTATACAAAAGATTTGTTTCATACATCTTTTGTGAGCATTGTACTGTCTTACCGCCAGAACATCATTTATCTTAGACCAATTCCATTCAGAGTAGCAGTTAGATTCGTAATACCATGCACAACATTATCAGATGTTTTGTTATATTAGGCTTTCTGTAAATATTATGACTGTATATGTTTTAGTTTTCTTCCAAATGGTGAAAAGGTTATAGATTGTTGTAAATACTTGGCTGTGAGCTACAGTGTGGTTCAGTGTGAGCTGGCTGAGCAGCAGGTGCTTCGGTCCCTTACAGAAGTTTGGCATCTGCTGACACCAATATGTGCCAACTGGGGGTGATGGGCACATTTTAAATATCTATGAGGGTGCATAGCCCCATACCGCCAACCAATATCAGGGCCTTAAACAAGGTTTATGCTGGGGGTCCCCATGGCAACCCAAGCCCAATTAGACAAGTAGGAGACTCCCCAAACCACTAGGGGGCCCTACCACCAGCGTGGCCTCACTGCATATGCCACAGGCCAGTCTTGTGCAGTGGTATAAACTGAGATTGGAAACTAAGATATGCGGCTAGTTAGCTATTTTTATGCTGTTATTTAGCAAGTTGGTTCATGAACCAGTTTAAGTAGCAAACCATAGTTAGCTTGCTAGCCTTGGTGTAAACACGCAGTGATGGCTTCAGGTGAAGCAGCTGATTATGCACACCTGCAGAGGGCGCCCCTGTACGGGAGGGTCGTAGGACTGGCGCTTGAGCATTTGCGGCGTCCTCTGTGTGTGTGTGTGCCTCCATCCATACATTCACTGCTTCTCCTGACAGAGGAGGAGCCCGAACAGGAGGCAGAGGAGGAGCCGGAGCCGGAGCCAGAGCCAGAGCCGGAGCCGGAGCCAGAACAAGAGCTGGAGCAGGAGCAGGAAGATGAAGGAGGTGGCACCTTCCTCCTCACCATCCTCTCCCTCTCTCTCAAATACCTTCTTTAACATTATTGGCTAAATGAACCATGTTTATGAGTTTGACATGTAAATATTTGGATTGCTTATTGATATGCGTAGTACAATGGCATACACTAACTAAGATTTGATAATGACCCCGTCCCTTTCTCCCTCTCCAACTGCTCTATTCTGCCATGGTCCTGGGAAACAGAGCAACAAGACTACACAGACTATCAAGGTATTTAGGCAAATTTAAATATACTATGCAACATTAATGCACTCATCACATTTAGTCTACAGTGGTCTCTTAAGCAGTATGGAATTAAAAAAATATCTTACAAAATAAATTACAGTATGAATACATCTAAAGATATACATGTGTAATTCAAATGTAGTATGTGCACCATTTGAGGTACAGCTACAAACTACATTTTGCATTGTTCATGTTGGAATAGTACCGTGATCATCAAACACTCATTGTTGGGAAATGTAGTTTTTTTTCCCTCTTGTGAATCATAACTCAGCTGAAGCAGTAGAAGATTTCCTTTCCTCCCATTCTTTGAGACCCTTTTCTTCAACCTCTTTTCACCACTCTCGATCTCTCTCTCACTCTGTCATCACCTGCTCCTATCAGGGCGGCAGGCCCAGGAGGAAGGTGAAAGACAGAAGTATTCCTCCACCATTTATGTTGACATCAAGCATACCTCACTATAATGAATCACAGATGTTGCCATTATGGCGTCAAATGGCAATAAATAGAAAAAATAAAATAAACAGTCATCATATACGTAGTATTTAATGTGTAGGAAAAATCTGGAGGTCAGATGTTCTGGGGTGGGCGGGTACTTGTTCAGATTTGGTGTAACTTGAGTCCTGATTGGTTTTCTGTGGCCCAATAGACACTCTGGAGGTGGGACCAAGCTGCTACCCCAATCCCTAATATTCTACAAATCCTGCTTAGACAATAATGATGTTGCTACCATTAACAGCACTTACAGCAACCCCTCCAGCTGTGACAGACTGGCCTCATGGTAACGCTTGATTGGACGCTCCCGTCCAATACCCAACCCAGGAGGAGGGAGAGGAGCTTTAATAGTTTTAGTAGCCAATAATCGCAGTGTTGATGACGGTTATTCTGTCCTAATAATGCATCTGTTTCTCTCTCGCTCATTATGTTCCAGAAGAGGAACGTCCTCGACCAAAGTACGTCCCTATTTCCTCGTTTCAGACAAATATCAATGCAGTTAAATACATGTATAATGATCTGAGTCATGAGGAAAAGCATGCTAGCTCAGGTTGAATGCTTCTGTGTTTCCCTCAGGCCCTTGGTCCCTCAGCTTGCCCCACCCAAAATCCCAGAGGGGGAGAGAGTGGATTTCGATGTGAGTCTACGCTCCATTATCAGCCTGTGTGAGATACATTATCTGTAGTTTCCAATCAAAGTGCAATCGGCGGCCCAGTCATTTAACAAGCACGAATTCGTAATAGCTGCGACCAGGCCGCTCCCACTGCCACACCCCCTTTTAGCCAATCAGCATGAACAGAAACGCACACGCTCGCCCTCCATGCCAAATCTCAGCCTCCTAGGGTGAAAACTATGGCCGCCAAAGGATGAGGAAATTTTTGTGGACCGACCAACTGACAGAGCAAGCTATAGAGCTGCTGGTCACAGCTAAAAATCATAACAACAATCACATAATAATGTAGCACCACAAAGGTGATTAAAATAAAGGGTTGGAGTGAGAATGACAGAGAATAATAAACTAATTAAAATACAGTGAGTTACAGGCTTTGGCTTCTGGCCTGCCTTCCCCTCTCACAGGACATCCACAGGAAGAGGATGGAGAAAGACCTGCTGGAGCTGCAGACCTTGATCGATGTCCATTTTGAACAGAGGAAGAAGGAGGAGGAGGAGCTCATAGCTCTGAAGGAGAGGATTGTCAGTAAACTCATTTTGTTGGGTTGATTTTTGTAAGCGCAGCCGTAAGTGACATATCTGAGCGGGCTGTGTGGATGGCGTATGCAGAGTGTCGCTCTTTCCTCCCCAGGAGAGACGCCGGTCGGAGAGAGCGGAGCAGCAGCGAGTGCGCGCCGAGAAGGAGCGAGACCGGCAGACCAGAATCGCGGTGAGAAAAGTCACTCTCCGTACAGAGGGAGAAGCAATCCAGAAACATACAGTGGGGTCCAACAGTCTGAGACCACTAGTGGAAGAGCTTCTATTTTGCATTCTTTTATAATTTAATCACTTTTTTTCCTTACAAGTGATATTAACAATTTAAGTGAAAGGTTGTATCTCTGAAAAATGTACATGCATTTCCAGAATGTCTTAGTTTTCAGTATTTCTTCCTATTGCTTTAATGACGGGGTGCACTGGAGCTGGCATGGACTCCACAAGTTTGAGCAGAACCTGATGGTACATGTTATCACATGGTCTTTCAGCGTGCAAAGCTTTCTGGCCTTTAAGTGCCCTCATAAATGTTCGATGGGGTCTGACCTTTTCCACAAAGGCATTGACAGGGTCAATGCCACAAATATGCTCAAATTTGACCAAGACATGGTGCAGAATATTAATTATTTCCTCTTCATTTTAAATGTCATAACTTCTCTTTGTTTAAAATGTTTAAAACCAAAATCCCACAACTTTCTAATTATTTCCTGGTTTACATGAAGAAAGTTGAAAAAATGTTCAATGTGGCCCCTGACTTTTGGACCTCACTGTAAATCTGGTAACTGATTGTGCCTGGGGCAAATCTCCATAAAAGAGTAAATGCTAAGTGAAGAGTAAACGGTGGCATGGTGTTGTTGGCCGTAGGAGGAGCGCCAGAGGAAAGAAGATGAGGAGGCCAAGAAGAGAGCAGACGACGAAGCCAAGAAGAAGAAAGTCCTCTCTAACATGGGTGCCCACTTCGGCGGATTTCTGGCTAAGGTAAGAGCCGGGGTCATCTTTACAGCCATACAAATGAAGCAATTTGAGTTCAGATAAGCAACCGCATGACTAGGGCCTTTGACTGTCATTCAAGCCTCTTCCTCATGGTGTCATTGTGGGCATTCAGTTTCATTACATTACATTACAGTTGTTTAACTGACTTACAGTTGATTGGGCTAACCAAGAGCCAGTCCCCCCTGTGAGCAATGTGGGGTTAAGGGCCTTGCTCAGGGGCCCAACAGCAATAATTTCTTGCTATGGCTGGACTGGGGCTTGAACCACCAACCTCAGGGGCCTCGTACCTTAGCAACTAGACGATAGGCTGCCCCAGATTTCATTCTTCATCTAGGAGACCATTATATAAACGACACCAGTGTCCAGTTACACCGTCAGAGATTTATCAGCACAGCTTATCGGCACTATTAAGTCCCTGTTGTGATGCAGTTAAACGGACATATCATCAAAGTCAAACAAAGATCATTACCCACCGAAGACAATGGAAAAGCTATTAGCAGAAAATATCCACCTACAACACCGCACACCAACATCTATGAATTGTTCGGTACAAAATTTGCCCAGAAGACAAAAATGAATTGGCTTTACAGTTTCACAACCTCAAAAGCGGGAAGCTGCATTTTCTGCATGTTTGGGGACATCTTGAGAAAAGGCTATGTTTTGATGAGGACGTTTATGGCCTCAGTGCTGCAAGGTACAGCACTGAGTAACAATGAAAACCTGTATAAGCTGTATTTTACCTGGGTGAGCATGACTATCTCAGATTATAACTTCTGTATATTTCTTAACTCTGAGTTCGTGTCTGTGTCCAGTCGGATTTTGTGAAGTGTTAACTTTCGCTCTCAGGCTGAGCAGAGGAGGGGGAAGCGGCAAACAGGGCGAGAGATAAAGAGGAAGACTCTGGCGGAGAGACGCACACCCCTGGCTATTGACAACATGAGAGAGGACGGCCTCAAGTGAGTTTTACACAGGCTGGGCTAACACACTGCAGCTCTCACTCTCAGGGCTAACACACTGCAGCTCTCACTCTCAGGGCTAACACACTGCAGCTCTTACTCTCAGGGTTAACACACTGCAGCGCTCACTCTCAGGGCTAGCACACTGCAGCTGTCACTCTCAGGGTTAACACACTGCAGCTCTCACTCTCAGGGTTAACACACTGCAGTTCTCACTCTCAGGGCTAACACACTGCAGCTCTCACTCTCAGGGTTAACACACTGCATCTCTCACTCTCAGAGCTAACACACTGCAGCTCCCATTCTCAGAGCTAACACACAACAGCTCACACTTCCAGGGCTAACTTACTGCATCTCTCACTCTCACACTCTCACTGCAGCTTTCACTCTTAGGGCTAACACACTGCAGCTCTCACCCTCTCTCGCTCACTATTTTTAAAGATATTTGTTGCCCCTTTTTCATAAGAAACCGTGTTTCTACACCAGCCTACTCACAGCATCCACCATAATGCAGCAGCGTAGATGATGGGTGCAAATGTAATATAGTCATTGCATATGGACTCTAAAAAGTAGGGGCTATCTATTGTGCAAATTTAAATCCACGTCCTTCTGTAACTCCCAGGCAGCGAGCTCAGGAGATGTGGAACTGGATATATCAGCTGGAGTCCGAGAAATTTGACTTCATGGACCAGATGAAGAAGCAGAAATATGAGGTGAGGGCAACCGACATATACAGAGGATCAGAGCTTACAAACAGAACAACAGTACTACCGAAGGTGCTTGCCGCTAGTTAAGGCATGTGCTTGAGTGGAGTTACTGCTGGTTTGATATTACAGACCCGATTACAGAGTCTGTTTAGGTTTGCTAAAAATTTGTGAAAAGCAGCTGTGTTCACCATTGGTGGTTCATCCTTTGCTGTTTTTTTATTCTTTTTTTTCCAGATTGTTGTTCTCCTGAATAGGATCTCTCATGCCCAGAAATTGTAAGAAAAGACACGTTTATTTTTGTACCTATTTAGTTTGTGTTGATGATTTGTATTCGTTTTTTATTTTTGTTATGTTTAATGTCACCATCTGCATGAAGTAGGTTTTCCTTAATGGAGGGGGTTTGTTTTGTGTTTAATGTTCAGCATGGAAGAGTGAGCATTTAAGGAACTGTTAAGTGATTTTAGCCAAATTATTGTGCTTTACTGTGAGCAAAGCATTGTATTTTTGGTCATAGCGGTAAATGATTGACAGGCCATTATTGTCCCACCCATTAGACAGCTACTGAAACCACTCCGTCCCATCAATATTTGACACAGTGCAAAATTCACATGCGTATATGTGATCTGTGCATCTGTTTGCCTGTGTGAGTGTGTGTTCTGTGCTTGGGGTTTGAGTGTCATCTTGTGCATGATGTGTGTAGATTGTGTTCTGTGTAATGTCTTCCCCATATTTTGTGCACTTTTCACAGTTTCAATGTAAGATTTAAAATTTCCAGCCACAGAGATTATCTCAATACTCTAAACCTAACCGTAAGGTCATGGGCGTCGGTTTATTTTGAAAAGTGCTGGGGACAACGGCGGGTTCAACAAACTTAAGGCTTTCAAAAAGCGGTGAGGACAAAATAGGCCACAACAAAAAGTAGTGGGGACATGTCCCCAGCGTCCCCAGCGTAAATGACGCCTGTGCCTATGGTAAAGATGGATTTATTTATGTGTGTGATTTACATACATTACATTAAATACATACATTTACATATATTTTCTTGGAATAGCATCCAAATAACACATTTAGCTTTAGGGCAATGTTAAGCAAACCTGTGACTGCAGTCTTATGTGTTGTGTTTTTGTATATTATGGGTTTATAATTGTTACTCTGTCCTCACCAACCCCCCTCCCTTCCCCCTTTACATTGCCTCTCCCTCTGCAGTAAAAAGGGCCATGGCAAAGGCAAAGTTGGGGGGCGCTGGAAGTGAAGCTCCCTCTAGTGGACGCAACAGAAATACAGAACAGACAACACAATATGAAGACTTTTGTTTTTGGTTGTTTCCGGAAGATAAGGGAAAGGACGAAAAGCTCAAAATAATCTCCATCCATTCATTTTCATTTGTTTTCCAGTTTCCCATTCATATCTGTAACCCTGAGATAATGGGGTGTGATTCATCAATATAATAAAATTGCTTTTGATTCGGTATGTAACTCTGGATGCTTCTTTTTGGAAACTACCATAATTCTCGAGCATCAAGCCTGTATTTCATGAGTTCTCAGTCATGCGCACAGAGACGTAAAGGTGAGAGCACGACTGAAAACTCTTCACTGGCTGGACAACAGTGTCTCCCTGTGAATTTGGGACACTGTGCTTCAATCCAGAACACAGATTCACTCAGACCACCAACTTCCAAAAGCATGGAAAGCAAGACACACATCGTGTCACAAATAATGGCAACAGATACTCAAAAAGACACATAAAATTCCCATCAATCCCAACTGGCCCTATAGTCAGCTGACCTATCCCTATCACAAATGGACCAGTCCCACTGAAGGTATTATGTTAACGAGTATAATATTTATTCTTCAGGGATTGTAATAATCTGTTGTAAAAGTGATGACATCTGGTTCTTCATTCTCTTGGTGGTGGTGCTTTGTTCCGCTGGTGGCATACAGATCATGGCACGGCAGGGGTCTGAGAGAAGCTGGAAACAGTCAGTCAGTGTCTGGATGAAATGAACACGGAATGCTGCCTTCGGCAGTGAGAGACTGGTACTGTGATCCTGAACACTGTTTATTTGAGTGTACACACATTAACCACATTTACAAATGAGATGTGTTATGTTTGTAGGATGTTTTGCACAACAGGAATGATATAATATTTAACAAATTGAATTTCCTCCCATCATAACTAATTACATGGAAAATGTGCGACATATTTTTTGCAAAGCACTGAGGAATACACAAAGAAAACTGTTTGATTTGTGACTATACTGATGAGATAAAATGGCATTATTATGAGAAAACGTTGATGCAACAATGGGTACATAAGCACACCCTTCCTAACAATGGATACACAAACACACCCTTCCCCAACAATGGATACACAAGCACACCCTTCCCCAACAATGGACACACAAGCAAACCCTTATCCAACAATGGATACACAAGCACACCCTTCCCCAACAATGGACACACAAGCAAACCCTGCCCCAACAATGGATACACAAGCACACCCTTCCCCAACAATGGATACACAAGCACACCCTTCCTAACAATGGATACACAAACACACCCTTCCCCAACAATGGATACACAAGCACACCCTTCCCCAACAATGGACACACAAGCAAACCCTTATCCAACAATGGATACACAAGCACACCCTTCCCCAACAATGGACACACAAGCAAACCCTTATCCAACAATGGATACACAAGCACACCCTTCCCCAGCAATGGATACAAAAGCACACCCTTCCCAACAATGGATACACAAGCACACCCTTCCCCAACAATGGATACACAAGCACACCCTTCCCCAACAATGGATACACAAGCACACCCTTTCCCAACAATGGATACACAAGCACACACTTCCCAACAATGGATACACAAGCACACCCTTCCCCAACAATGGATACACAAGCACACCCTTCCCCAACAATGGATACACAAGCACACCCTTCCCCAACAATGGATACACGAACACACCCTTCCCAACAATGGACACCCAAGCAAATCCTTTCCCAACAATGGATACACAAGTACACCCTTCCCCAACAATGGACACACAAGCAAACCCTGCCCCAACAATGGATACACAAGCACACCCTTCCCCAACAATGGATACACAAGCACACCCTTCCCCAACAATGGACACACAAGCACACCCTTCCCAACAATGGATACACAAGCAAACTCTTCCCCAACCATGGATACACAAGCAAACTCTTCCCCAACCATGGATACACAAGCACACCCTTTCCCAACAATGGATACACAAGCAAACTCTTCCCCAACCATGGATACACAAGCACACCCTTCCCCAACAATGGATACACAAGCAAACTCTTCCCCAACCATGGATACACAAGCACACCCTTTCCCAACAATGGATACCCAAACACACCCTTTCCAACAATGGATACGCAAGCACACCCTTTCCCAACAATGGATACACAAACACACCCTTTTCCTTTAACACAGCATCACTACATGTATCTGGTCGCTCTTATTTTTGCAAATATTAAGAAGACAGACTGTGCCCTGTGCTGTCTGTATTTGTCTAGCTCTCTAATTCCACACTCACATGTTTGGCTAAGCCTACGGCCAGGTCCACATGAGGATAAAGTTAGCTAAGTCATCAACTAAACACAGCCAAGATTAATCCTCTTCTCCCTCACAGCCAACTTTATTAGAAAATATAACAATATTAACACTCACTCCACATGGGTAGGAAAAATGGATGTGACCTGCAGGACATAAATTATAAATGTGTTAGTCTTAACTGCAGCTGCTAAAAGCCATTTTCTGGCCCCTAAAAATGTAGCTCCTGTAAATGACAAAATGAATTCCTACCATTTTATACCGACTACAATTCTATATTATGGCAAAATGTTAATATTGTTCTTCAATGGCCACCCTATGCGGTACAGTAGGAGTTAGTGGTGTAATCATGCTAGAGAGGGTTGACAAGTTAATTTTAATTGTGGCATAGGGTAACAGTTTGAGAATAGCTTGAGGAGACTTAATGAAAAGCTTAGGAGTGAATGCAATAAGGCTGGAGGATAGGCATGATATGTTAGCGTATAACAGGCCTGACCAATGGGACAATAAGGGTGTACGTGCTGTAGCTGTCACGACTTCTGAGTGTGACTGACGCTTTCTGGGCCCAGGGATATGCTTATGGTTGAAACTGTATGAGGATTTATAGCGACAAACAAGATGCTTCTTTCTGTAGGAATGTATAAACGAACAGTGTAGCCATTTTAATTTACAAAAGTTGTTGTTGAACTTACTCTTTTACTGTATTCTTTCCCTTACTTTTAAATTTAATTCTTTATTTTCCTTCAGCATCATAGCAACTTTATCATTCTTATGGAATCCATGTTGTTTATCATCAGTCCTGAATAAATCGAGGATTTATTTGTTAATATGTACCTCCACTGCTGTTTAGCAGCTCTGTATTGTAGCAGCACAGAAGTGAGACCCCTGTGCTGGATCCCATACTGCTACACTCTATATAATACTCTATAGCAAACTATAGCACTCACACAGTACTCTATAGCAAACTATAGCGCTCACACATTACTCAATAGCAAGGTACAGCGCTCACACATTACTCTATAGCAAGCCATAGTGCTCACACATTACTCCATAGCAAGCTATAGCGCTTAATGAAAAGTTCCATTTTATAATCCTGATCATCACATCTGTGTACTGATTTATTGAGATTCAGAACCACAAATATTACATATGTAAATGTGTTAACAGAAGGAAAGCAAAGGAAATAGATTTTACAAAACATTAGCCCT
Organism: Albula glossodonta; assembly: GCA_019788955.1. Taxonomy (NCBI): domain Eukaryota; kingdom Metazoa; phylum Chordata; class Actinopteri; order Albuliformes; family Albulidae; genus Albula; species Albula glossodonta. Next base: position 480,709 of record JAFBMS010000207.1, read on the forward strand.
CCATCTCCTTCACAGCTACTTGCACACGCACAGATGCAGACATACATGTGTGCATTCACACATGCAAACCACTCTCTCTCTCACACACACACACACACACACACACACACACACACACACACACACATTAAATCAAATGAGAAAACAACAGAAAGAAACGAAACAGACAGTATATTGTTGTTTTGCATGGGTGCGGGGACATAGGGAGATGTTACTCAACAGGAAACAGGAGGGATTGTGGTTAGCGATGGGGTCCCTTGAGGATGGCGTCCACCTCCTCTTCAGGCTGCAGGGTGTGCCACTGAGCCACTGGGCGCCTGGGATTGGCCAGCATGTCTGACCAATGCCGGAGCCCCACTCCTGAGGCACCGTAGCCAATGAACGTTTTCCCGATCGCATCGTTGCTCCCCAGTTTATCGTAGTCATACACTGTTATCAGAACTTGCATTTTCTGTATGGGAAGACAAGAAAGTGATTAGCAATTTACAGGGTCAGGCAGAAAGAACGAAGACTTGCTATCATGCAATTACGAAGGCTCTGCGTTACCTGTATCTGCTCAAAGGGCACCTCAAAGCTGAAGCTCTCATTGAAATATGGGTTGAGAGTGTTTTTCTTCACTGTTGTCTTCTTCTTCTTTATCCGTTTCCCATTATGCTGCAGTACAACCTTCACAAAGGGATCTGTGAGGAAGAGGAACTGACATTTTCATTGGCTGCTGCAGGAAAGGGGGAGTCTGTAGCTGAAACCACAGACTCTTCATTCATAAATACCAGGCTTTGTCCTACCCATAAACAACACTATTCCCTCACTCAAGACATACAGCTCCAAACAAGAGTGACTTCTACTATTGCTAGTGGATTTGCTAGTGATTCTGAGCTTTTCTATAGGACTGCAAGGGAACAGGGAGGACCAATGAGAGCTGCTCACCTGACAGACCACCCACGTCCATCTTCTTGAGGTTCTTGGCCTCCATTACATTGACGGTGAGTTTGCCAGCCGTTGGAACATATCGCAGAGAGATACAGATGTCCCCCAGCTTTTCTTGCTGAGGAATGAAACAGGTAAGATTCAATATGCAGCTCTCAAAAGGAGAGGAGAGGAGGGAGGGAGGGGAGGGGAGGGAGGAAAATAGATGATCATTGAGCCAGCGCCCGAGCAGGGGGCTGTAAAAAACCATGGATGATTGCTATCTCCCCATGGATATGATAGATACCCATGGACAAGCGCTATCTCCCATGGATGAGAAAGAGACCCATGGATGAATGCTATCTCCCATGGATAAGATAGCGCTCATCCATGGCTCTCTATCTCCCATGGATAAGATAGAGATCCATAGATGAGTGCGATCTCCCATGGATGAGATAGAGATTTATAGATGAGTGCTATCTCCCATGGATGAGATAGAGACCCATAGATGAGTGCTATCTCCCATGGATGAGATAGAGATTTATAGATGAGTGCTATCTCCCATGGATGAGATAGATACCCATAGATGAATGCTATCTCCCATGGATGAGATAGAGACCCATGGATGAGCGCTATCTCCCATGGATGAGATAGAGATTTATTGATGAGTGCTATGTCCCCACCTCCTCCTTCTCTCCACTCTCCAGGTCTCTCCACTCGTGCAGGGGCTGGCCCAAGTCAATGCTGTTCATGGGGATCTTGATCTCGCCGATCACGTCGTGTTTGGAGAAGCGGTCAAAGTCGTAGACCTGCATGACCAGGGTCTGCCCACCCAACTCTGCATAGGGGATCTGATGGAGAGGGAAATGGGAATATAAAAAAAACTCACATACATAATTGCACATATGCACACACAAATACACACTTATACATGCACACCCTCATACACTCACAAGCAGTCACACCCACACCAACACATACACACCCATTCAGACACATAAAAATGCATTTATTTTTCCATTTATTTATTTATTTATTTATTTATCGTGTGTGCGCTGCTCTTGGACATAACTGTCCCTAATCTTTAAGATGCTGTCATCCTCTGCTGGTTAGTCCTTTTTGTACTGAGCTGCCGACATTGTCTGAAGCATTTAGATGCAGACTTAACATTTTGAAAAATGTTTTTATATAATTGCCCAAATATATCGCAATCTTGAATCGCAATACTTCATACGCAATACAATCGGAAACCAAATGTCATTGTGATATTGAATCGGGAGGTCTCTGGCAGTTCCCAACCCTATTAAATTCTGCCCTTGGTTTTTGGGGGGTGAAAAGGATGTAATAGGTGTTTAGGCTACATTCAAGTACTTCTGTTCAGTTCAAGTGTGTAGCTGCTGTTTATGCCTGAAATAAAGCTTTCAAGGTATAAAGCTTTAGGAGTATGACTCAAATTTTTTTTAAATTGTAATTTAAAAAAAACTGAAAAAATTGTAATGTAAAATATTTATAGAATTGCAATACGAACTACTAGATATCTTTATAAAATTGTATCGGGAGGTTCCTGGTGATTCCCATCCCTATTACACGCCCACACACACCCACCCACACATGCGCAAACCCACATACACACCCACACACATGAACAAATGCACATACACACCCACACACATGAACAAATGCACATACACACCCACACACATGCACAAATGCACATACACACCCACACACACATACACACATGCACAAAGGCACATACACACCCACACACATGCACAAATGCACATACACACCCACACACGCACAAACAAGGCAAACTGGAAATGCAGATTTACATCGAAGCAGAAGCATGGACTGTATATCACAACACAAACCGCCCCAGGCTCACAGAGCACTGTGGGAAACCAGACAGCCACATGGACTTGACACGGACCTTGAAGGTGAACGTCTCATTGAAAACAGGGCAGAGGTTCTTTCGTTGGACCTTGGTCTCAAACTTTTTTTTCTTGTCAGGGAGCATGTACACTTTGACGTAGGGATCAGAGGTACCCCCCATGTCCATGGCAGCAAGATCCTGCGCCTGGAGGATCCCCACTATGAGCTGGAGGAGAAGAGCAGGGAGAGTGGTAAGAACCAGAGCCATTGCGTTACACAGAGAGCGACAGACACTGTACACTGAGAGGTGGACACAGACACCCTACACTGATAGAGAGACACAGATACTATAAGAGCGGGGCACAGATACTCTACACTGAGAGATAGGCACAGATTTTCAACACTGAGAGATGGGCACAGATATTCTACACTGAGAGAGGGACAGAGACACTCTATGCTGAGAGATGGACACAGATATTCTACACTGAGAGAGGGACACAGATACTCTACACTGAGAGATGGACAGAGACATACCTGAGAATCAGTAAAGTTGTAGTCCAGGGAGAACTCCAGCTTTCCCAGATTTTCCCGCTCCTCCTCTCCCTCTCCCTCTTTTTTGTCTCCATCTTCCTGTAGAGGAGACCAAACAAACATTTGCAGCATGACAACAGTGAAGATGATAACAAGTACTCTTTCACAACAAATTAAATAAACAGCTTGCACATTTCTCTATCACATCATGCTGTCACCATGGCATTTTTAGGATGTGTGATCTCTCCCAGTCTTTCTTTCCCTCTGTCCTCACCTTCTCTCCATCCCCTTCACCTTCTCCTCCTCCCTTCCGCCTGCGTCCTCCCTTTCTCTCCCGTACTTTCTTGGGCTTCTTCTTCTTGCTGACGCACTTCCTATAGATGCAGAAGGTGAGGCAGCCCACCAAGGCCAGGACCACCACCACGATGGCCCCCACTGCCCACATGGGAACTGCAAGCCACGACACAGAGTGAGCCCCAGCTCCAGGTCCCCAGCCCCCAGCTCCAGCCCCAACCTCCAACTACAGCCCAAATGCCCCAGTACCCAGCTCCAACCCCCAACCCCCAGTACCCAGTATCCAGCTCCAACCCCCAGTACCCAGTACCCAGCTCCATCCCCCAGTACCCAGTACCCAGCTCCATCCCCCAGTAGCCAGTATCCAGCTCCAACTCCCAGCCCCCAGGGCCCAGCTCCAACCCCCAGCCCCCAGGGCCCAGCTCCAACCCCCAGTACCCAGTATCCAGCTCCAACCCCCAGCCCCCAGGGCCCAGCTCCAACCCCCAGCCCCCAGGGCCCAGCTCCAACCCCCAGCCCCCAGGGCCCAGCTCCAACCCCCAGTACCCAGTACCCAGCTCCAACCCTCAGCCTCCAGGGCCCAGCTCCGACCCCCAGTACCCAGTTCCCAGCTCCAACCCCAGTACCCAGTACCCAGCTCCAACCCCCAGTACCCAGTACCCAGCTCCAACCCCCAGTACCCAGTACCCAGCTCCAACCCCCAGCCCCTAGGGCCCAGCTCCAACCCCCAGTACCCAGTACCCAGCTCCAACCCCTGGCCCCCAGTACCCAGCTCCAACCCCCAGCCCCCAAATGAAAATATATTACAATATCATAAGAATACTGAAGATATAGAAAGTCAGGAAATCATGTAAGCAGAAAAGAGACAGAGGGAAAACTCTACTGTTAGGGAATGAACTTCCTGCATGGAAAGAAAGGGTGAAGGAAAGGAAATGAAGTGAAAGACATGGACTTACGTTTGTGCTTATGATCTGAGAAGAAAATGGGAGGAAATCCGTAGCAGAAATAGGGAGATGAAATAGGTAACACATTAAATGATTGAGGGATGAGAATAATAACATGAAAAACATATTGCATATTGCCCGCCATTTTGTCTGTGCCCACAGTTATCTTCACCATTTTAGTTCATGACTGTCTGCTAGCTCCCAAAGCTGGGACATCTCAGGTCTCATCTACAATCACACATGGCTGGAACTGGCTGCCAGTAAGCCCATTTATGTCTTCTTTCATTTGACAAGCAATGCACACAAGGTTAGCTTTTTTCAAGGTTTTGGTTACTGATAGTAACTAATATTGTTTGTGTCGTTTCTGTTAAATATACTGTTTAATTGTTGTTTTCATCCCAAGAGGAGTGATTAAACAGCTGCTGGCCTAGTTACCTCTGTTTACCCACTCCTTACCAAGCACTGCGGTCACACCAGTGCACTGGAGCTGAGTACTTATATATAGTAGGGAGCAGTATTATACAGTGAATCACAGTGTGGTGAGGTTCAATACTCATATGCAGTGCAGAACAGAATAATACAGTGAATCACAGTGTCCTGGAGTTGAGTACTCATATGCAGTGTAGAACAGTATTTTATAGTGAATCATAGTGAGGTGAGGTTCAATACTCATATGCAGAACAATATAATATGGTGAATCATGTGGGGTGGAGTTTAATACGCACCTGGTAGTCTTCCCAGCTCATTCATAAACTTGTTCTTCATGTTCATGAAGTTGTGGCCGGGATGGTGAGCGTGAGGTGGGGCAGGGGCGGGTTCTGGCTCAGGTTCAGGCTCGGGCTCAGACGGCTCGGCCGCCCGTCGCGGCCGGAACTTCATGCCGGCCAATCGCATCAAAGCTCAGCTGCGGGGGAAAAACAGCAGCGTGAACACCTACGGTTTACCTGTGCTGAGGGTCAGGTCAATACCTGTGTTTTACCTGTGCTGAGGGTCAGGTGAATACCTGTGTTTTACCTGTGCTGAGGGTCAGGTGAATACCTGTGTTTTACCTGTGCTGAGGGTCAGGTCAATACCTGTGTTTTACCTGTGCTGAGGGTCAGGTGAATACCTGTGTTTTACCTGTGCTGAGGGTCAGGTCAATACCTGTGTTTTACCTGTGCTGAGGGTCAGGTGAATACATGTGTTTTACCTGTGCTGAGGATCAGGTGAATACCTGTGTTTTACCTGTGCTGAGGATCAGGTGAATACCTGTGTTTTACCTGTGCTGAGGATCAGGTGAATACATGTGTTTTACCTGTACTGAGGGTCAGGTGAATACCTGTGTTTTACCTTGTGTTGACAGTGAATTGCTGTAGCTGTGTGAGTCGTGTGCTGGAGGGTGTCTCAGTGTGTCAGGGCCAGCTGTCTACTTCCTCAGCTCACCAACAGCTACTTTATAACGCGTGACAACACTGTCCTTGGATCCAGTCCAAATATTTAATGAGATCAATGGGACAGGTTAAGACTGTTTACAGTTTAATGTTTGTTGAAAGTTAATCCTTTGTAGTATATTTACGATGTTGAAATTGACAGAATTTATGAAATATTGTATTTGTTCTATTTTTTGAATGTATATAAAGAGTATTACTTATTGTCTTAGCTATGCACGTTCATATCTATAGCTCTTGGGTGTATGGTTTCATTGTATTTCCCAGGTCAGTTGAACAGACATTGTAAAAATCTCTTGTAGAATTGTGCCACATAAATCACCATAAAACCATATACCCCTCATATGATGATGATTGTTATTATTAGTAGTTTTATTAGTACTAGTACTATGTAACAATAATAATAATAATAATAATAATAATAATAACATACCACCTGTCAAACAGGACAGTACAAAGTGTTAAAATAAACATTCATTTTGTAATAATTAAAAACACATTTTACTAAAACAATACCTTATTATATTTTACCAAAACATGTCAGGACAATACCTTATTACTGAATACATACAGTCATTAAAAAATCAGGGGACATCACATGTTATTCTGTGAATATGCATATGTCATATGACAGAACATTAACACTGCTCAACCAAACAAGCTTGGTCATGATTTGTATTTACCTTAGACTCTAGAACAACTGAGTTATCTGACGACATAAAAGGGCAATTCAAATCATTATTTACAGAGAGGTCTTTGCTTGTAATCGTGAGAAAACTTTTTGGCACCATATGGAACCATTAACAAACAATTAATGAGCCATTTTGGACTATAGAGCCATGAATAGAATACAGTGAACATGCACTACAGTTACTGTAGCAAGCAACAGGTAACTTCCTAATTATCCAAACAAATGAAATATTGCTGCTCCTTTTCACTGAATATGCTCAGACAAAATCATCTCTAAATTGTGTTAAGTTGTGCACCCAGTTATTTGAATTATGCTCAATCCATAGTATTCCACACACAAAAAAAATAGCTGAATTATAAAATCTCCCATTTTGAAATTGTGTGACAAGGAGTGAGTGGATCTCAGCTCCACAGTCACACAAAGCTTATTCATCTGAGGGGAGAGACGAACCCCCCAGCCGGCCCTGGATAGTCTCCCTTCAGCTGATTGAACATTTAAGAGTTCAGCTACGCATTATTAAAAAAAAAAAGAAAACAACGAATCGCAAAGTGATATTGTGGAAAACAGAGACAGCAGGGCACACACTGAGTGTAGCTGTGCAGGGCCTGGAGGAAGGGCAGTATAAGCCCAAGATGGCTGACCCTAATCTCCCCCGGCATTCTGTCTCTCCTCTGCCTCGCTGTCCCTGTGCGTTATCCCTCCCTCTCTCCCCACAGACGCATAACAAGATTAATTGCAAAAGGTAATCCAAAAATCCAAAAGCTTATCTAAATTAGGGACGGTTGCCTCCACCCCCCTCTCTGCCCAGCCCGGGCCTCTGGCCAGCAGTCCCTGTCCTCTCTGCACAATTTAGCCACGAAGAGACTTGACGTTGACAAAAGTGACGTGCTGACTGAAAATCAGACTTGGGTGTGCATATGCCAGTGAAGGTGCATTCAGAGATGAGGGAGGATGGGAAGTTGATTCGAGGTTAATAGGCTTGTGATCTCAAGAATCAAGGTCAACACCAGTGGCATGTTGTGCCCAGTGAAAAGTGGCTATGCCAAACTATTCTGATGCTCCCTCTGGAGATAATTATTAAGTTCTATTATATTCTATTTTTTTTTCTATTGCACCTTTAACAAACTGCATCAGAACAGCGGTAATATAATAATCATAACCTGCTAGCTGTATGCAGTGTTATCCTCACTTCTATCTTTTTGTTTCAGCATGGGGAAGAGCCGACTGTCAGTCTTCTGTAACTGCAGTCCGGCTTTTCATCGTGTTTGAACTTCTAAATCTACCATTTGCACTGACTCATTAAGTCATGTATTTGTGGGTAATCGTGTATTTTGAATTAGGACTTTAAAATCTGTAGAATGACTCAGACAAACTGAGAGGGTCATTGACTGCAGGTACAGTATGGCGGGTCAGTAGGACCAGAGGGGGAGAGCTGGGGATGAAGAAGGTGAAGCTGTGAAGTAAAACACAGCTGAGATACTTAAAAAGACAGGGGGCTCAGAGCGACGAGTGATTGGCTAGCTGAGAGGGTCGTAGGTGTGGCTTGGGAAATGCACATAAAGATGTAGAATTGAGTGTACACAAATGTCAAGTATGCTGGACAAAACAGAGGTGCTTTAATGAAAGCCTTACATCATTCGACTTTTAAATGAATGGGGCCATTTTGATTTATTCAGACTCAAGGTCATCTATAAAATGTCATATAATTTCATGCTCATAAATTTACTCAGTGCCTAGGACACCCAGACGACACTGACATTATCACTGATCATCTTTCAGTCTTTTTATGTTATCTTTGGAAAAACATCTAGGAAAAACTATCCCGAAGCCAAGAAGTAAATGAACTTCAGAAAAATAAATTCAGATGTAACAGCAATGTGACAGGCAACGGTCTTCACAGACAACGGCAGAATATGAAATAAACACAAAATGTCTGCTTAAAATAATGAATCAGTGTAAGTCACAAAGACTGCACATAAAGCCACTTGCATCTCCATTTCTTACTGGTCCAAAGTACACATCCATCATGCTACAATCTCACAATCAGCCTTCACATGTCCTCCCCTTCAATCCCACACACTGCGTGCATACGAATCCAGTCACTTCATGCCCATTCTCCAAAAGTTAGGCTTTCAGGCTATGTGCAATTTAAACTTGGCTTTTTACCGACGGTACGCACCTTAGAACTTGTACACTCAACCAATGCAAATGCAAGGCAAGAAAACTTCTCTACAATTTTCAAGCTTCAGAGAAAGTGCTTTAATAAACAATAACTTACCTTATAAATCCTTTACTTCTACTCCCTTATCTCTCTCCTCTTCAACAGTGACTTGGGAAGACCTGTGCGTCACAGAGACCTGCTGCAGCACTTCTCTCTCTCTCTCTCTCTCTCAAACCCTTGCCTAATCTCCTCTATTTCCCGATGCCTGCTGTACTCATCACCCTCCAGTCTCTCTCTATCAGTTTGTCCAAAGCGCACAGAGTCGCTAAACCAGTGCATCACATAATCTCTTTCTGTCTCCCACGTTTTGACTCGAAAAACACTAAACTGTTTGCCCTTTTGGCTTTTTTCTTCGCTTCTGTGTACAGAGCTGGTCAGAATCAGAATCTCCCGTGAGTGACTGTCTAGCCATTAAAAAAAAGTATAAAAAAACATTCAATGGTTTTTGCACGACTTTCGGTCTCTGTGAAATATCACGCCCCCCCTTCGTGCCTGCATTCACCCGCCTTTTTCTGATCCCTTTAATCTCCAATACAGACCGAGGGTTATCCATCTGGAGTCAATTTACTGTGAAAACAGCTCATCTGCCTGCCGATCAACGTGTTAATCACCTTAGACCACGAAACCAATACCTAACATTAGAATATCATTTGAATATGCTGATATTGATAGGGATCTGTAAAGGAAGAAATATGAATGTAAGGGGAACAAAGGAAGTTGCAAATATTGTGATATTTCTGGTCAACAAAAGTCAGTATGCTAAAGGTTGTCGAAACATGTCTTACAGAGACAAAATGAGAGCGTGTGTACGGACATTGTAGCATTGGTTTACACGCCTTCAATGAAAGTGTGCTGGTGATCATACCACAACTTTGGTACTTCCATCACAGCCGTTAATTCTTCACCGCCAATAATTCTTCGACATCATGTGATGCTTTCCAGTTAGCTAAATGAGCTAAACACCCCATTAATATCAAACACGTGATGTGTAATATGAAGAACATGACTACAAGGGAGCCAGAATTCAACTTGTCTCTCATAGACAGGGGCGGTTTCAGTAATTTGGAGGCCCAAGGCAAAGAACAATGTGAGGTCCTACATATATAGCTCCAGAAGAAATTCTGTTTGCTTGCCGAAGGCTTGAAGAGTATAATTAAAATTGTACTTACTAGGAGTTTTTATATAGTAATAATATTGTTCTAATTATTAGTATATTAAAACTACTAGTAGGTAAAGTAAGCACTGAAGTAGTAGCAGCAGGAGAACAAGAAGCAGTCAAAGAACAGCAGAACTTTCCGTTCCAAACATGAATTAGTCATTTAAGGTCATAATACCTGAACAGCATTGCAGTGTCATCATATCTAAAAGGCTACAATATAATGCTTGAACAAAATACATTATAACATCTGTAGGCTATAAGACAGTATTAATATAAACAGCAGTATCATTACACTTGTGCAGTCAGTACAACAGGTATGAATTAGTTGTTTGCTAGCAAAAAGACAAAACAGCTAGCTAACCTGAATTCTAACAATAGCATTAGCTAGCTAACTGTCTATATCCAAAATGAGGAAAAATGGGCTGGCACACAAAAAATGAGATTTTTTTTACTTTAAATGATAGGTAATTAGCTACAGTATCCATCTGCACAAGAAAAAGTTGTAAAGATTTATGTGAGATGTGTATAAGAGAAATATGCGTTTTACAAAAAGTCGAAAAAAGTAATAAAACTGGAGTCATCTCCAGAATGAGGAAAATGAGTTCACCCAAAAATAAATAATTTTTTTACTTGGAATGACAGTTATTTAGCAATATTATCCATTCACGCAACAAAGAGTTGTCAGCAATTACGCAAACAGAAGAAAATTGGATTTAGGTGTCTGACTGAAAATGGAGAAAAGACATATAGTTTGATTTCCAAAATGAGGAAAAATGGGCTGACACTAAAACAAAGAAATGTTTGACTATGAAACAGCTATATTATCCATCCACACAAGAAAACTCTGTCAGCAGTTATGTAAATGAAAATAAATGGGATCACACCAAAACTAAAAAAATATAAAAAAACATGAGACAATACTCTTACATGCAAAATGATGAAAAATGGGGTAATTTGGATGACACACACATAAAAAAAAATGATTTCATGACATTAAATGACAGTTAATTAGAAACATTATCGAACCACGCAGTAAAAAGTTTTCCAAAATTATAAGAAAGGCAGTAAATGGGATGGATATGAATGTTGGATATGGATGAGAAAAAAACAAAAACAAATAAGTCTTAACTTGAAAGTGAAAAAAACAAACGGGTTGCCAGAAAAATATTTGATTTTTTTACTGAAGATCGAAGTAAATTAATTGTGTAATTCACCCACATGAGAAAAGTTGTCAGAAATGATTAGAAAGGGAGTAAATGAGATGTATATGTTCTCCTGAAAATCCTGAAAAGAGATAAGACTATAGCCTTACCTCCAAAAGCGAGAAAAATGGGTTGACAGAAAAATATTTGATTTTTTTACTCTAAATCGTAGTAAATGAACTGTACTATCTGCCCATGGGTGAAGAAGTTGCCAGAAATGATTAGAAAGGGAGTAAATTAGATGTATATGTTCTCCTGAAAATCCTGAAAAGAGATAAGACTATAGCCTTACCTCCAAAAGCGAGAAAAATGGGTTGACAGAAAAATATTTGATTTTATTACTCTAAATCGTAGTAAATGAACTGTACTATCTGCCCATGGGAGACAAAGTTGTCAGAAATGATTAGAAAGGGGCAAAATGACATGTATATGTTCTCCTGAAAATCGTGAAAAGACATAAGACTATAGCCTTACCTCCAAAAGTGAGAAAAATGGGTTGACAGAAAAATATTTGATTTTTTTTACTCTAAATCGTAGTAAATGAACTGTATTATCTGCCCATGGGTGACAAACTTGTCAGAAATGATTAGAAAGGGAGTAAATGAGATGTATATGTTCTCCTGAAAATCATGAAAAGAGATACGACTATAGCCTTACCTCCAAAAGCGAGAAAAATGGGTTGACAGAAAAATATTTGATTTTATTACTCTGAATCGTAGTAAATGAACTGTACTATCTGCCCATGGGAGACAAAGTTGTCAGAAATGATTAGAAAGGGAGTAAATGAGATGTGTATGTTCTCCTGAAAATCGTGAAAAGACATAAGACTATAGCCTTACCTTAAAAATTGAGATAAATGGGTTGACAGAAAAATATTAGACTTTTTTACTCTAAATCGTAGTAAATGAACTGTATTATCTGCCCATGGGTGACAAAGTTGTCAGAAATGATTAGAAAAAGGAGTAAATGAGAGGTATATGTTCTCCTGAAAATCGTGAAAAGACATAAGACTATAGCCTTACCTTTAAAATTGAGAAAAATGGGTTTACAGAAAAATGTTGGATTTTTTTACTCTAAATCGTAGTAAATGAACTGTACTATCTGCCCATGGGTGAACAAGTTGTCAGAAATGATTAGAAAGGGAGTAAATGAGATGTATATGTTCTCCTGAATATCATGAAAAGACATAAGACTATAGCCTTACGTAAAAAATTGAGAAAAATGGGTTCACAGAAAAATATTTGATTTTTTTACAAATATAGTTTTTTTTTTACTTGAAATCGTACTAAATGAACTGTACTATCTGCCCTTGGGTGACAAAATTGTCAGAAATGATTAGAAAGGGACAAAATGAGATGTATATGTTCTCCTGAAAATCGTGAAAAGACATAAGACTATAGCCTGTCCTTTAAAATTAAGAAAAATGGGTTGACAGAAAATTATTTGTTTTTTTTACTCTAAATCGTAGTAAATGAACTGTACTATCTGCCCATGGGTGACAAAGTTGTCAGAAATGATTAGAAAGGGAGTAAATGAGATGTATATGTTCTCCTGAAAATCCTGAAAAGAGATAAGACTATAGCCTTACCTCCAAAAGCGAGAAAAATGGGTACACAGAAAAATATTTGATTTTATTACTCTAAATCGTAGTAAATGAACTGTACTATCTGCCCATGGGTGACAAAGTTGTCAGAAATTATTAGAAAAGGAGTAAATGAGATGTATATGTTCTCCTGAAAATCGTGAAAAGACATAAGACTATAGCCTTACCTCCAAAAGTGAGAAAAATGGGTTGACAGAAAAATATTTGATTTTTTTACTCTAAATCGTACTTAATTAACTGTACTATCTGCCCATGGGTGAAGAAGTTGTCAGAAATGATTAGAAAGGGAGTAAATGAGATGTATATGTTCTCCTGAAAATTGTGAAAAGACATAAGACTATAGCCTTACCTTTAAAATTAAGAAAAATGGGTTGACAGAAAAATATTTGATTTTTTTTACTCTAAATCGTAGTAAATGAACTGTACTGTCTGCCCATGGGTGAAGAAGTTGTCAGAAATGATTAGAAAGGGAGTAAATGAGATGTATATGTTCTCCGGAAAATCGTGAAAAGACATAAGAGTATAGCCTAACCTTAAAAATTGAGAAAAATGGGTTGACAGAAAAATATTGGATTTTTGTACTCTAAATCGTAGTAAATCAAGTGTACTATCTGCGAATAGATGAAGAAGTTGTCAGAATTGATTAGAAAGGGAGTAAATGAGATGTATATGTTCTCCTGAAAATCGTGAAAAGACATAAGACTATAGCCTTACCTCCAAAAGTGAGAAAAATGGGTTGACAGAAAAATGTTTGATTTTTTTACTCTAAATCATACTAAAGGAACTGTACTATCTGCCCATGGGTGACAAAGTTGTCAGAAATGATTAGAAAGGGGCAAAATGACATGTATATGTTCTCCTGAAAATCGTGAAAAGACATAAGACTATAGCCTTACCTCCAAAAGTGAAAAAAATGGGTTGACAGAAAAATATTTGATTTTTTTACTCTAAATCGTAGTAAATGAACTGTACTATCTGCCCATGGGTGACAAAGTTGTCAGAAATGATTAGAAAGGGAGAAAATGAGAGGTATATGTTCTCCTGAAAATCGTGAAAAGACATAAGACTATAGCCTTACCTTTAAAATTGAGAAAAATGGGTTTACAGAAAAATGTTGGATTTTTTTACTCTAAATCGTAGTAAATGAACTGTACTATCTGCCCATGGGTGAACAAGTTGTCAGAAATGATTAGAAAGGGAGTAAATGAGATGTATATGTTCTCCTGAATATCATGAAAAGACATAAGACTATAGCCTTACGTAAAAAATTGAGAAAAATGGGTTCACAGAAAAATATTTGATTTTTTTACTCTAAATCGTAGTAAATCAAGTGTACTACCTGCGAATGCTTGAAGAAGTTGTCAGAAATGATTAGAAAGGGAGTAAATGAGATGTATATGTTCTCCTGAATATCATGAAGAGACATAAGACTATAGCCTTACGTAAAAAATTGAGAAAAATGGGTTCACAGAAAAATATTTGATTTTTTTACTCTAAATTGTAGCAAATGAACTATACTATCTGCCCATGGGTGACAAAGTTGTCAGAAATGATTAGAAAGGGAGTAAATGAGATGTATACGTTCTCCTGAAATTCGTGAAAAGACATAAGACTATAGCCTTACCTCCAAAAGTGAGAAAAATGGGTTGACAGAAAAATATTTGATTTTATTACTCTGAATCGTAGTAAATGAACTGTACTATCTGCCCATGGGAGACAAAGTTGTCAGAAATGATTAGAAAGGGAGTAAATGAGATGTATATGTTCTCCTGAAAATCGTGAAAAGACATAAGACTATAGCCTTACCTTAAAAATTGAGAAAAATGGGTTGACAGAAAAATATTTGATTTTTTTACTCTAAATCGTACTTAATTAACTGTACTATCTGCCCATGGGTGAAGAATTTGTCAGAAATGATTAGAAAGGGAGTAAATGTGATGTATATGTTCTCCTGAATATCCTGAAAAGACATAAGACTATAGCCTTACCTCCAAAAGTGAGAAAAATGGGTTGACAGAAAAATATTTGACTTTTTTACTCTAAATCGTAGTAAATGAACTGTACTATCTGCCCCTGGGTTAAGAAGTTGTCCAAAATGATTAGAAAGGGAGTAAATGAGATGTATATGTTCTCCTGAAAATCGTGAAAAGACATAAGACTATAGCCTTACCTCCAGAAGTGAGAAAAATGGGTTGACAGAAAAATATTTGATTATTTTACTCTAAATCGTAGTAAATGAACTGTACTATCTGCCCATGGGTGACAAAGTTGTCGGAAAAGATTAAAAAGGGAGTAAATGAGATGTATATGTTCTCCTGAATATCATGAAAAGACATAAGACTATAGCCTTACGTAAAAAATTGAGAAAAATGGGTTCACAGAAAAATATTTGATTTTTTTACTCTAAATCGTAGTAAATCAAGTGTACTACCTGCGAATGCTTGAAGAAGTTGTCAGAAATGATTAGAAAGGGAGTAAATGAGATGTATATGTTCTCCTGAATATCATGAAGAGACATAAGACTATAGCCTTACGTAAAAAATTGAGAAAAATGGGTTCACAGAAAAATATTTGATTTTTTTACTCTAAATTGTAGCAAATGAACTATACTATCTGCCCATGGGTGACAAAGTTGTCAGAAATGATTAGAAAGGGAGTAAATGAGATGTATACGTTCTCCTGAAAATCGTGAAAAGACATAAGACTATAGCCTTACCTTAAAAATGGACAAAAATGGGTTTACAGAAAAATATAGTTTTTTTTTACTCTAAATCGTAGTAAATGAACTGTACTATCTGCCCATGGGTGACAAAGTTGTCAGAAATGATTAGAAAGGAAGTAAATGAGATGTGTATGTTCTCCTGAAAATCGTGAAAAGACATAAGACTATAGCCTTACCTCCAAAAGTGAGAAAAATGGGTTGACAGAAAAATATTTGATTTTTTTACTCTAAATCGTAGTAAATGAACTGTACTATCTGCCTATGAGTGACAAAGTTGTCATAAATGATTAGAAAGGGAGTAAATGAGATGTATATGTTCTCCTGAAAATCGTGAAAACACATAAGACTATAGCCTTACCTGCAAAAGTGAGAAAAATGGCTTGACAGAAAAATATTTGATTTTTTTACTCTAAATCGTACTTAATTAACTGTACTATCTGCCCATGGGTGAAGAATTTGTTAGAAATGATTAGAAAGGGAGTAAATGTGATGTATATGTTCTCCTGAATATCCTGAAAAGACATAAGACTATAGCCTTACCTCCAAAAGTGAGAAAAATGGGTTGACAGAAAAATATTTGACTTTTTTACTCTAAATCGTACTTAATTAACTGTACTATCTGCCCATGGGTGAAGAATTTGTTACAAATGATTAGAAAGGGAGTAAATGTGATGTATATGTTCTCCTGAATATCCTGAAAAGACATAAGACTATAGCCTTACCTCCAAAAGTGAGAAAAATGGGTTGACAGAAAAATATTTGACTTTTTTACTCTAAATCATAGTAAATGAACTGTACTATCTGCCCCTGGGTTAAGAAGTTGTCAGAAATGATTAGAAAGGGAGTAAATGTGATGTATATGTTCTCCTGAAAATCGTGAAAAGACATAAGACTATAGCCTTACCTTAAAAATTGAGAAAAATGGGTTGACAGAAAAATATTTGATTTTTTTACTCTAAATCATAGTAAATGAACTGTACTATCTGCCCATGGGTGAAGAAGTTATCAGAATTGATTAGAAACGGAGTAAATGAGATGTATATGTTCTCCTGAATATCCTGAAAAGACATAAGACTATAGCCTTACCTCCAAAAGTGAGAAAAATGGGTTGACAGAAAAATATTTGACTTTTTTACTCTAAATCGTAGTAAATGAACTGTACTATATGCCCATGGGTGAAGAAGTTGTCAGTAATGATTAGAAAGGGAGTAAATGTGATGTATATGTTCTCCTGAAAATCGTGAAAAGACATAAGACTATAGCCTTACCTCCAGAAGTGAGAAAAATGGGTTTACAGAAAAATATAGTTTTTTTTTACTCTAAATCGTAGTAAATGAACTGTACTATCTGCCCATGGGTGAAGAAGTTGTCAGAAATGATTAGAAAGGGAGTAAATGAGATGTATATGTTCTCCTGAAATTCGTGAAAAGACATAAGACTATAGCCTTACCTCCAAAAGTGAGAAAAATGGGTTTACAGAAAAATGTTTGATTTTTTTACTTTAAATCGTAGTAAATGAACTGTACTATCTCCTCATAGGTGACAAAGTTGTCAGAAATGATTAGAAAGGGAGTAAATGAGATGTATATGTTCTCCAGAAAATCGTGAAAAGACGTAAGACTATAGCCTAACCTTAAAAATTGAGAAAAATGGGTTGACAGAAAAATATTGGATTTTTTTACTCTCAATCGTACTTAATTAACTGTAATATCTGCCCATGGGTGAAGAATTTGTCAGAAATGATTAGAAAGGGAGAAAATGAGATGTATATGTTCTCTTGAATATCCTGAAAAGACATAAGACTATAGCCTTACCTCCAAAAGTGAGAAAAATGGGTTGACAGAAAAATATTTGACTTTTTTACTCTAAATCATAGTAAATGAACTGTACTATCTGCAATGGCTTCAGAAGTTGTCAGAAATTATTAGAAAGGGAGTAAATGAGATGTATATGTTCTCCTGAAAATCGTGAAAAGACATAAGACTATAGCCTTACCTCCAGAAGTGAGAAAAATGGATTGACAGAAAAATATTTGATTTTTTTACTCTAAATCGTACTTAATTAACTGTACTATCTGCCCATGGGTGAAGAATTTGTCAGAAATGATTAGAAAGGGAGTAAATGTGATGTATATGTTCTCCTGAAAATTGTGAAAAGACATAAGACTATAGCCTTACCTTAAAAATTGAGAAAAATGGGTTGACAGAAAAATATTGTTTTTTTTTACTCTAAATCATACTAACTGAACTGTACTATCTGCCCATGGGTGAAGAAGTTGTCAGAAATTATTAGAAAGGGAGGAAATGAGATGTATATGTTCTCCTGAAATTCATGAAAAGACATAAGACTATAGCCTTACCTCCAAAAGTGAGAAAAATGGCTTGACAGAAAAATATTTGATTTTTTTACTCTAAATCATAGTAAATGAACTGTACTATCTGCTATTGGCTGAAGAATTTGTCAGAAATGATTAGAAAGGGAGTAAATGAGATGTATATGTTCTCCAGAAAATCGTGAAAAGACATAAGACTATAGCCTTACCTTAAAAATTGTGAAAAATGGGTTGACTTAAAAATATTTGATTTTTTTTACTCTAAATCGTACTTAATTAACTGTACTATCTGCCCATGGGTGAAGAATTTGTCAGAAATGATTAGAAAGGGAGTAAATGTGATGTATACGTTCTCCTGAAATTAGTGAAAAGACATAAGACGATAGCCTTCCTCCAGAAGTGAGAAAAATGGATTGACAGAAAAATATTTGATTTTTTTACTCTTAATCGTAGTAAATGAACTGGACTATCTGCCCCTGGGTTAAGAAGTTGTCAGAAATGATTAGAAAGGAAGTACATGATGTATATGTTCTCCTGAAAATCGTGAAAAGACATAAGACTATAGCCTTACGTAAAAAATTGAGAAAAATGGGTTGACAGAAAAATATTTGATTTTTTTACTCTAAATCGTAGTAAATGAACTGTACTATCTGCCTATGGGTGACAAAGTTGTCAGAAATTATTAAAAAGGGAGTAAATGAGATGTATATGTTCTCCTGAAAATCGTGAAAAGACATAAGACTATAGCCTTACCTTAAAAATTGAGAAAAATGGGTTGACAGAAAAATATTTGATTTTTTTACTCTAAATCGTACTTAATTAACTGTACTATCTGCCCATGGGTGAAGAATTTGTTAGAAATGATAAGAAAGGGAGTAAATCTGATGTATATGTTCTCCTGAATATCCTGAAAAGACATAAGACTATAGCCTTACCTCCAAAAGTGAGAAAAATGGGTTGACAGAAAAATATTTGACTTTTTTACTCTAAATCATAGTAAATGAACTGTACTATCTGCCCCTGGGTTAAGAAGTTGTCAGAAATGATTAGAAAGGGAGTAAATGTGATGTATATGTTCTCCTGAAAATTGTGAAAAACATAAGACTATAGCCTTACCTTAAAAATTGAGAAAAATGGGTTGACAGAAAAATATTTGATTTTTTTACTCTAAATCATAGTAAATGAACTGTACTATCTGCCCATGGGTGAAGAAGTTATCAGAATTGATTAGAAACGGAGTAAATGAGATGTATATGTTCTCCTGAAAATCATGAAAAGACATAAGACTATAGCCATACCTTAAAAAGTGAGAAAAATGGGTTGACAGAAAAATATTTGATTTTTTTTACTCTCAATCATAGTAAATCAACTGTACTATCTGCCCCTGGGTTAAGAAGTTGTCAGAAATGATTAGAAAGGGAGTAAATGAGATGTATATGTTCTTCTGAAAATCGTTAAAAGACATAAGACTATAGCCTTACGGTAAAAATTGAGAAAAATGGGTTGACAGAAAAATATTTGATTTTTTTACTCTAAATCGTAGTAAATGAACTGTACTATCTGCCCATGGGTGACAAAGTTGTCAGAAAAGATTAGAAAGGGAGTAAATGAGATGTATATGTTCTCCTGAAAATCGTGAAAAGACATAAGACTATAGCCTTACCTTAAAAATTGAGAAAAATGGGTTGACAGAAAAATATTTGATTTTTTAACTCTAAAGTGTAGTAAATGAACTATACTATCTGCCCATGGGTGAAGAAGTTGTCAGAAATGATTAGAAACTGAGTAAATGAGATGTATATGTTCTCCTGAAAGTCGTGAAAAGACATAAGACTATAGCCTTACCTCCAGAAGTGAGAAAAATGGGTTGACAGAAAAATATTTGATTTTATTACTCTAAATCGTAGTAAATGAACTGTACTATCTGCCCATGGGTGACAAAGTTGTCGGAAAAGATTAGAAAGGGAGTAAATGAGATGTTTATGTTCTCCTGAAATTCGTGAAAAGACATAAGACTATAGCCTTACCTCCAAAAGTGAGAAAAATGGGTTTACAGAAAAATGTTTGATTTTTTTACTCTAAATCATAGTAAATGAACTGTACTATCTGCCAATGGCTGAAGAATTTCTCAGAAATGATTAGAAAGGGAGTAAATGAGATGTATATGTTCTCCTGAAATTCGTGAAAAGGCATAAGACTATAGCCTTACCTCCAAAAGTGAGAAAAATGGGTTTACAGAAAAATGTTTGATTTTTTTACTTTAAATCGTAGTAAATGAACTGTACTATCTGCCCATGGGTGACAAAGTTGTCAGAAATGATTAGAAAGGGAGTAAATGAGATGTATATGTTCTCCTGAAAATCGTGAAAAGACATAAGACTATAGCCTTACATCCAAAAGTGAGAAAAATGGGTTGACAGAAAAATATTTGATTTTTTTACTCTAAATCGTAGTAAATGAACTGTACCATCTGCTCATGGGTGACAAAGTTGTCAGAAATGATTAGAAAGGGAGTAAATGAGATGTATATGTTTTCCTGAAATTCGTGAAAAGACATAAGACTATAGCCTTACCTCCAAAAGTGAGAAAAATGGGTTGACAGAAAAATATTTGATTTTTTTACTTTAAATCGTAGTAAATGAACTGTACTATCTGCCCATGGGTGACAAAGTTGTCAGAAATGATTAGAAAGGGAGTAAATGAGATGTATATGTGCTCCTGAAAATTGTGAAAAGACATAAGACTATAGCCTTAACTCCAAAAGTGAGAAAAATGGGTTGACAGAAAAATATTTGACTTTTTTACTCTAAATCGTAGTAAATGAACTGTACTATCTGCCCCTGGGTTAAGAAGTTGTCAGAAATGATTAGAAAGGGAGTAAATGTGATGTATATGTTCTCCTGAAAATCGTGAAAAGACATAAGACTATAGCCTTACGTAAAAAATTGAGAAAAATGGGTTGACAGAAAAATATTTGATTTTTTTACTCTAAATCGTAGTAAATGAACTGTACTATCTGCCCATGGGTGAAAAGTTGTCAGAAATGATTAGAAAGGGAGTAAATGAGATGTATATGTTCTCCTGAAAATCGTGAAAAGACATAAGACTATAGCCTTACCTCCAAAAGTGAGAAAAATGGGTTGACAGAAAAATATTTGATTTTTTTACTCTAAATCATAGTAAATGAACTGTACTATCTGCCCATGGGTGAAGAAGTTGTCAGAAATGATTAGAAAGGGGCAAAATGACATGTATATGTTCTCCTGAAAATCGTGAAAAGACATAAGACTATAGCCTTACCTCCAAAAGTGAAAAAAATGGGTTGACAGAAAAATGTTGGATTTTTTTACTCTAAATCGTAGTAAATGAACTGTACTATCTGCCCATGGGTGAACAAGTTGTCAGAAATGATTAGAAAGGGAGTAAATGAGATGTATATGTTCTCCTGAAAATCGTGAAAAGACATAAGACTATAGCCTTACCTTAAAAAGTGAAAAAAATGGGTTGACAGAAAAATTTTGGATTTTTTTACTTTAAATCGAAGTTAATAAACTGTACTATCTACCCATGGGAGTCAATGTTGTCAGAAATGATTAGAAAGGGAGTAAATGAGATGTATATGTTCTCCTGAAAATCGTGAAAAGACATAAGACTATAGCCTTACCTCCAAAAGTGAGAAAAATGGGTTGACAGAAAAATATTTGATTTATTTACTCTAAATCGTACTAAATAAACTGTACTATCTGCCCATGGGTGAAAAGCTGTCAGAAATTATTAGAAAGGGACAAAATGAGATGTATACGTTCTCCTGAAAATCGTGAAAAGAGATAAGACTATAGCTTTACCTCCAAAAGTGAGAAAAATGGGTTGACCGAAAAATATTCGATTTTTTTACTCTAAATCGTAGTAAATGAACTGTACTATCTGCCCATGGGTTACAAAGTTGTCAGAAATGATTAGAAAGGAAGTAAATGAGATGTGTATGTTCTCCTGAAAATCGTGAAAAGACATAAGACTATAGCCTTACCTTAAAAATTGAGAAAAATGGGTTTACAGAAAAATATAGTTTTTTTTTACTCTAAATCGTAGTAAATGAACTGTACTATCTGCCCATGGGTGACAAAGTTGTCAGAAGTGATTAGAAAGGGAGTAAATGAGATGTATATGTTCTCCAGAAAATCGTGAAAAGACGTAAGACTATAGCCTTACCTCCAAAAGTGAGAAAAATGGGTTGACAGAAAAATATTTGATTTTTTTACTCTAAATCGTAGTAAATGGAATGTACTATCTGCCCATGGGTGAAAAGCTGTCAGAAATTATTACAAAGGGAGTAAATGAGATGTATATGTTCTCCTGAAAATCGTGAAAAGACATAAGACTATAGCTTTACCTCCAAAAGTGAGAAAAATGGGTTGACAGAAAAATATTCGATTTTTTTACTCTAAATCGTAGTAAATGAACTGTACTATCTGCCCATGGGTGACAAAGTTGTCAGAAATGATTAGAAAGGAAGTAAATGAGATGTGTATGTTCTCCTGAAAATCGTGAAAAGACATAAGACTATAGCCTTACCTCCAAAAGTGAGAAAAATGGGTTGACAGAAAAATATTTGATTTTTTTACTCTAAATCGTAGTAAATGAACTGTACTATCTGCCTATGGGTGACAAAGTTGTCAGAAATTATTAAAAAGGGAGTAAATGAGATGTATATGTTCTCCTGAAAATCGTGAAAAGAC
Organism: Albula glossodonta; assembly: GCA_019788955.1. Taxonomy (NCBI): domain Eukaryota; kingdom Metazoa; phylum Chordata; class Actinopteri; order Albuliformes; family Albulidae; genus Albula; species Albula glossodonta. The sequence continues at coordinate 503,352 of JAFBMS010000207.1, forward strand.
ATAAGACTATAGCCTTACCTTAAAAATTGAGAAAAATGGGTTGACAGAAAAATATTTGATTTTTTTACTCTAAATCGTACTTAATTAACTGTACTATCTGCCCATGGGTGAAGAATTTGTTAGAAATGATTAGAAAGGGAGTAAATGTGATGTATATGTTCTCCTGAAAATCGTGAAAAGACATAAGACTATAGCCTTACCTTAAAAATTGAGAAAAATGGGTTGACAGAAAAATATTCGATTTTTTTTACTCTAAATCGTAGTAAATGAACTGTACTATCTGCCCATGGGTGACAAAGTTGTCAGAAATGATTAGAAAGGAAGTAAATGAGATGTGTATGTTCTCCTGAAAATCGTGAAAAGACATAAGACTATAGCCTTACCTTAAAAATTGAGAAAAATGGGTTGACAGAAAAATATTTGATTTGTTTACTCTAAATCGTAGTAAATGAACTGTACTATCTGCCCATGGGTGAAAAGTTGTCAGAAATGATTAGAAAGGGAGTAAATGAGATGTATATGTTCTCCTGAAAATCGTGAAAAGACATAAGACTATAGCCTTACCTTAAAAAGTGAGAAAAATGGGTTGACAGAAAAATATTTGATGTTTTTACTTTAAATCGTAGTAAACGAACTGTACTATCTGCCCATGGGTGACAAAGTTGTCAGAAATGATTAGCAAGGGAGTAAATGAGATGTATATGTTCTCCTGAAAATCGTGAAAAGACATAAGACTATAGCCTTACCTCCAAAAGTGAAAAAAATGGGTTGACAGAAAAATATTTGATTTTTTTACTCTAAATCGTAGTAAATGAACTGTACTATCTGCCCATGGGTGACAAAGTTGTCAGAAATGATTAGAAAGGGAGTAAATGAGAGGTATATGTTCTCCTGAAAATCGTGAAAAGACATAAGACTATAGCCTTACCTCCAGAAGTGAGAAAAATGGGTTGACAGAAAAATATTTGATTATTTTACTCTAAATCGTAGTAAATGAACTGTACTATCTGCCATGGCTTAAGAAGTTGTCAGAAATGATTAGAAAGGGAATAAATGAGATGTATATGTTCTCCTGAAAATCGTGAAAAGACATAAGACTATAGCCTTACCTCCAGAAGTGAGAAAAATGGGTTGACAGAAAAATATTTGATTTTTTTACTTGAAATCGTAGTAAATTAACTGTACTTTATGCCCATTGGTGACAAAGTTGTCAGAAATGATTAGAAAGGGAGTATATGAGATGTTTATGTTCTCCTGAAAATCTGGAAAAGACATAAGACTATAGCCTTACCTCCAAAAGTGAGAAAAATGGGTTGACAGAAAAATATTGGATTTTTTTACTTTAAATCATAGTAAATGAACTGTACTGTCTGCCCATGGGTGACAAAGTTGTCAGAAATGATTAGAAAGGGAGAAACTGAGATGTATATGTTCTCCTGAAAATCGTGAAAAGACATAAGACTATAGCCTTACCTCCAAAAGTGAGAAAAATGGGTTGACAGAAAAATATTTGATTTTTTAACTGTAAATCATAGTAAATGAACTGTACTATCTGCCATGGCTTAAGAAGTTGTCAGAAATGATTAGAAAGGGAATAAATGAGATGTATATGTTCTCCTGAAAATCGTGAAAAGACATAAGACTATAGCCTTACCTCCAGAAGTGAGAAAAATGGGTTGACAGAAAAATATTTGATTTTTTTACTCTAAATCGTAGTAAATGAACTGTACTATCTGCCCATGGGTGACAAAGTTGTCAGAAATGATTAGAAAGGGAGTAAATGAGATGTATATGTTCTCCTGAAAATCGTGAAAAGACATAAGACCATAGCCTTACCTTAAAAATTGAGAAAAATGGGTTGACAGAAAAATATGTGATTTTTTTTACTCTAAATCGTAGTAAATGAACTGTACTATCTGCCCATGGGTGACAAAGTTGTCAGAAATTATTAGAAAAGGAGTAAATGAGATGTATATGTTCTCCTGAAAATCGTGAAAAGACATAAGACTATAGCCTTACCTCCAAAAGTGAGAAAAATGGGTTGACAGAAAAATATTTGATTTTTTTACTCTAAATCGTAGTAAATGAACTGTACTATCTGCCCATGGGTGCCAAAGTTGTCAGAAAAGATTACAAAGGGAGTAAATGAGATGTATATGTTCTCCTGAAAATCGTGAAAAGACATAAGACTATAGCCTTACCTAAAAAATTGAGAAAAATGGGTTGACAGAAAAATATTTGATTTTTTTACTCTAAATCGTAGCAAATGAACTATACTATCTGCCCATGGGTGACAAAGTTGTCAGAAATGATTAGAAAGGGAGTAAATGAGATGTATATGTTCTCCTGAAAATCGTGAAAAGACATAAGACTATAGCCTTCCCTCCAAAAGTGAGAAAAATGGGTTGACAGAAAAATATTTGATTTTTTTACTTTAAATCGTTGTAAATGAACTGTACTATCTGCCCATGGGTGACAAAGTTGTCACAAATGATTAGAAAGGGAGTAAATGAAATGTATATGTTCTCCTGAAAATCGTGAAAAGACATAAGACTATAGCCTTCCCTCCAAAAGTGAGAAAAATGGGTTGACAGAAAAATATTTGATTTTTTTACTTTAAATCGTTGTAAATGAACTGTACTATCTGCCCATGGGTGACAAAGTTGTCACAAATGATTAGAAAGGGAGTAAATGAAATGTATATGTTCTCCTGAAAATCGTGAAAAGACATAAGACTATAGCCTTCCCTCCAAAAGTGAGAAAAATGGGTTGACAGAAAAATATTTGATTTTTTTACTCTAAATCGTAGTAAATGAACTGTACTATCTGCCCATGGGTGACAAAGTTGTCAGAAATTATTAGAAAAGGAGTAAATGAGATGTATATGTTCTCCTGAAAATCGTGAAAAGACATAAGACTATAGCCTTACCTTAAAAATTGAGAAAAATGGGTTGACAGAAAAATATTTGTTTTTTTTACTCTAAATCGTAGTAAATGAACTGTACTATCTGCCCATGGGTGAAGAAGTTGTCAGAAATGATTAGAAAGGGAGTAAATGAGATGTATATGTTCTCCTGAAAATCGTGAAAAGACATAAGACTATAGCCTTACCTCCAAAAGTGAGAAAAATGGGTTGACAGAAAAATATTTGATTTTTTTACTCTAAATCGTACTTAATTAACTGTACTATCTGCCCATGGGTGAAGAATTTGTCAGAAATGATTAGAAAGGGAGTAAATGTGATGTATATGTTCTCCTGAATATCCTGAAAAGACATAAGACTATAGCTTTACCTCCAAAAGTGAGAAAAATGGGTTGACAGAAAAATATTTGACTTTTTTACTCTAAATCATAGTAAATGAACTGTACTATCTGCCCATGGGTTACAAAGTTGTCAGAAATGATTAGAAAGGAAGTAAATGAGATGTGTATGTTCTCCTGAAAATCGTGAAAAGACATAAGACTATAGCCTTACCTTAAAAATTGAGAAAAATGGGTT